>CM069132.1:21067579-21527579 GCA_035221665.1 Okamejei kenojei
TTGAACACAATAAAATATTTTTTTTCTGATCTATTAGCCTGAAATGTGTTCTACATTAAGAGGAACTGCAACTCTTTATTGCTTTATCAGAGCCATGGGTCACTTCAGTTAACCATGAATAAACACTAATAGTGAAACTGCATTCTATTATACTCAAGGCCAAAGCCTCACAATGTTCATTTATTGTAAGCCTCTGACTGGGAGTATTCATGGCAAGTCAAAAGTGGAAAGGTGTTGTGGTTACTTGCCCAGCACTGAAATGTCAGTTCTCCTCCTGAAATGCCAGTATCCTAGTCATACATTTTCCCTCTTTGAGATTTGTATAACCCAAAATTTCTAACACATTGTAATTTTTTTTAAATAGTTAAAATATTGAGTATTTTTCGAATAGTAACAAAATGGGCGACACAGTGGTGCAACAGCAGAGTTGTTGCTTTACAGCGACAGAGACTCGGATTCGACCCCGACCATGGGTGCTGTCTGTACAGAGTTTGTACGTTCCCCCTGTAACCGTGTGGATTTTCTCCAGGTGCTCTGGTTTTCTCCCATATTCAAAAGGTGTGCAGATTTGTAGGTTAATTGGCTTCTGCAAACTGTTCCTATTGTATCAGATAAAACTAGTGTACAGGTGATCGCTGGTCAGCACGGACTCGGTAGGCCAAAGGGCCAGGTTGCACGGTGAATCTCTAAACTAAACCAAAAAGTTGATTAAAACCTGAAAAATGTGAAGTTAGAAAAACTTCATACTTGCAATTATTGTCAGATAGTACTACTGTGAAAGAGACCATTTTATGAAAAAGTTGATGGAACTATGTTTCCAAAAGCACAATATTTTTGATTAAAACATATTTACCTCTCGCTTACGTCTTTCTTCCTGGGTTCGATGCAACAATGAAGCTTTTTCTTCCTACAAATAAAAAAGATTTTCAACAGTTAATACCATTGTAAATAGCTGTCCCTCAGTAGCTGGCAAATCTATGTGCAATAAATAGGACTTTGGTAGCCTAAAACAAACAGGAAGACAATTCAATTCAAAATATTTTCACACATTTTTGCAGACTGGCATTACAAGATGGAGAACAATTGAATTTAAAAAAAAAACAGGAAGATTATACAAGAACTCGAGTTGGAACACTGCTAGAGTTCTGAACAAGAGTGATAATGAATCAGCAACTGGCCCTTCACGCTGGTAATTTAGCACAATCATGACTACTCATCTTCCTCAACTCAATTTCCTGCCTGATTCTTCTATATCATGATTATGAGGGGTAGGTTTTTTCACCCAAAGAGAAGTTGATATCTGAAATGCACTGCAAAATTGATGGGATATGATAGCTCCGTCTGACCCTCTATCGTGAATCATTCCATCTTATTCTACATGCACTAGCCAAGCAAGGGAAGCAGTCTTTCATTATCCATTCTGTCAAGGTAAGGTTGGTGCTTCACAACTACAATGATATGTTTGATTCTGATCTTGGGTGCACTCTGCACGTTAGCCCTGTGACTGCATGGGTTTGCCTTGAATCCTCCAGTTTCCTCTCACATCACAACGACATGCAGATTGGTGGATTAATTGGTTACAACCCAGGATCAGTGGGTAGTAAGACAATCAGGGTGGCACTGATGGGAAAATGGTACTGATAAGAATGCTCTGGGAGAATGAAAGAGACATACTGACCCAATATTTAATAGCCGTTTGTGAATATTTAAAGCCATTTGTTTTGCCAACATGGTCGATAATTAGATGATATAGTTTTGGTGGAATGACAAGGTTAAGAAATTATTTTCTTACGCAATTGTTAGAAGTAGTTTGAGTGGATGGAAATTGCAGAAACCACCACATTTAAAAGGTAGATGGACAAGCACTTAATGAAATGTAACTTACTGAGCAAAAATGCAAGAGCTCAGACGTAGAGCAATTCAGTTTAATTCTATTTTCCAACACAAATTCACAACGAGCTGATTAATGCAGAAAGTTGCGATGATATTATGAATTATTGTGATATTACCACAGAACTCATAAATGGTGCAGCTAACCCAGAGGTAGTTCTGCACTGGTGAACTATATTTTCATATCATGTAAAAACAATTGGGTTCAGTGGTATAGTGGTTAAATTACTGGAATAGCCACAACATTCTTGAACCATTGAATCCGTTTAAATTTTATTATGTTAAATGTGGTATTTAAATTCAATTAATTAAATCCTAGATTGTTAAGATGGCCCATCTAATTTACTCACCAGGAAGAAAATGTCGCAACGTTCAGCCTGGTCTATATGAGATTACATTAGAACAGGAAAATAAGAACAGTACCTCAAGACTGTCCCACCATTTAATATGACCATAGCTGATTAACTCAAGGCATCATTTCCTCTTCTCTCCTAGTTTCACTATAGCTGTCAATTCCCTGATTTAAAAAATACATCTATTTCCTTTTTAAATACACCAAATGATCGTGCCTCCTCGACCCTCTAGTGTAAATAATTCCAGAGGAATTATTTTCTAATACCTTGCAAAAAGTTAATCTAACATATTAGTCACCACTATTATTAACTTTTACCATGTGCCTAGTTCGGCACAATAAAAGATGAACAAAAAATAGTGATGTGACAAATTATATCCACATCTCATGGCAAAATAAATTAATGTAAACAAATAGAACGCAGCCCTATGGATCAAGTGAGATTAGCTTGTATCACACCCTTTTAACTGGCATGTACTGATTCTTTCTGTGATTCTTTAGTGTGATTTTCAGTGGTCTTGGTTATGTCAGGAGCAAAATAAATTGTAAGGGATAGTAGAATACAAATCCACACTTTCTTCTGTGCATCACATACAGCATCTCCTTTAATAAGTACACTATAAAATCAAATGCAAATAAAAGCAACACGATGCATAAGAAAATGTTGAAAATTTAAAAATAACTTTATGAAATTGGACATGCAATTTATTTTTAGAATGAAAGGGAATAAGCAGAGGCATCCACTGATGACTTCACAATAACAAATACCATTCACACAATGTTAAGGGAAGAGTTGGTACACACAAGCAATAAAAAGTCAAAGGCATTGTGGCATGGGCCATGCACATGGAAAGCAACGATCATCATCAGTCAAAATGCTAACCACTTTACATCAATGTTATCAACATTACCATTGATAGATCTCCCACCAGAGTCACCAATAACCTGGGTCTAGCTTCAGGTCAGAGGCTGGGTATTATCCAGCAAGTCACGACGAGGGATTACCAAGAGGACAGAGGAAAAGCATCAAGGATATTCCACGGCCTCCTTAATTCAGGAAATCCGAGCATGTGACGATCAAAATTATGTAGTAGCATCAAGCACTGAGAATCTTACGTCTCTTTGTTGAGAGCATGTGTCATGAGAACATGAGAGGGGTCAAATAAGATGGAGGAACTGAGTGAAATCCAGGTTAGCCAGGAAGTGATGTTGGGTAAATTGAATGGATTAAAGGCTGATAAATCCCCCAGGGCCAGATAGGCTGCATCCCAGAGTACTCAAGGAAGTAGCCACAGAAATAGTGGATGCATTAGTGATCATTTTTCAAAACTCTTTAGATTCTGGAGTAGTTCCCGAGGATTGGATGGTAGCTAATGTAACCCCACTTTTAAAAAAAAGGAGGGAGAGAGAAAACGGGGAATTACAGACCAGTTAGTCCAACATCGGTAGTGGGGAAAATGCTAGAGTCAGTTATTAAAGCTTGGATAACAGCACATTTGAAAAGTGGTGAAATCATTGGACAAAGTCAGCATGGATTTACGAAAGGTAAATCATGTCCGACAAATCTTATAGAATTTTTTGAGGATGTTACTGGTAAAGTGGAGAAGGGAGAACCTGTGGATGTGTTATATCTGGACTTTCAGAAGGCTTTCGACAAGGTCCCACATAAGAGATTAGTATACAAACTTAAAGCACACGGTATTGGGGGTTCAGTATTGATGTGGATAGAGAACTGGCTGGCAGACAGGAAGCAAAGGGTAGGAGTAAACGGGTCCTTTTCAGAATGGCAGGCAGTGACTAGTGGGGTACCGCAAGGCTCAGTGCTGGGACCCCAGCTATTTACAATATATATTAATGATTTGGACAATGGAATTTAATGCAACATCTCCAAGTTCGCGGACGACACGAAGCTGGGGGGCAGTGTTAGGTGTGAGGCGGATGCTAGGAGGCTGCAAGGCGACTTGGATAGGCTGGGTGAGTGGGCAAATGCATGGCAGATGCAGTATAATGTGGATAAAAGTGAGGTTATCCACTTTGGTGACAAAAACAGGAGGGTAGACTATTATCTGAATGGTGGTCGATTTAGGAAAAGGGGAGATGCAACGAGACCTGGGTGTCATGGTACACCAGTCATTGAAAGTAGGCATGCAGGTGCAGCAGGCAGTGAAGAAAGCGAATGGTATGTTAGCATTCATAGCAAAAGGATTTGAGTATAGGAGCAGGGAGGTTCTACTGCAGTTGTACAGGGTTTTGGTGAGACCACATCTGGAGTATTGCGTACAGTTTTGGTCTCAAAATCTGAGGAAAGACATTCTTGCCATAGAGGGGGTACAGAGAAGGTTCACCAGACTGAATCCTGGGATATCAGAACTTTCATATGAGGAAAGACTGGATAGACTTCGCTTGTACTCGCTAGAATTTAGAAGATTGAGGGGGGATCTTATAGAAACGTACAAAATTCTTAAGGGATTGGACAGGCTAGATGCAGGAAGATTGTTCCCGATGTTGGGAAAGTTCAGAACAAGGGGTCACAGTCTAAGGATAAGGGGGAAGTCTTTTAGGACCGAGATGAGAAAAACATTTTGCACACAGAGAGTGGTGAGTCTCTGGAATTCTCTGCCACAGAAGGTAGTTGAGGCCAGTTCATTGGCTATATTTAAGAGGGAGTCAGATGTGGCCCTTGTGGCTAAAGGGACCGGGGGTACGGAGAGAAGGCAGGTACAGGATACTGAGTTGAATCATCAGCCATGATCATATTGAATGGCGGTGCAGGCTCGAAGGACCGAATGGCCTGCTCCTGTACCTATTTTCTATGTTTCTATGTAAGCTCAGCAGAAAATACGACATCTCCCATTATATTTGCCTTCAGCCAACTCTGCAATTTGCTTTCCGAAGTGACTGATGACGCTGAAGACTTGAATGGAAGCAAACCCAAGGAGTCACCTAAGATGATGATGTAGCAAACAGCATACCTCACAAATCCCAAGAGTTTTAGCAGGACAAGAGTGCGATGGAGTCTTCTCCATTTGTCGTGACAAGTATAGCTGCAACACTACTCAGGATGCCTGCATGAGTTGCATTCCATCAACCATCCTAAACATTGATAACAACCAACAATGATACACTTTGGTTGCAATTTGTACCATGGTGAACAGCAAAGCAGCTGTTCCCAAGGCCTTTTCAACAGTAACTCTCATGCCCATACTGTGTACCAGCAGGAAACACCACAATCTACAGGTTCTTTTTTGAAGGCAAATAAGTTAAAACTGGAGAATTGCTGATAAACAAAAGGACCTTGATTAAAATGATTGGACACAATTCTGGTCTCCATGACACAAAATAGCACAGGAGCACTAACAATGCTTAAACACTAAGTAATAAAGCAAAAACAGAAAATATAATTCTGTAAAGATATAATCAGCCAAGTTTACTTCCCTGAAAAGTGAAAATCTGAGCAGTAATCTAAAAGACCTATTATAAACAGATTTGATAGGATAGCTATTTTCAGGTGGTGGGGCATTTGTGGGAAAGCAATTCAAATATTGTGTCCACAATGATAAATACAATCAAGTTCAATCAATGCAAAACATATTTGTTTAGAATGGTGAAAAATAGATTTAAGGTAAAGCATGATTGTCGACATAGGTTAGCTTGGCTATAATGCTATTGGCTATAATGCCCGGCAAGCCGTGTAGCAGACGCCTCCTGGCAAGCCGTGTAGATGAGGCCTCGGCTGACAGAGACGGCGAGGCTGGAGCCACCGTGGGTCAGAGCCTGCGCTCCGCGAGTTGACGGAGCCATGCGGCTGGGGCCTGGGTCGGCGCCACAGAGGCATCCAGAGAGGACCCAACAGCGAGAGTGGAGAGGTCGATGATGGTGCCAACCGATGAACCACGTGGAGTGAAGATGTCGCTGCTGAGGGAAAAACAAAAGAGGACCCAGCGTGGGGGAACCGCCGTGTGGGAGGGGGAGAACAATGGACACTGGAGGACCCGGCGTGGAGGGACTGGTGTGAGGGGAGGGGGAGGAGGTGCAGGGGGGGGGAATAAAAGGAGACCTAGTGCAGATACTATGGGACAACTATTTCACTGTGAACTTGTGACATGTAACAATAAAGTATTTATTAATTCAATATATCTTTCTCTTTAAAACAAGTGTTTAATTTTTAGTTTAGTGCATTATTGTCACATGTACTGAGATACAGTGAAAAGCTTTTGTTTGCGTGCTATCAAATCAAAGAAAAGACTACATGAATACTATCAACCTGTCCACAGTTGAAGGAAGAAGGGTGCCATATTTACTGCAACATCCAACATTGAGATCCAATAAAGTCCAATTAAGATAATTCAAAGGTCTCCATTGAGGTAGATGGGAAGTCAGGACCAAACTCCAGTTGGTAGGATGACCGTACAGTTGCCTGATAACAGCTGGGAAGAAACTGTCCCCGAATCTGGAGATATACATTTTCAAACTTTTGTACCTCTTTCCTAATGGGAGAAGAGAGTGGGAAGAGTCCTAGATCATGATGGCAGCCTTGCTCAGGCAACGTGAAGTGTAGATGGCTTCAATGGAAGGGAGTTTGGTGTGTGCGATGGTCTGGGCTACGTTCACAACTCTCTACAACACCATAATTAAGATTCAATCATAATCCACAGGCCTGATCACTTGTTAGAAGAACCAGTGTTAGTAAGTGCTGACCACTTATCAAGTTAAGTGTAACAGCAGGTGCCTGCCAGCAGTACATCTGAATTCAGAGATGATAAAATCCAAAAATGGATTTAGAATCAAATATTAATCATTACACTGAAATGCAGAGAAACATACACATCTCCATTCCATCAATGGAGTGGCCATGTTCTTGCTCCAAGCCATTCCTCAGCCCATTTGCCAAGCTGATCAAGTTCCCACTGACTTTCTTGATAAGCATCTCCACTGTCTATGATCCTACCTATTTTACTGTAAAGTGCAAACTTACTATCCATGCCTTGCGCATCCTCATCCAAATCGTTGATATGGATGACAAACAACAATGGGCTCAGCACCAACCTGAGGCAACCACTAGTCACGGACCAGTAGCCCTATAAACAACCTCCCACACTCATTCTCTGCTTCCTCCCATTAAGTCAACGCTGTATGCAATTAACTAACTCATCCTGGATCCCAATTTGTCTAACCTTTCATACAAGCCTACCATGCAGACCTTTGTTCAAGGCTTCCCAGTTCCTGACCATTCATTCCATATATCCAGCCTTAGTCTCCACCCATTGGGGGACTGAAACAAAAAAATCCAAATGACAGTGGCGCTGCAGCTGAAAAAAGATGGTTAAAAACTAATGTGCAAAAAAAGCTGTGTCTGGAGGTTAAAAACAAGGAACTGCAGATGCAGGTTGACAAATGAAGAAACAGAATGCTGGAGTAGCTCAGTGGATCAGGCAGCAACTGAGGTGAATACGGATAGGTAACGTTGCCTAGAAATGTTCTCCTGAGATGCTGCCTGACTCGCTGAGCTACTCCAGGACTATTGTATCTTTCTGAAACTGGAGGTGGTGTAAATAGGAAATAAATGCTACATTCTCAATGCTGAGAATACAAACTACATGGCTAAAATTGTTGAATATCTGAATTGGAGTGATTGTTGAGTCTTGAAGAACGTACACTGACAAAGTCCCCTTCCAGCTTACATTAAGCCCTGGTGTAACTGTATAGGAGGCCAAAGGCCACATTAGTATGAAAATGGAATGGAGACCAAGCAAGATGACAGTTTTCTGAAAAACAAGCACCAAAATAGCATTGTTTTCCACAAATCATACACAGAATTCTGGATACAATGTACCAGATACAAAGCTAATAATTTCCCACAAAATCTAGAATTATTATTTGTGGGTCAATAACGCAAGACCAGATCGTAAAATATTTAAAATCCTCAAAAGTCCATCAATCTTTCTGCTTTGTTATTGCATTAAAAATAAATGGCTTTAATAATATAATCGTTAGGAGAGTTGAGGAACTGGAATACGCATTTGTTTTAAACCGCAGTGCAAATTCCATATGTTCAATTTTTTTAACCAAAGCCAATTAACCTATAAACCTCACGTCTTTGGAGTGTGGGGGGAAACCGGAGCAACTGGAGAAAACCCACGCCGTCACAGGGAGAAAGTACAAACTCCGTACAGACAGCACCCATAGTCAGGATCAAAGCCGTGTCTCTTGCACTGTAAGGCAGCAGCTCTACCACTACACCACTGTGCCACTCTTACATTGTTAAAAGATAGGAGGGCAGTGATTCGCTGGAATTCTCTACCCAGGAAGTTTGTGGTGTCAAGAAGTACTTAAAGAGGAAGTGGTTAAATCTTTGAAAGATCATGGAATGATGAACAATGGGGAACGGACACAAAATAGGATACAAGGCGCAAGGCAGATCAGCCATGATCATTTTGAATGGCAGGCCAGGCATGGGGGAGCAGGAGCGAGTGGCCTATTTTATATTCTTATGTACACCTCTTATCCAGTGTACTCACCACAATCTTAAGGTGTTGGACCTCATGTACAAAATTGACTAACTCATTAATCGCACTTATTGTACACTTTACGTTAAAATTTATTACTAACCTTTCTGCTTGCTCCACCAAGAGAAACCTTGGGCCGTGTTTTGAAATCACCTTCAAAGCTGAACATGTCTGTATGTTATCCCATCGAGTTGAACTATAGTCCTAAATAAGAGATAAAGTTGTCAATGAAGCAAACATTTAAACAGGTTGCACAAAGTATGGCTCAAACTCAGTAGATTATTAAATCATACAAAATAAAATGTCCTATGATCCTCCACAACCATGCCAGCTAAGTGTCCATCTACTAATCCCATTTTCCAGCAATCAGCCCATAGCCTTCCTTGCCACAGGATATTAAAGGTCCATCTAAACATTCAAATAGCGTAATAGTTTGTGCCTCCACCATTCATTCGTCAGACAACGTTCCAGATTTCAAATGCCCTCTAGGTAAAAATTATTCCTTAATTTAACTCTTATGTTTTCCGTTTCTGGATCCTTCTGCCAAAAGTATAACCCTCAATTTTCGTTACCTCAATCAGGTCCCTACCCCTGTCTTCTCCACTCCAAAAACAAACCACGCTACCCAATCTCTCATCATAGCTGAAACTCTTCACCACTGACAACATTGTGGTTGATCTCTCACCCTTCCAGTGTATTTTCCCCACTGAAGATTAAGTACACAATGGTGACAATGAACAAACTAATACTAGGAAACAATACAAAGTCCTGGAGTAACTCAGTAGGTCAGGTAGCATCTCTAGAGAGCTTGGATTGGTGACATTTCAGGTCAGGACCCTTCTTCACAAGATGTTTCCTAACCCGAAGATAAATACAAATTGTTGGAGTAACTCAGCAGGACAGGCAGCATCTCTACAGAAATGGAACGCGTGGCGTTTTGGATCGAGACCCTTCTTCAAAATGCACGAGGGCAGAGATGCCAACCCTAAATTTAGTTCACAGTAACATTCAACCCATTTGTCCGTAACAAATGGGGTTAAATGCATTTCTCTCCGTAACATACTCACTTGGGGTTGTTGCCGGCGGCTATGCGCCTGCGCACTGGTGCAGATCAGCGGGCTGCCGGCGGGCGGGTGCGGCACATGCGCACTTGGCAAGGTTGCCGGCGGGTCTGCGCCTGCGCACTGGGTGGGGGTGGGGGTGGGAGGGAGGCCCAGTGATGGGGCTGCCGCGAGCGGCCGGCTGGCGGCAAGAAAGTGCCGCTGATCGCGCGGGCCGGCGCCGCCCGAGCTCTGGGCCGGGCGTGGCTGCGAGCTGCCGGGCTGGCAAACCGGGGGCACATGGCGCGGCGTTCACCACGGGAGGAACACCGGCGCGGCGGTGTTCCGTAACAGCATGTTTGGCTGCCAGAACACCGTAAAAAGGTTATTTCGCCGGGACAAAATACGGCGAATCCGGGACACTTGGCATCTCTGCGAGGGTCTCGACCCGAAACGTCACCCATTCTTTCTCTCCAGAGATGCTGCCAGTCCCGAGACATCCCAGCATTTTGTGCCTATTTTCGATTTAAACCAACAACCGCAGTTCTTTCCCAGACATGTTTCCTGATCCGCTGAGTTACACCAACACTGTTTATTTTTGTAAACCAGCATCTGCAGTTCGTAAGTTATTGGAGCTGAATTATGCCATTCAGCCCACCTACTCTGCCAATCAATCATGGCTGATCTAACTTTCCCTCTCTACCCCATTCTCCTGCCTTCTCCACATAACCCCTGAAACAGTTAAGAATCAAGAATCTGTCAATCTCCGTCTTAAAAATGTCCATCTGGGGCAATGAATTCCACAGATTCACCACCTCATCTCCTTTCTAAAGGTACATCCTTTTATTCTGAGGCTATGGCTTCTGGTCCTAGATTCTCTCACTAGTGGAAACATCCTCTCCACATCCACTCTATCCAGGCCTTTCACTATTCGGTAAGTTTCAATGAGGTCCCCCCCTCAACCTTCTAAACTCCTAAACAATCCTTTGTTTGTACAAGTTAATAAATAGCAAGATTCCCCTCACGACTGCAGGAAATGACAAATCGTTTAATCGGCCATTGAATAATTGCAACATATTATGATACTATAGATACACATTTCAACCAAAGCCAACCAAGAACATCAAATATGAACATCACAATCACGACATTAATCACTTGATCAGCAAATATACTATATACCTTCAAACAATTAAAAAAAATCAGTCAAAACAGCCAGTAAATAACGAAATCAAAGCATTGAGTCCTAACCTCTGGTTGGGAATCTATTACAACAGCGATTAGTTTCAACTCTACGTTGAAAGGGAATTGGGCTGAAATGATTTTTACACCCTTAAGACGTAGACAACAGAGCAAACAAATCTCCAGTTTCCCTCTTCACTGACTCTCAACCTGAAGAACAGGGTTGTCGACCCGAAGCGTCACCTATTCCTTCTCCCCAGAGATGCTGCCTGACCCGTTGAGTTACTCCAGCTTTTTTGTGTCTATCTTCGGTGTGAACCAGCATCTGCAGCTCCTTCCTACACAAAACGAAAGCCTCGCTGTTTCCGAACTGGGAACAGGCGGTGATGGCAAGGCCTGGCCTGGCCTGGCCGGCGGAGCGTATTGTCAGCCTGCTCTTGCTATTATTCCCCGCTCCTCATGACTCAGCAGGACGCAGCGCAGCTGAATATTTCTCAAACGAAATAAAGACAAGGGAGCTTCTGGAAGGGCAACGTCTCCCCAAGCTAACCGGCTGTCACTTCGATGCTTTTTTTAATCTTACTTTCCATCTTACTTTGTTTTTTTAAAAAAAGGGCACGTACAGCGGTTTATTTGCAACTCGTTGGCGGGTTGAGAGATTGTTCGAGCGGCCCCGGTCCCCGCTTTACCTGACTCGCGCCCTCGCGCCCGCCCCGCGCGCCGCCGCCGCCGCCGCCGCCCGCAACCGAAGCTCAGCCCCGCGGCCGGAAGCCGTCGCCCCGTCGCCCCCCGCAACCGAACCCACCGGATGTCCCGCCCTCCTCCCGGCGCTGACCTCGGCTGCCCATTGGTTCAGCCTCGCGTCCGTCATGTGCTGGCTGCGTGAGGTGGAGTTTTTGTAGGAGAAGGGGAGAAGGAGGAAGAGAGGGGAGAGGAGAGGGGGGAGGAGAGGAGAGAGGGGAGGAGAGGAGAGAGGGGAGAGGGGAGGAGAAAGAGGAGGGGAGAGGAGGGGAGAGGGGGGCGAGAGGGGGGGAGAGAGGGGGGAGGGGAGAGGAGGGGAGGGGGGGAGAGGAGGGGGGGGAGGGGATGGGGGGAGAGGAGGGGGGAGAGGAGGGGGAGGGGAGGGAGGGGGGAGGGAGGGGGGTGGAGAGGGGACTGGAGGGAAGGTGAGGGGAGAGGAGAGGAGAGGATGAGGAGGGGAGAGGAAAGGAGGGGAGGGGAAAGGGGGGAGGAGGGGAGAAGAGAGGGAGGGGAGGAGAAGAGAAGAGGGAGGCGAGGAGAAGAGGAGGGGAGGAGAAGAGGAGGGAAGGAGAAGAGGAGGAGGAGGAAGGAGGAGAGGGAGAAGGGGAGAGGGACGAAGGAGAGAGGAGAGGACGAGAAGAGGAGGAAGGAGAGAGGAGAAGGAGAAGGGGGGGAGAAGAAGTAGAAGGGGAGAGTGGAGGTGGAGGAGAGAAAGTAGAAGGGGAGAGTGGAGGTGGAGGAGAGAAGGAGGGCAGGAGGAGGGGAGGAGCCCAATCGGTCGGCAGCCAGGCCAGCTGTCCGACCTTCGGACCTCCGCTTACCACCACCACCCCTCCTTCTCATGGCCGACCATGGGTTCATGAGTTGGGTGGGGTGCCGGACTTTGCGCGCGACGACGCCCGGGGCCAAAACTCATGTGTGCAGTCCAGCACCGGGGCCAACTCGTCTTTCACCCAGCCACGGCCGAGTCGGTCAACGAATTGCCGTCGGGAATTTGTCCCTTATTTCGACCTGGTGTGGGGGGTGGGGGGGGGGGGTGGTGAAGGTGAAAGGGGGGTGAGTGGGGTGGGGGTGAAGGGTGAGTGAGGTGGGGGGGGGGTGAGAGGGGTGGTGGTTGGGAGGGATGGTGGGGGTAGGGCTGGGTGGCAGCAGGTCGTGTGTGGTGAGAGGAGTGGGGGGGGGGGGGAGTGGTGGGGTAGGGGGGGTGTGGGGAAATTGAGGGATTGTTGGGGTGGTGAGCTTCAAGGTGCAGGGATTGAGACGGCTATTGCTGAGGGGAAATATTGTTTTAGAGAGGAGAACTTCAAAGGAGCCATATTTGAGCAGTGTAGTAGTAATGGATAATAGGGTCCCAATCCAAAACGTCGCCTATCCATGTCCGTAAGAAATGGTTCAGAGAAATGTTGGAGGGGTTACCATTGTGCCAGAAAACATGATTGCCGGGCAGACCTTCAGGCAATTCTTAAGTGTCAGGGCATCTCCCTCTTGCATCCTTCTAGCCAATATACAATCGTTGGAGAACAAGATGGAAGAGTAGGACTGCAGCATCAGAGGAACATCAGCAACTGCTGTGTCCTCTGTTTCACAAAGACATGGCTCGCCGCCAGCTCTCCAGACACTGTGCTCCAGCCAAAGGGTTTTTCCATCCACTCAATGGACTAGGCAGCAAAGTCAGGAAAAGGAAGAGACAGTGGTGTCTGAGATGTGATCAACCCGCTGTGGTACTCAGACATAAGAATCCTGTCTCATTCCTGCTTCCTTGACCTTGAACATCTGGCGGTTAAGAACCAACCATTTTACCTACCGAGGGAGTTCTCCACCGTCATCATGACTGCAGTCTACATCCCACCTCGGAGAAGTCAAGCTGATACTTGGGTAATTGAATGCCGCGATCAACAGGCATGAAACAGCAACTGACGATGTGTTCCACATCATTACTGGGGACTTCAACCAGGATAGTTTGAAGAAGTATCTGCTGAACTATCATTATCATATCATTTTCAATGCCAGTGGACACAATACATTCGACCACTGCTATGCCATCTTCACGAATGTCTATTGCCCCATTCCTTGCCTGTACATTGCAAAATCTGACCACCTGACTGTTTTTTTCTTCCACCTACAGACCGCGACAGAAGAGGACTACGGAGTACTGTATATATGGAACGTGCTGCCAGGGGAGGTAGTGCAGGCAGGTACTATAATAACATTTAAACTTTAGAGATACAGCACGGAACCAGACTCAGCGAATCCCATACACTAACGCTACACACCAGGGATAATTTTATCCTACACACAATTTTATCCTGTCCCTAGTGTGTATCCAACACACTGGGGACAATTTTGCAATAACAATTTTACCAAAGCCAATTAACCTACAAACCTGTATGTTCTTGAAGTGTGGGAGAAAACCCACGTGGTCACAGGTAAAACGTAGAAACTCAGTACAGACAGCACCTGTAGTCAGAATCTAACCCAGATCTCTGGCGTTGTAAGACAGCAACTCTACCGCTGTGCCACTGTACTACCCTAAAATACATTTGGATAGGTTAAGGGACAGGAAAGGTCTGAAGGGATATGGGGCAAAGCAGACAGGTGAGACTAATGTAGATGAGGTATTTTCTTTGGAATTAGCAAGTTGGGCTGAATGTCATGTTTCAATGCTGTATGACTGTGACTCTGCTGATCAGGTGAAGCAGAGGAGCATTTATGAGATTCCTCCAAATTGGTGCACTGAGTCACGTTCAAGGATTTGCCAGGCAGATCTGAATGAATATGCCACAGTTGTGACTGACTTCCTAAAGAAATGCGCGAATAGACTAATTTCAGGAAGTTATCAATACCCAAGTGGATCCTGATCCAAAACTAGTAATACCAGGAATATCAGAACAAAGCCTAACACTCACAACAAGCCAAATAAACTTTCTCGACTATAGTATAATATCTGGGAAAAAACTAATATTAAAAATTTTGGAAAGGCCCAATAACCCCCACAATTAAAATGTGGATCGTGGAAATCTCAGAGACCCTACATTTGGAAAGAATTAGACTTGTCTTAATGGACAAACATGAACCTTTTGTCAGAATATGGTCTCCATTCATTGACTATCTGAAGGGGTAGAATGGATCAGCACGAGAACCTAACTGAAGCTCGAACTTGGGATTAGATGAAAAGTTAAATTTTATAACTCACGAACCTATCTCCAATAATGTTTTATTAGTAAATTATTCCATTGTTGTTTTATTATATCATTTGCCCTTTTTTTTCTCTTTTCTCTCTTTCTCTTTAACTATAAAAAAATAGCAGAATCAGTTCATAATTGATAATATTTATAATGTATGACTGATATATATGAAATGTTTTTATTATGATATGTGCTTCTAATAAAAATATTATAAAATAAAAAAAAAAGAAATGCGCGAATAACTGTGCACCTACAAACACATTCCGAGCCTTCCCCAACCAAAATTCCTGGACGAACCTGCTGAAGGCTAAATCTGTGCCAGTTCTCCATCGTACAAAAAGTCCAGGTGTGACCTCCTGAATGCCACCAAGAGTCATAGGTGGACGATCGACAGCTGTAGCAGGGCTGGCAAGCTATCACCTCCTATAAGGGAAAACAGTAGAGCATGATTGACAATGCGGCGGGGTGGAAGATTGCAACCTTCACGTGGTCCGCCCTGTTTCGACTAATGCAATCAACTCGACGTGCACAAACGGAAGATCAAATAGAACAAGTTGTCCAACAACTTTAGGCTGTGCACGCCACACGAAAGAAGAAGACGACAATGCGGCATCACTTCCAGATGAGCTCAATGCATTTTTTTGCATCCTTTGAAAGGGAGAACAATGGCCCACCTAGCCAACCCCTCACACCCTCTGAGGTCCCTGGGCCCTCAGTCTCTGATACTATAGCCAGAGCAGCCTTCAAGAAGATGAGTCCACCTAAAACGTCCGGTCCAGACTGCGTACGCTGAAGGCTCGTGCAAACCAACTGGCTGGAGTATTCAAGGACATCTTTAACCTGTCACTTCCGCTCCCTGAGGTTCCTTCCCATTTCAAAATGACATCTTTCAAACTAGTTCCCGAGAAGAGCATGGTGACCTGCTTCAATAACTACTGTCTAGTAGCATTTACATCCACATATCTAGCATTTAGCAGATCACAGATTTCCTGATATAGAATTACTATACCAGGTCTTGATGCAACCAGTCAGAATACTTTCTACAGATGCACTGGAGGAAATATTCTGACTGGTTGTATCATGGCCCGATCTGATAATTACAATACACAGGTAGTCGAGACCGCAGAGAGTTGTAGACTCAGCCTGGTCCATAACAGGCACAGCCCTCCCCACCATCAAGAGCATCAAGATCAGGAGCTGCTTCAAGAAGATGGCATCAGTCATTAGGGATCCCCATCATCTGGGTAAGTGCCCTCTTCTCGCTGCTACAATTGGGCAGGATCTAGAGAAGCCTGAAGTCCCACACCACTAGAGTCAGAAATAACTGCTTTAATACAACTATCAGGTGCTTGAGTCAAGCTTTACGACCATAATCCTACCTCGACAGTGGAACACTACATACAGTATTACCACACATTGTCTTAGCCTGAACCTATCTAAAACCATACTATGTTATGGTCTCAGGCTAGTGTCCAAATGCAGTGCAATCTCACTGATTTCTTTGTATGAAATGAAAAGCGTGCAAAAAAAAATGCATTCCACTCATCTGGAAGCGATGCTGCATTGCCAGTCATGCTCTACTGTTTTGCCTTATTTCTCCTTTTTTATGCTACATCTCCTATTTGGGGAATTTAATTTGCTTGTTCAGTGTCAATGATGGCAAGTAGCTTGGCAGTGTTAATCATTGAAAATAATAATTTGCTGGGAATGCTTAGCAGGACAATTTACATCTATAAGAGAGGTTTGTGTTGAAATTCCTAATACTTATTGCAGTCAAAGGACCTGTCACTATTTAGATATTATATGGCAAAGGGATCAGAAAAATCTATGAAGGCCTTCCTACTTTGGTAGCCTTCCAATAATTATTATCAGAGATTATACATGAAAAAATATAATTCATTTGTTATCAGTCACCAGCAGCTGAAAACTATGAGAAATTGAAAAATAATTGATATTTTGCATTTGCATTTTACATTTATAATTGAAAACTAACACAAATTGAAGATAATTTGCCCACCCTGCATAGTGATTAAAATTAGAGCATAGGAGAAGGCCATTTGGTACAGCAGGATAATACCAGCTCTTAGAAGAATGATCCCACTTCTCAGTCCCACTTCTGATCTTTCGTAAGATACATGGTGTTGGTACTCAAGCCAATCTGCTTATTCTATTTACATTATTCTTTTTGTGCATTATCTGTCAAATTAAATGACATGATTATTGCTGTAAATTTATTAGATCAAATTTTTATCTTGGATATCACGACTACCTTTATTTAAAGGACTTACTCATTTTCATTGGAACTAATTAGGTGTGGATTAATAAAATGATTGGAAGGCTACCCTGTCTGAGGACTGAATTATCTCAGAGACTAAGATAATCTCCCTTTTTTTACTGTTTCACTTCATGACATTTATGTATTTTCTTTATTTAGGATCAGCAGTGGTCCTTTCCCATTAATGTTGCTAATTCTAATAAATACATATGGGGACACATCATTATGTTATACATTTACTTGTGTTCAACATGAGCCATGTTTCTCTAGGGCTCTCTGTTCCCACGTGTGTAATATGGACTCATTCTATCCATATGTTGGCTAATTTACATTCTGCACGTACTCATAAACCCCTGCCCAGCTTCCCATATTCTCCTCACCATTAATCCAAAATTGCAAAAAAAGTGTTGGAAGACTGCCCAGTTCATCACGGGTACTAACCTCCACACCATTGAAGGGACCTACAGGAGTCACTGCCTAAAAACGCAGCCATTATCATCAGAGACCCACACCACCTTGGCCACGCTCTCATTTTATTCCTGCCAAGGGGATGAAAGTTTTGAAGCCTGAAAACGGTAACATCCAGGTTCAGGAGCAGCTTTTTTCCCCAACAACCATCAGGCTATTAAACACTACAACCTCCAACTAAGCTGAACTACATAAACTTGGGGGCATTGTTTTTGTCTTTGCACTATTATTGTTTAATTTTGATACACTGGATTTTTTTTTTGTTCTTTATTATGGTGTTTACGGAGTACTATGTTTACATACCTGTTGTGCTGCTGCAAGTAAGAATTTAAATGTACCCTTTCAGGACATATGACAATAAACCACTCTTGTCTCTGGACTCTTGGTTTTCTATATCTGAATTTGTACCAGGTTCCATATTCTATATTCCACACTCTGTATCTTCCCCTTTGCTCTATCTATTGCACTTGAGTTTGATTTGATTGTTTTTATGTATGGTATATCTGATCTGCTCAGACAGCATGCAAAATAAAGCAGTACTTTGGTATATGTGACAATAATAACTTTATACCTAACACCATTGTCAAAATTTCAAACCGGCCTCCACTAAGGCAGAGACTCACAACTCTCTGTGTGAAAAAGTGTTTCCTCATCTCCATTCTAAATGACTTACCCCTTATTCTTAAATTTTGGCCCTTGGTTCTGGCCTCCTCCAACATCAGGAACACGTTTCCTGCCTCTAGCATGTCCAAATCCTTAGTAATCTTATATGTTTCAATAAGATCCCCTCTCATCCTTCTAAATTGTATAGAAGCCCAGCCGCTCCATTTTCTCAGCATATGACAGTTCCGCCATCCCGGGAATTAACCTTGTGAGCCTACGCTGCACTCCCTCAATAGCAAGAATGTCCTTCCTCAAACTCGGAGATCAAAACTGCACACAATATTCCAGGTGTGGTCTCACTGGGGCCCTGTACAACTGCAGAAGGACCTCTTTGCTCCTATACTCAACTCCTCTTGTTATGGCCAACATGCACTTTCTTCACAGCCTGCTGTACCTGCATGCTTACTTTCATTGACTAATGAACAAGGACCCCAGATCCCATTGTACTTCCCCTTATCCCAACTTGACACCATTTAGATAATAATCTGCCTTCCTGTTTTTGCTACCAAAGTGGATAACCTCACATTTATCCACATTAAATTGCATCTGCCATACATCTACCCAACCTGTCCAAGTCACCCTGCATTCTCATAGCATCCTCTTCACAGTTCACACTGCCACCCAGCTTTATGTCATCTGCAAATTTGCTAATGTTGCTTGTAATCCCTTTATCTAATTCGTTAATATATATTGTAAATAGCTGCGGTCCCAGCACCAAGCCTTGCGGTACCCCACGTGTCACTGCCTGCCATTCTGAAAGGGACCCGTTAATCCCTACTCTTTGTTTCCTGTCCGCCAATTTTCTATCCATGTCAGCACTCTACGCCCAATACCATGTGTCCTAATTTTGCCCACTAATCTCCTATGAGGGACCTTATAGAATACTTTTTGAATGTCCAGGTACACTACATCCACTGGCTCTCCCTTGTCCATTTTCCACGTTACAGCCTCAAAAAATTCCAAAAGATTAGTCAAGCATGAGTTCCCCTACATAAATCCATGCTGACTCTACCCGATCCTGTTACTGCTATCCAAATGTGGCTCTATTTCATCTCTTATGAATGACTCCAGCATCTTCCCCATCACCGATGTCAGGCTATATGGTCTATAATTCGCTGTTTTCTCTCTACCGCCTTTCTTAAAAAGTGGGATAACATTAGCTACCCTCCAATCCACAGGAACTGATCCTGAATCTATAAAACATTGGAAAATGAGCACCAATGCGTCCACAATTTCTAGAGCCACTTCCTTAAGTACCCTGGGATGCAGACCATCAGGCCCTGGGGATTTATCAGCCTTCAGTCCCATCAGTTTACCCAACACCATTTCCTGCCTAATGCGGAATTCCTTCAGTTCCTCCGTCCCCACAGATCCTCTCGCCACTAGTACATCAGGAAGACAGATTATCAACTCCATGTTCACATTATTATTGTGGCTTGCCATGCATACATTGTTAAACCAAAGAACTATAGATGCCGGTTAATACACAAAAGGACACAAAAATGATGGAGATACTCGGCACTGATAGAGTTGCTACCCTACGGCACCAAAGACCTGGGTTCAATCCTGATTATGGATGCTGTCTGTACGGAATTTGTTCATTCTCCCCATGAATGCGTGGGTTTTCCCCGGGTGCTCCGGTTTCTTCCCGCACTCCAAAGACGTACACGTTTGTAGGTTAATTTAACTTCCGTAAATATTGTTAATTGTCCCTAATCTGTAGGATAGTGCTAGTATACCGGGATCACTGGACGGCGCGGACTTAGTGGGACAAAGGGCCTGTTTCCGTACTGTGTCTTTAAACTAAACTAAACTCAGCATCACAGGAGAACATGGATAGTTGATGCTTTGAGTTAAGATTGATTGTGTGTGGTGGGGGGTGGGGGGTGAGGGGGGAGGAGAAGAAAGCTAAAAAAGGGTAGAGACAGGACAAAGTAGGGCAGGTAAGCGGTCGACAAAGGCAAGGGAGATTTTATGACAGGCAGATAGTTGGAACAAAGGCCAGATATAAGAACAATAGGTATGAGACCGGCTCAAAGAGTTGTGGATTGCAAAACCAAGGGAAGGAAAGTAGCAGGTGGAGATAGGAATAATAGGTGGGAGTCCAGGTGGGCCACAGGGGAGGGAAAGGGGTGAGAGGGAGATGTGGGTGGGAAAAAGAGGGGAGGTTAGTTGAAGGTTACTTAAAATTGGAGAATTTAACATTCATACCGTTGGGTTGTAAGCTACCCACTTGGAATATGAGATGCTGTTCCTCCAGTTAGCGTGTTGCCTCACTCTGGCAATGGAGAAGATCCAGGTAAGTGGGAATGCGAATGGGAGTTAAAATGGTTAAAAACCGGGAGATCCAGTTGGTCTTGGTCGGCAAGAGCTGGGCAGCAAATTGTTCCGCACAAATTGGTGTTTGTCTTCCTTGCACTTTGTTGACTTGGAGGCAACCTGAAGTTATGAAGGTTGCTGTAAAAAATGCACCTATTTTTATTTTTGTGATATGCTGTTCTAAAGTGACCAATTTAACAATCCATTTTTTATTTCTATGCCAGTTGGCACACGTACAGATAAACGGATAGGATTAGTTTAGACAGCAGGTTGATTCTTTTCCCAGAATACAGCCTTATTCAAGTATCAATACATAAACAGTAAAACTGGATTGATTGGTAGGATATTACATAAAGACACTTCTTCCTAGTCTTACCAGTGTCAATTCATTACCCACATCCTATCACAGTTGCATTTATCAAGTGTACCTATCAGCATGTTCAAATAAATGTTGGATTAAGTTTATAATAACATTGGCTTGTTATCTAAGTTTTAAAATTTTATTCTGACAGATAGGTTTGTTTGCAGGTTACAACATATTGTTAAAGCCAGCTTGGTCCAACTCATGTTAGAACATCGCATAATTTCCTGAATCTATGCAGGCAGGAAGATATTTCTGCCCTTTCCCTGGAGGTTTAGAGGAAAATATAAAAGGTCAAGAGTCAAGACTGTTTTATTGTCATATGTTAGTTACAGGAGGTTCTACTGCAGTTGTACAGGGCCCTGGCAAGACCACACCCGGAGTATTGTGTGCAGTTTTGGTCTCCTAATTTGAGGTGGAAGGACATTATTGCTATTGAGGGAGTGCAGTGTGGGTTAACCAGGGATGGTGGGACAGACATATGAGGAAAAAATGGGTTGACTAGGCTTGTATTCACTGAAATTTAGAAGGATGAGAGGGGATCTTATAGGAACATATAAAATTATTAAGGGATTGGACAGGCTAGATGCAGGAAAACTGTTTCCCATGTTGGGAGACCCCAGAACCACGGGTCATAGTTTAAGAATAAGGGATAGGCCATTTAGGACCGAGATGAGGAATAAGGGGTAGGCCATTTAGCACTGAGATGAGGTTGTGAATCTGTGGAATTCTCTGCCTCAGAAAGCAGTGGAGATCAATTCACTGGATGTTTTCAAGGAATCAAGGGATATGAAGAAAAAGCAGGAATGGGGTACTGATTTTTGATGATCAGCCATGATCACATTGAATGGCGGTGCTGGCTCGAAGGGCCGAATGGACGACTCCTGCACCTATTTTCTATGTTTCTACCTAGTTAGTTTTAGTATATTGTCACATGTATTGAGGTAGAGTAAAAAGCTTTTGTTGCGTGCTAACCAGACAGCATAAAGACAATAAATGATTACAATCGAGCCATTCACAGTGTACAGATTCATGGCAAGGGATAACGTTTAGTGCAAGGTAAAGCCAGTAAAGTCTGATCAAAAATACTCTGAGGGATCCCGATGAGGTAGAAAGTAGTCCAGCATTGCTCTGTAGTTGTGGTAGGATGGATCAGTTGCCTGATTAAAGCTAGGATGAAACTGTTGCTGAAACTGGAGGTGTGCGTTTTCACACTTCTACACCCCCCCCCCCCCCCACTTTTTTGGCTAGACATGTTTCAATGTCTCCGGCTTTGGACGAGGCGCTACTGTGTTCTGACCAACCTGGTCGTGGGTGTTGGAGAGCTGGGGTGGAGGGAGGGATGGAAGCAGAAGCAGCAGCGGGGGCAGATGCGGACGGGGAGCCGGGGGTGGTGAGTGTTTACCGGGCTGGCGAGCTGCTCGCTGTCCGACCATGGAGCAGCCGCAGTGCAAGAGTTCCGGGCCGTCGGAGGCGTCGGAAACATTGCTCCGCTGCCGTGAGAGTCTCAGCGCCAAATTCGCCCTGGTGACCGGTGTTACGACTCCCGAATGCAGGTACTTCAGAGCTGCGTAACATAGTCAAAAACCAGGCTCAAGTTCAAGAAAATTGTATTTTATTTTGTTAAAACCCAAACCTGATTCAAACAACCCAGTCAAGGACAAAAATAAACTAATAAACAAAGATAACAGTGCTCCAGCCAGCCTCGCAATGGGCCGTCGAACTAGAGTCTCTAACCTGCCTAAATGGAAATAACCCTGAAACAAAATACACGAAAACCGTCAGGTCAGTCCTTATCCGTCCCAATTCAATATTAATTGACAAATGTAGGTAATAATACACAAAGTTCTATGCCATGTGGCCAGGCCTCCTGCAGTTCAAACCACAGTCTGCTCATGAGTCAGGGTCAACGAAGAGAGAGAGAATTCTGGGAGCTTCTGGTATTTAAGCTTCCAATGAGTCACCCGTCACTGACGCAGCTTGGCCAATCGGGTACAGGAGCACTTAACCCCTTGATTCCTGACTCCCAGCCACGGGGCCTGCACTCAGGAGAGAAACAAAATAGTTAAGTACATAGCCTTCACCAGAGGGGGGGGGGGGGGAGTACCTAACAACCGGCGTGGACCAGGCTGTGGCTCGGTGCATCCTGGAGGACAACCAGTGGCTGCTGGAAGTAGGTACCAAGCACTGGATAGAAGTGGTGGAAGATAGTGGCGTTCAAATGGGGTGGTTGGAGAGAAGCATCCTGCATACCTGCTAGATTTTCACTTACTGTAACTGCAGGAAGAATGTTCCCGATTTTCGGGGAGTCCAGAACCAGGGGTCACAGTTTAACAATAAGGGGCAGGCCATTTAAGACCGAGATGAGGACAAACTTTCTTCAACCAGAGAGTCGACCTCTGCCACAGAAGGCAGTGGAGGCCAATTCATTGGATGTTTTCAAGAGAGAGTTACATTTAGCTCTTGGGGCTAGCGAAATCAAGGGATATGGGGAAAAAACAGGAAAGGGGTACTGATTTTAGATGAACAGCCAAGATTATATTGAATGGCATATTGAATGGCCTATTCCTGCACCTATTTTCTATGTTTCTATGCTTGAGCATATGGGAATAAAACTCGACCACTTGAATTTGAAGCATTCATGCATGGTGGAGGTATAATAGTAAGATTAAACGAGAACTCACCTGTTCGAAGTTTGATCGTTATTTTACGAGGAGTTACGATGAGGGATTACGTGAAGAACCCGCCTCACGCTGGTAACGGCATACTTCAAAGCAACGGCATGAAAAACACAGAACACCAAAGCCGGAGTAACATAGTAAGGCTCATAAAAAGACTTAGAACCACCATTTGATCATTTATTTTACGAGGGTGGGAGTGGAGGGCACGTAATCCCTCATCGTAACTCCTCGTAAAATAACGATCAAACTTCGAACAGGTGAGTTCTCGTTTAATCTTACTATTTTACTTCGGAGTCACGTGAGTGACTACGTGAAGAGTTTTAAAGCTTTCTGTGTTTTTTATGTCGTAGAATTAATCCGTACGACAATCCGGCTAAGTAAACACATACATGAGAAAGCACACAAATGTTAGATCTTTTCACAATCAAGTTTTTTAATGGCTGAAAGACCATATAATACCCTCCTTATATTTGAGGGAAAAAATGATTATAAGTGACAAAAAATATCAGTGACTACACAACTGATTATAGCAATTAATAGCAAACAAAGCAGGTGATTATAGTGCTCCCAACACCGCGTGTCCAAAGCTTGTCATAGTGTGAACAGGTTTGTTGTAGAACTTTGAAAAAGTTTCTTCTTTACTCCACCCTGCGATTTTTAAAAATATGCTCAAGAGGTACGTCCCGCCCCTTCGTCGCGGACGTAGCTGCCGCCCTGGTGGAGTGAGATTTGATGACATCAGTGTCTATTCCCGCTAAAACCAACACCTGTTTCAACCATTTTGAGATAGTTTGAACTGAAGCTTTTGTGTGTGGCTTTTTGTGCGTAAGCAGCAATGTCTTTTCGTTTCCTCGAAAAGTGTCCGTCACTTTAATACATTGGTTCAAATGTCTAACCACACACAAAGCAAGCTCAATATGAAAAGCTTGAAAGGTTACCTTTGTTCCAGATCTCCCTGGTCTACTTTGTTTGATCAGATCGTAAACATAGAATACAACGTTATCTGTAGTCACATGCATACAGTCTAAACGCAACATTTGTAAAGTTTGCACTCTTTGGGCTGAGACCAGTGACATTAACATGACCAATTTCAATGTTAACCTATCCAATGACAACCCTTCAATTGGCGTCCATTCTCTAAGTAGAGCAAGTACTATGCTCACATCCCAAATCTCTGTAAATCTAGGTTTTGGCGGATTCATGTGAAAAATTCCTTTCATGAATCGTGATATTAATGGATGCGACCCAATTGATTTTTCACCAGTCATAAGTCCTAAATAGGACGACAAGGCACTGCGTGCAGTGTTAATGGCACTGTAACTTAAATGTTGGCCAAAGCGCAAATTGGCAAGGAATTCCAAAACATGAGTAACATTCACATAATCATCAGAAATATTTTGACTGTGTGCAAAATTCTTCCTATTTCTTAATATGTGTCATATATTGTTTCTGTGTGCTATCTCGTCATGATGTGCCAATAACTGTCAAGTTTGGTCCGACAATCCCAGTTCCTGTAGTGGTCTGGTCAAAACCTGCAGATTAACAAATTCATATATGCATATAATGGATAATCTTCATTTGTTACTGGATTAGTCAAGATATCACTACAGTTAAGAATCTGCATATACGGTTCTTTAATCATATTCAGCATAACTGGGAACCAAGGTTGAGTTGGCCAATTTGGCCCTACCAACAATCCGGAAGCTGAATCTTGCTCTATTTTCTTCAAGCATCTCTGGATCAGAGCAAATGGTGGAAAAGCATAAAAGAACATTTTTCCCCAGTGTAATAAAAATGCATCTACTGCAACTGCGTCCGGATCGTGTTCCCAAGACACATAATGAGGCAAATGATGATTAAGCCTGGATGCAAAATCAATTTCTGGCAACCCAAATCGTCGAACAATATTCTTAAATATTGGTGGCTTAAACATCCATTTCGTATTATCTTTAAAAATCCTGGACCTTTCATCTGCTACCACATTGTCTTTACCTGGAGTATAGCTTACTGCAATCCATATCTGCCGACCAATACACCATTGCCATATCTCATTGACCAGACAATCACATGATACTGATCCAACTCTCCCCATGTGATTAATGTAAACCACAGCTGTTTTATTGTGTAATTGTATTAACACATGCAGACCTTGTTTAGCACAACAATATGCTTTAAGCCATAAAAGGCCCCCAATAACTCCCAATAGTTAATACCATACTCTTGGAGAAACACTTGTTCTTCAGTTTTCCATCTACCTCCACAACTGGAGGATAAATCTGTGGCCCCCCATCCGAGAGCACTAGCATCTGTATGTAAAACCATTTCAGGCTGTTTAATCATAATATTTATTTAGCAGCTTGTGGGACATTTTCCTTTTTTAACCCACCATTGTAAAATTCCAATACAGCTTCTTTTGTTAATTACATAGGCCTGTCAAATGGCCTGCCTTCTCTTTGAGAGCTTGTATCTTGTACCTTCGAAGATATCAATAAATGTAATAAACCAAATTCTAATGCAGGAAAATGCTGCTAGCAGTTCACCAATGGTTTGTCACCATTTCTCGGATGGAAGGATAAGGTTTTGAATGAGATAATGACAAGTTACCAAAATATCATCGACTTTAACTGTTGGTAAAGATATTAACATAGTCACTGAGTTAATTACAAACCCCAAAAGTAAATTGTTTGTGCTGGCTGCAGCTGGGGCTTAATTAGATAATTAAAAACCTTAGCTTACCACAAAGCTTTAGTAACTGAAACTGAGTCTCAGCTGACTCCTGATAATCACTAATGACCAGAATGTCATTGAGATAAGCCATAATGATGTGCATTTTGTGCTCTAATTGGGCTAAACTGGTTTCAACAGTTTCGTAAAGAGTAAAAAGCTGAACTCAGTCCATTTGGCAAAGCTTAACTGCCATAATTTGTCACAACCAATTAAAATTTAAGTATCACCGAAACCTGATACATAGGTACAGAATAATAGGCGTCTTTTCATCAATCTTAGCCATATAACAACCTGCTGAATTAAATATTTTGCAGTATTCCATGACTCCATTTGAACATGTTTGTATTCTACAAACTTATTTAGACCTGTAAGGTCCAGAATACTTCTGCAACCATCATCTGTAATGCCTTCTAACATTAAAGACAAATTTATGCTCGTGTTCAAAATCTTTTCCATTACCCCCTTTTCCAGATAATTAGGCAATGTGGACATAAAACTCTGCTTTTTCAATGCAGAAACACGAAAACATAAGCAGGTTTATTCTGTACAGGAGGATTAACCTCTTGTTTTTAAAAGTAATAGTAGTTAATGAAACTGCTCGTAATATACTGATCAAAAATAATAGTAAGCCAGTCTTAATAAACTTTTTGTAATCTCCCTCTAACTGGAGATTAATCCGCAGTTTCTTTAAGCAGGGAACACGTCTTTAATTCCTCTGCATATGAGCGTGGTGGTCTCCTTATCCCCTGAATTCGGGTAAGTATTTGGTTGTGCAATACAATAAAACTTCCTTGACATATTTCTGCCTCTATTTCCAATATCAAATCCCCTTCTGGGCGAAAATACCTTTTCGTCCAAAGACGAAGGTTTCATGCAGCTAAAATATTTTAGCTTTTCATCCAATTTCAATAAGTTAGGCAGATTATTCCAAACAGATAACCAAGAGCTTAAACACCACTTGCTCGACACAGGTATGCAACCTTGGGTGAAAAATGGGCCAAATAGCCATTTATTTTATACAAAATTTCATAGAAAAAATTGCACAATAGCGTCTTTATTTTATGTTTTCCTTTCATCTGCCCAAAAGCCATAATAGCAGCAGAGTAATTTGTGAGGATTTTAAACCTCACTATTTGACGCTCTCATATTTGGAGTCATGAATGCCCATATTAACGGATAAACCGTAGGCTCTTCCAATGAGGCACAATTTCCTGTGCTGTGCAATTTTAATATTTCAATCATCACAGAATCATGAAGTTGGTGAGATACCATATATATATGTTGGCAGCTAGGATTTCTTCCATAGCCTCACCACTTCCTTCATATATAGCAAAACCTTTTGCTATTCCATGCATCTTTGGCCTCTTTTCATATTTTTTCATTTTATTTTTATTTTTATTTTGTGGTGTGCTTTCAAAAATGCAAATCACCATCAACAGGGTCTGCCTTCTGCAGCCCTAAATCAATTGGGATTTCATCCCATGAGACTTCTTCCGGCCCAAATCCTGGGTCCGGAGTTCCAACTTCCAATTAGGCCCATGGCCATATTCAGAATAATTAAACCCCTCAGGGCTAACCTTAGGAACCTTCAGGGTACTATGACCCTAGTCTCATAATTATTTGGAGAACTTTCTCCATATGCTCCATAATCAGTTCCACATAGTTTACTTATGTGGAGGATTTTTCAATGTCAGAGTCATCAGAACCACGGACCTCTCAGATTTTTTTATTTTATTTTATTTTCCATTTTTACATATTCGGGAGCATTTCTCTCCGTGGTTATCATTTTGTAAACTAATTCGCTAACGGGTATATCTGCGGCCACCGGTATCGGAACCGGCTCCGCACTAGCTTTCCCGTATATTTATTTTTCACCCCAGGAAGCATTTAACCCGCGAATATAAATTTACTTCATCATTTGTGCTTATCCAGCACTAATATGACTCTGACCTGTTTTAACAAATTTCCTATACTGCTGGACCTACCCAGCGCCCGCTAAAAAACCCAACTTTACTGTTCTTACCTGCGGGCCGTTCCGACCGCTGCGAGGAGCTGCTCCTTACTGCAGCTCCCACCTTCTGCCGTCAGCGTCGACGTCATGCCGTTACCAGCGTGAGGCGGGTTCTTCACGTAGTCACTCACGTGACTCCGAAGTAAAATGTAGTCATAGAGTGATGCAGTGTGAAAACAGACCCTTTGGCCCAACTTGCCCACACCCGCCAACATGCCCCAGCTACACTACCTGCTTTTGGTCCATATCCCTCCAAACCTGTCCAATCCATGTATCAGTCTAACTGTTTCTTAAATGTTGGGATAGTCCCTGCCTCAACTACCTCCTCTGGCAGCATGTTCCATACACCCACCACCCTTTGTGTGGAAAAAGTTACCCCTCAGATTCCTGTGAAATCTTTTTCCCTTCACCTTAAATCTGTCCTCTGGTCCTCGATTCACCTACTCTGGGCAAGAGACTTGTATATTTCTAATGCATTTTAGATTTCTCAAACGTCTTACTTTAAAAAAAGTAACGTTTCCACAAACATATACCCACTTTATTAATGTCATGGTTTGATGATTCTAAATTCAAATCAAAATGAAATATACATCAAAAGGAGAACGCATACTTTCAAAATACTCTGCTTTTTTTTCACCGAGCAAAACATAATTTGTATGACTTTGCAAAATCAGGAAATGTTATGATTATTTCTTGTCCCTTTTTCCAACTGCAAACAAAAAAAATAGCACTTGAAATTGGGACGGGGGGGATGGGGGATATATCCCCCCACTTTTTGAGGTGGGGGATGGCCTGTATTAGTATCCCCCAGTTTTTGGAGGTCGGGCAATAACAAAAATGATAATCACCTGCTCCTATCTCTCATGTAGGCCCTACATTATCTTAAAAATATTTCAAACAAAGAACATAGAAATCATACCTTTACAATGCACTAAAACATGATTTTAATACATCAAATTTCAAAAGGTCCCTACTGTGGGAGGGGGGGCACCCTCCTCCTACACCCTCCTCCCACTCAGTCACTCCACTCCCTCGCCGGGTACCCCCAGGGCCAGTGATCAGTGATTGCTCGGTCCACACACCTTTAAAAATGCTCCGCGGGCCCCTGTTCTATACCTTTTGCCCAATGGGAGAGCAGAGAAGATGGAGTGGTGAGGGTGCAACTCGTCCTTGATTATGCTGCTGGCTTGCCAAGGCAACGTGAGGTATAAATGGAATCAATGGAAGGGAGATTTGTTTGTGTGATGGTCTGGGCTGCGTCCACAATTCGCTGCAATATCTTGCGGTCTTAGATTGAACTGTTCCCAAACCAATCTGTGATGCATCCCGATAAAATGCTTTCTACGGTACATCTGTAGAAGATGGCAAGGGATGCTGGGGACATGCCGAACTCTCTAAGCTTTCTGACGAAGTAAAGGCATTGGTGTGCTTTATTGGTTGTTGCTTCAGTATGGGAGAAGTCATTGGTGAAATTTACTTCTAGGAATTTCTCTACTTTGGCGCTGTCAATGCAAACTGGGGTATGTGTACCGCTTCACTTCCTGAAGCCGATCACTCTCCTTTGTCTTGTTGACATTGAGAGAAAGGTTGTTGTCTCAACACCAGGACACAAGGTTTTCAATCTCTTTCCTATACTGCGACTCATCATTATTTGATATCTGGCCCACAATGGAGGTATCGTCTGCAAATTTGCAAATTGAATTTGATTTGTACATGGCTGCACAGTCGTGGGTATACAAGGTTTAAAGAAAGGGGCTGAGAATGCATCCTCGTGGAGCACCAGTGTTGAGGATTATTGTAGAGGATGATACTTCCCCTCTCCTCACTGATTGGGGTCTATTGGTCTGGATTCAGTTGCAGAAATGAGTGCTGACTCCAGTCCCGTGAGTTTGGTGATGAGCTTGGATGGTATATTGGTGTTAAAGGCAGAGCTATACTCTATGAATAGGAGTCTGACGTAGCTGTCTCCCTTATCCAAGTGTTCCAGAGATTAAGGTAGGGCCAGGGCGATGGCAATGGACCTGTAGTCTGTGCAGTGGGTCGAGGCCACTTGGTAGACCAGATTTAATGCCTTCCATAACTAGCCTTTCAAAACATTTCATGATGGTGGATGTCAAGGCCACAGAACGATAGTCGTTTAGGCATGAGATCTTGGTGAAGGTGGTCTTCTTGACGCAGGTGGGTACCTCAGAATGTGTAGGGAGAAATTAAAGATGTCCGCTAATACTCCCGCTAGCTGGTCCGCGCAGCTACTAAGGACAGAGCCCGGAACTCTGCGCCAATTACTTTCTGTTGGTTCACCCTCAGGAAGGCCGATCTAACCTCTGCAACATTGACCCTGGGAAGAGGCACACTTGAGTGTGAAGGGCCAGGTAACACCGCCCTGTTGGCCTTCTGCTCGAAGCAAGCATAGAAAGCATTCAGTTCATCAGGAAGGGTCGCACCATCACCAATGATGTTGCCTGGCCTTCCTTGCAGCCAGTTATCTTATTCAGATCTTGCCACATTCTCTGTGTGTCTGAGTAATTACATTGGGATCTGGTATTGTTTCATGGCATCCTTGATATTTTTCCGGAGATCATAGCAGGCCTTCTTGTATCGCTCGGAATCGTTTGACTTGTGTTCAACGAACCTGGCCTTCACCTGTTTCTGGGAATTGGGGAACAATTGGATTATCTACACTGGCACACAGTCTTCCTCATTCAGGTTAGCTACGGAATCCCTGAATATAAACCACTGCATTGGCACAAAGCAGTCGCAGAAGATGTCATCCATGTCCCAAACAGAACAATGAAATTCTTACTTGCAGCAGCACAGCTGAATATTTACACAGAGTAGGTATGTTACAAAACTTACCTTTAGCGGTGCTGCAGTTCTGTCACTGGCCGTGTGCGCGACTTTGGTGCCTTTGAGGGGGGGGGGGGGGGGGGGTTAAAATGCGGTTTTCCCTTGCCACCCGGAATTATATTTTCTCGGGGTGCGAGCTTTTGCTAAAGATTCGTTCCGACTGCTGGTAAGTGAATTTTTTTTTTTTTTAATCGCCCGACTATTTCTGCGCTGCAGTAAAATAAAAATTAGCTCCTAATGCCGTGAACGGGGACGGATTTTACGTAGGGGACAGGTAAATGAAAGCTGTTTATTTTTTTATATAAACTTGCTTGTTTAGATTACCTTAATCAACATTTCATGTTGCAAAACAGTCATTTATTCCTCATACAAACCGGCAGTATTTTTCCTGCCGATATGAGGTTTAAATTCACCGCAACATTCCAATCCATCGCGTTCCAGAAAATCCCACTCGCAAGATGATTTAAATGGCCATTAATTTAAAAAGGCGAGACAAATAATTGGGCTGCAGCCACCCGACAAACAAAATTCATTTTGTGAACACAAACTTTTAAAAAAGAAGGTAAACAATTTGGCAGCTGCCACATCAAGGGGACTCACCATTGAGTACACGTGTGTTCAGTGTTATTCACAGCTCAGCGAGCCGTGACCCTCTCACTTCCTGGGTCTGGCAGAGACTGATTGAGGCACGACACTTCCAGGTTTTATAGTCCCTCCCCCCTCACTCCAGCAGGGGCAGCAGAGAGAATGGGGAATTTTTAAAAAACATTAATGTCTCTCTCATTTTTCATCAAATGGAAAAATCCTCTGGCCCTGGAAGGCAGAGGGGGGCTGTGAGCGAGGTGCCAAAGGAATAGGTGATGTTTCCGGTCGAGACCCTTCTTCACACTGAGAGTCAGGGGAGTGGAAAACTAGAGGTATGCTCACACACACACATTGTATATGTATATGCGTGTGTATATATATATATATATATATACACACACATAAAACAAACAAGCAATAATAGTGCTAAAAAACAAAACCAATTCCCCTAGGTCTGTATAACGCAGAGTTTATTTGGGGGTTATAGTGTTTAATAGCCTGATGGCTGTATGGAAGTAGCTGTTTGTGTAATGGATCACTTACTGCCACAACAGGTCAACGGTGGATGCGATCTCGCTGGCTCTCCACTCCGCTATAGGCCACTTGGACATCAAAAACTCATATGTCAGGCTGTTATTCATTGATTACAGCTCGGCTTTAAATACAATCATCCCCTCCAAGCTGGTTACCAAACTCACAGAACTGGGTCTCTGCGCATCCCTCTGCAATTGGATCCTCGTCTTCCTCATTCACAGACCACAGTCTGTTCATATTGGTGGAAATGTGTCAGCCTCGATAACAATCAGCACGGGAGCACCTCAAGGCTGCATGCTCAGCCCCCTGCTGTACTCACTCTATACTCATGACTGCGTAGCCAGTCATAGTGCGAACTCCATCATCGAGTTCGCTGACGACACCACTGTTATGGGACGTATCACTAATGGGGACGAGTCAGAGTATAGAAGAGAAATCGAGCGACTGTCCATATGGTGCCAGCACAATAACCTGGCCCTCAACACCAGCAAAACCAAGGAACTGATTGTGGACTTTGGAAGGAGTTGGATGGGGACCCACAGTCCCATTTATATCAATGGGTCGATGGTTGAAAGGGTCAAGAGCTTCAAATTCCTGGGCGTGCACATCTCTGAAGATCTTTCCTGGTCCGAGAACTCTGATGCAATTATTAAGAAGGCACATCAGCGCCTCTACTTCCTGAGAAGATTACGGAGAGTCGGTTTGTCAAGGAGAACTCTCTCTAACTTCTACAGGTGCACAGTAGAGAGCATGCTGACCGGTTGCATCGTGGCTTGGTTCGGCAACTTGAGCGACCTGGAGCGGAAAAGACTACAGAAAGTAGTAATCACTGCCCAGTCCATCATCTGCTCTGACCTCCCTTCCATCGAGGGGATCTAGCGCAGTCGCTGCCTCAAAAAGGTTGGCAGCATCATCAAGGACCCACACCACCCTGGCCACACACTCATCTCCCTGCTACCTTCAGGTAGAAGGTACAGGAGCCTGAAGACTGCAATGACCAGGTTCAGGAAAAGCTACCTCCCCACAGCCATCAGGCTATTAAACTCAGCTCGGACAAAACTCTGGACATTAATAACCCATTATCTGTTTACTTGCACTTTATCAGTTTATTTATTCATGTGTGTATATATTTATATAATGGTATATGGACACACTGATCTGTTTTGCAGTCAATGCCTACTATGTTCTGTCGTGCTGAAGCAAAGCAAGAATTTCATTATCCTATCAGGAACACATGACAATTAACTCTCTTCAATCTTGAGGTGAGAATTACGCCAGTGTCTGCTCATCCCATTGGTATATGGTTTTAGAAAAACGCAGGAAGGAATCTGGGCTAACCGACAAAGACTGTGGCTGTCGTGAATGCTCCAGAGATGTCTCCCGACTGTTTCTACATCCCTGTGTTTTCCCCCACAATGCATTACTTAGCTGACCCACGAAATAGGAAGTTTTGAATTTCTTTAAGGTTCCGTTCCATCGAGATTGCAACTCAAATGAATGCCAAAAAAAGGCTATATTTTGAGACGTGCCAGTTACAAATTGATCACTTCGGTATGTGGAGATCATCAAGTTGGCGTGTACCCGAAGACCGTGTTAATTTACTATTAGCGCTCTGGTTCCAAGAACTTTTTTTTATATGACTCCTCTTAACAACTTTAGACATGTTTTAATTGCCTTCGACTGTATTATCAAATGTCATCGATATCGATTGACCCTTTTTAAGACTTACGAATGGAAAGGAGAATTGGCTTGAGAGGAGACAGTTTGTCTAGCTCAAACATCACCACACAGACGAGCGAATATTTTATACACCGTGCCCTTCTTTATTTAACACGTATGCCCTGCCATTCATCCTAAAGCGTCAAAAAGCACAGAGATATAATAATCAGCTCACGCTGATCTTTACCACTCCAGAGATAAAAAATTCTTGGTAAAAATAAATCCAACATAAAATTAATAGCAATTATTTCAGGAGTGAAATCACATTTTGCTCCCAGGCAATACACGGGTATTCCGTTCCGTGGGATTTTACACCTGATATAAACCATTTATTATATTTGCATTGCGCAGGCGATTTCATTGAGGGGGTGTTGCTGTGCTCCGCCGTTTAACATTTGATCCTCGGAATTGAACCGCTATCTAAAACTGACGCCGCGAATTAAAACAATGTATATTGCATGATTGATGTCACTCGTTTAATTATCGTTTCCTCTCTATAACCCCCCCCCCACCCCCCCTCATCAGAAGCAATTTCACTGAAAATGGTTCCGCGTACACATCAATTACGAATCAACTTCAATCTCATTTGTCCGTAGCTCTTCGCACAGAATAATACATTTGGTGATTTTTTATTTCAAAACACAACGGGAACTAGGATTTTTAATCTAGTGACAGCGGACACATCTATATTCCTATTCTGGGATATAACTTTGAGATCTGCCAATTGTATTTAAGGAACTGGTTTATACTTTGGTTGCGCATAACCGTTAAAGTAAAGAAATGAGTGGAAACGAAAAAGGTCTTAGATTTATTATCGTAGCTCAGGGAAGAAGACTGAAACCTATATGGCCGTCGCTGCCAAAGCCAGCATTTATTGTCTCTGCCAACACGACCTTGTGAAGATGATGACGAGCCGGCCCCTTGAACCGCAACAATCCTTTCACTGAAGGACTCCCACAATGTTGCTGGTGAGGCGGTTCTGGAACTTAGACTCAGCGACATTGAAGGAATGCTGATGTATTTTCTAGGCGGAACATTGTGTAACTAGAATGGGCTAAAGGACATGCAATGGGCTATATTTCCCACATTCCTACTACCATTCTCCTTCGTGATCCATGAGATTAGACAAGCAGCGCACCTCCGGCACACCGAGACTGCGCCGACCAGAGACCACCCCGTTTACTAACCTTCACACACAAGGGACAGTTTTACAATTTACCAAAGCCAATTCATCTACAAATCTGTACGTCAACCTGAGCGTCTTGGGAGGAGACCGGAGCACCCGGAGAAAATCCACGCGGTCACATGGAAAACGTACAAACTCCGTACAGACATCACCAGTAGTCAGGATCAAACCCTGGTCTCTGGCGCTGTAAAGCAGCAACCCTACCACTGTGACGTCCTTACCATTTCTAAAGTAAAACCCAAACCCATTGATAATAGCCTCTGCAACAAACGTGATTACAACTTAGTTGAAGGAGATTCATTCTAGAGGTTAGATTAAGTTGTCCGTCCTTAATAACAAAGGGGAATTTGATTATGCTTGGCAACAAGAAGTTTTGTTACAATTAGAGTCATCATCATACAGTGTGGATACAGGCCCTTCGGCCCCACTTGCCCACACCGAACAACATATCCCATCTACACTAGTCCAACTTGCCTGCGTTTGGCCCATATCGTTCTAACCCTGTCCTATCCATGTACCAGTCATCTGTCTCAATGTGTCTTAAACATTGCGATAGTCCCTGCCTCAACTAACTCCCCCGGCAGCTCGTTCCATACACCCACCATCCTTTGTATGAACACGTTTCCTTCAGATTCCTATAAGAACCTTTCCCCTTCATCTTAAACATATGCGCTCTGGTTCTCGATTCCCTTGCTCTGGGCAAGAGACTCTGTATGTCTACCCGAATTATTCCTCTCATGATTGTATACACCTTAAAAGATCACCCCTCATCTTCCTGAAATCAATGGCGTTCAATCGATTGTCCGGAGTCATGCAGAACGGGGGGGGGGGGGGGGGGATATGCCCCTGGTTGCTCAGGGTTAGTCATTGCACCATCGCATTGCATAATAAGTATTTAATTGTAATAAAACCAAAATATGTCATTTCATGAGGACCCACAGACATTAAATACGATCCAAAAATGGACAGATGTACTTACGACAAGTGAACACAATAATGTTTAATTGAAGGGGAGTGGAGCACATTAACAAACCTCCACACCCATTTGCTAAACAATGAATAATCCCTTAAGAAAACCATCTGTATATGGAGGGCATACAAGAGAAAAAAAAATGATAATCGCTGTTTGAACATGCTGCACTAAATTCCACATCTATCTATGCACCGCAGACAGGTATATATTGGCCCAAAGTGTTTTTCCACTCTGGATATTGTTGACAGAAGCCACAAGAGACTGCAGTGGCTAGAATCAAGAGGAGGAATGCACTGGGTCAGACAGCAGCTGTGGAAGTGGCTGAGGGGATAGTCGATGTTTCAGGTTAAGACCCAGAATCAGGAACGAGAGTGTACAGGGGGATAGGCAGTGTAAAGAGGGTGAGGGGGCGGGTTTGGCAGATGCTGCGGGCCACAGGTGGAACTAACTGAAGAGGGAGATAACGGGCATATGGAGCCAGGTTTGGGGGGGGGGGGGGGGGGGGGGGGGGGGGGGGGGGAGGACAGAGATTGGAGATGGAGACAGATGCTAGAAGGCATAGGCAACAGAGGGCTGCCGGTTCCAGGAATGTGATAAGTAAGGAAGGCGATAAGTGGAACTAGATAAGGAAGGAATGATGGGCAGAGGGAACTGGTGGGGAAGGGATAGGAGACCTAATGGGAAAAGTGTATGGGTGAAGAGCAGATGGAATGGGGTGAGGAAAGAGAAAGTGGATAATAGAGGTCTGGGCGCAGGAGTTGGAAAGAAATGAGGGTGGGATGAGAGAACCTGGGTGAATCAGGAGAGGGAAATGGAAAGGGGGGGGGGGGGGGGTCTGGGTCTGGGTTACCTGAAATAGGAACATTCGATGTTTGTATCATTGGGGTGTCGATTGCCCAGCATAATATGTTTTCCCAGCATTTTCTGTTTTTATTTCAGATTTCTAGCACCTGCAGGGTTTTTTTTTTAAATCCTTGCCACACTCCATCAATAGTCCTGACATCTGCTGACTTTCTCCCTCTTTCTCCCCCACCCCACAGACACTACTTGACCTTGATCTCTGCTATTGTTCTCGTTGCGTTGTCAGGCCTTCCTGCTCCTGCTAATGCAGGGGACATTTGGTCAATAGTCCCATACACACTTTGCTAATTATCCATCGGACAGCAGTGCTAACTGCCACGGTGATGGTTCAGTGAATCTGCCAGTAAAGTAATTGAAATATTTTTTGCTGCTTCATTGGATTGAAAAAGAAAGACAGATTAAAGATGATCAAAATCAAAAGTAAAATTGCAGAAGCCTAGACTATAAACGCGACGGAAGAAGATGTAACCTGATGTATAACTAATGATTAGCACAGAAGAGGAGAAATGGGCTCAGATGGAGCAGCCCTCCCTGATCATATTGAATGGCAGAGAAGGCTTAAGGGATCGAGTTGCTGATTTTTTTTGTATTCCTGTACTCTTATGATAGATATTTGCGAATTGGTAGGATTAAGGGACACAGGGTGTGAACGGAAAAGGATACTCGGTATAGAATCAACCATAGGTCATAGAGTCATACAGCACGGAAACAGCTCCTTCGGCCTAACTGATCCATGCTGATCAAGATGCCTTTTAAAGATAGTCACATTGCTTGTGGTTGGCCCATATCCCTCTAAATCTTTCCTACCCATGTACCTCCCCAAGACCATAATCACAGGTACTATCGCAACTTTTAAGAAACATTTATACATGGGTCGGTTAAGAGGGATATGGGCTAAACGCACGCAGGAGGGATGCGCAGTGCAGATTGGACATGTTGGTCAGTGCTGGCAAATTGGGCCCAAGCGCCAGTTGTCACAATGTATGACTATGACCTCTAAAAATTGAAGTGTACTTGGTCTAGAATCAACCATAACTTTGATGAATCGAGTGTATATGTATAAGATTGCTCGTGACCTCTATGGGCCGAATAATCTTAATTTTCTGTCATATCATTTATTTGTATGACTCCATACTTTCTATCTCGTTCCTTCCATGTACAATTCCAAACTGGCATGTAGTTGTGTCAACCTTATCATTATTGTTCATTTTGTTGATTATGTAAAATAGTCCATGACTCCTTCCCCCTGTAATGTTCATTTAATCTTTCGGCAATCCCCTTCTATAAAATAAAACTATTTTTCACTTGAAATGCAGAGCATCAAATCCGTGTCAATTATGAAATAATGAATTCAGAACACCATGGCCATAAATATAGATAAGCAAATGTGAATGAGCTGAAAAATCATTTAATGCTCCATATTAGTTAGGCAAAGAAGGGGCATGTGGCGTTTCCCGAGTGAACTTTGTCCACGAGGACATTAAATATATGAGCTGGGTCAACAGAGGAAATTGCAGAAAATATTAATTATTCTCGATGTAGGATGGAGTTGATTTAATTCCAGGTAAATCCATTTTTGTAATTAAACTTACATTTACACCACGCAATGGATGATGGCTAATCTAATTGCAGGGGCAGGCAGTGTGGCGATATAAAATGATGAGATTAAACTTAGCCTTTATTTCTTCAGCACATTTGTATCATGGGTCTTATTTGAATGCGGGTTTCCTGTAATCAGCGTGTCCTCTTTGGTCTCCTTTATAAGGCCGTGCCTGCATCAAGCACGAATGCTGCTTTTAAGGTTTTTACTTAATGGTTTTCTATTAGCGAGAAGCCATTAAAACAAAACGCCCCGTTATACCAGAGGTCGGCGGTGCATACACATAACAAAGATCTGTGGGCTTGTGACTGCCCGCGTTGCTGCGTGCAGACGAGACACGGGAGCACATGTTGCTACGTTTAAGAGTCGCACAAGCCTTCAGGGCCTCTTTTGTGGTGTGGTGATCACATCTTACTTCCGAATGACATTTTGCAGCGTTTTCAGTTATCAAAGTTGTCGGATTGCGCAAAGAGCTACATCCAAGACCAGCGGTGAATGCCATTAGTGGGGAGGCGAGTCTAGTCCCGAATATAACAGTTGACGTGATGTATGCAGGATATGTCTCGTCTCTTTTTAATAACGGAGATTATGATAACTCGGTACCGGGTGTGGAAGCAGCAGGGAGAGAGGGGGTGAACGTTATTTAATGTCCATACGCATCACTTTGGGAGAAATCGATTCAATAAATTAGAATCTTAAAAGGTCGTCAATTAAAACAATGCAGAGAAAATTGCATGTATTTGAACATACATTTGCTTCTCATCTTGGCTAATTATTTTTTTCTGACCAGCCTCGTTACAATAACCGCACAGCAACTGTGCAATGTATTCGTAGTATTTCAGAATTACACGACATGAGGCATATTTGAGTGCCTTCTTAGCGTCCGCTGGGAATATGAGAATAATATTTTGACTACCTAAGCGCAGACCTGCCGCAACCACGGCTATTTACTCCGCAGAAATATAGGACGTGAGGTGCCTTCAGCAACTGTGCGAGATAACCTTGGGAAAAGCCTCAAAATCAGGAACCTGCTCCTCCAATGTTCTGCTGGCAATTTCTTCATTTAAAAAAAAAATATTTCAGCTGATGGCAAATAAAATCGCCGTCCACATTATTTTTCCAAAAATACATAAATGACCCTAAATAGACACAAAACGCTGGAGTAACTCAGCGGGCCAGGCAGCATCTCTGGAGAGAAGGAATAGGTGACGTTCGGGGTCGAGACCCTTCTTTCAGAGCCGTTTCCCATCTCACATGGAGCCCGTAAACGGATGCCGAGCGCGTCAACTTTCATAGCATTTGCTTTTATTCCGGCTCGACGTTGGGATAAAGATCCTAAAAAAAAAATAATACGTAATTGAATAAATAAAATAACGACTGCCCTTTTGAAACGCTCGATTCGACTAATTATTTATGTGGAAATAAGACAGGACGAGTGGCAGTGGGGACGAGGGGAGCAGTGATCTGTAATGCGGCAACCGAACATTTGTACAGATCAGCGGCGGGTGGAAGTCCAATGAGTATATCGACGTCCCACTAAATCACCGAGCAAAGCCTTGTCTTTTGGATGCATTTAAAGTAATCGTGTAATGATATTATGATTCGCTCATCATGTCTTTATTTTTGAGAAATAATTATATAAAAGATTTATAACGAAATGGTACGTTTTAGGCTCTCGTTTCCTCGGGCTAATTTATTGCGGCAGAGAGAACGCTTGGAAAGGTCTCTCACCCTTTCGCTCTCTTTTCATAATGCATAAATTTAGAGTGGCTAATTAAATATAAACTGGGACAATTTGTCAGCTTGATTTGTATTTTAGATAATTGTGAAAGTAATTAGGAATACAAATTTACAGGATCCGGAAAAAGGCCCCAGTGTAAGGTTTCCCCCCCTCGTCTCTCCCTCTCCCCTCTTTTAACCCAAGTTGCACAGAAATTAATTTTCTCCCAGCTTTTTAATCTGGGCCAATAGCAGCAGCACGCGTCGTAAATCAGGCTGATGGGCGGCGGCGGCGGCGCTAAATGGCTTCATATATCACTTGGTTTAATAGAAATAATCAGTGGCTGGTTAATGAAATTAAACTGAACAGAAGGTGTTAGGGCCCCTAAAGGGCGGAAGACTTTTTTATACACATAAAAGAGACAGCTTAGGTTGAAGGCAATCCGTGCAAAATAACCCCCCCCCCCCCCCACACCACCCCCCCTCACAAGAAATGCCATTTATTTCCGAAGTGCTACGTCTTGCAATTTCCCGTCCCCGAGTCCAGGCATGCGTGGTTTAGCTGAGAGAGATACTGATTCCTAAACAAAGGACACAGAGCTGGAGGAGCTCGGCGGGCCGGGCAGCATCTGTGGAGGGAAATTGATACGCGCCGTTTCGGGTCGGGACCCTTCTTCAGGCTCATTGTAGTAAGAGGGAGGAAACTGGAAAGAGAAATGATTCCTACTCGCCCAATCCTCGTTGTTTTTTTTCTAAAGTCTGTTTGCACCATTAGCCATCTGTAGAGTGAAGAGGTAAAGAGGAAATAAAGTCTAGAACTATCAAGCAACCAGACTTCGACCCACCTCTTTATTACAGGCATTTTATGTTGGTGAATATTTAAATAGTCTATTCATTAGACACGTCGACTGATTCAGATTCTCGGGAACATCTGCTTTATGTAGACTTAACTTGCTATCTGGCGTGATCAGTAAAAGAAACAGGGAGGTGATTTCTGTTTGCCAATTCACAATTGGAGGTAATCCCAGCCGACCGGCCAGAAATTAACTGTTTCCCTGTCAGTTTATAATTCAATGTAGGCTTTATTCTCGTCTTATTCTGCTTTATTTGTGTACTTCAAGTGTATTGCGTTCAGCAACAAATCGCTGCCCTCTCGACATTAAGTGAACTTTCAGTTCACATAACATTACCTTAAGGAATATAATCATTTCATCTTCCGCGACAGCGACGGTAAGATTGAAATCTATATATCTTGATCTTATTTGAAGAGTCCTGGGCCTCCTCCACGGCCAGAGTGAGCAACACCGCAAGTTGGAGGAACAGCACCTCATATTCCGCTTGGGGAGTCTGCATCCTCTGGGCTTGAACATTGAATGTTCTCAATTCTGTTAACCCTTGCTATCTCCTCCCCTTCCCACCTCTCCCTCAGCCCTCGGGCCCTGGCATTCCCTCTATCTCTCTCCCCCACCCTAGTCGCACCAGCTTCTCATTTTCACACCACAAACAGCTTACAATGGCTTGTTCCCTTTATCATCGATACTTTGCATATCTTTCATTCATTGTTCTTTATCTCTCCACATCACCGTCTATATCTCTCGTTTCCCTGATCCCTGACCAGTCTGAAGAAGGGTCTCGACCCGAAACGTCGCCTATCTTCTTCGCTCCTTAGATGCTGCTGCACCCGCTGAGTTTCTCCAGCCTTTTGTGTACCCTCGATTTTCCAGCATCTGCAGTTCCTTCTTTAACACTTATTTGAAGAGTATTTGGGGAGTCAGCGCGCACCCTCTGTATGAGTTTCTACCATGTTGTGCACATGCTTTTATTTCAAATTCACCTGGCAATCTTACTTTCCATTCCTACTGCCCATCGGTGACTCCGCTTTAGGCGTCAGTGTTCATCCTGAATGTTTCCCCCGTGCAGAATGTACAGCAGGGTCTCCCACGAGTTATACCGAATGATGGAACATGCGTGAATCGACCTAAAATGTAAATGGAAAGAAAAACGAATAAAGAAACGAACGTATGAAAAAGACAAGGCTTTTAAGTTTGAGATGAATGTGAGAGAGTGCACATCCTTTTCCGCTTTACTGAAACTCACAATCACAGCGCCGATACCCACAGTCCCGGCCATCCTCATTCTTTACCACCTCAGAGGGATAGACAGAGTTGACGTGGATAAGCATTTTCCATTGAGAGTAGGGAAGATTCAAACAAGAGGACATGATTTGAGAATTAAGGGACACAAGTTTAGGGGTAACATGAGGGGGAACTTCTTTAGTCATAGAGTGGTAGCTGTGTGGAACGAGCTTCCAGTGGAAGTGGTGGAGGCAGGTTCGATGTTATCATTTAAAAATAAATTGGATAGGTATATGGACGGGAAAGGAATGGGGGGTTATGGTCTGAGTGCAGGTAGATGGGACTAGGTGAGAGTAAGTGTTCGGCACGGACTAGAAGGGCCGAGATGGCCTGTTTCCGTGCTGTAATGGTTATATGGTTATATGGTTATTTCTGTGCTTTCTGGACTCAACCAGATGCGCCGAGTGACCGTTTTAAACGTTTAGTGGTGTTAGGGGCGTTAGTGGTGTTAGGGGCGCGTTGAAATCTGTTGATAATCTTGAGATTTAACCAAGGCTACCGATACAACCTGTCATTTGGTTTTATTTCGATGAGGTTAAGGTCACGTTTGAACGCTTGTGGGAGCTTTGAAACATGACTATAAGGTACTGCTGATATTACGCCTCTGTATTCTCCACAGTTCGATGTCGCTACAGAACAAGGTCGTCCCTTGCCCGTTTTGCCTTGCATTGTGATCTTTCCTGAAATGTACCTATTTTCTCTGGTAGCCACCCAAACCAAATGCATTGGTTTATTTGAGGGAAATCTGCTGAATTCATGCCCGTAATCTACAATTAATGATAAGAATACTGTGTGTGTTTTACTTCAGGGCTGTAGATAGCTCAGTTGGCAATGAAGATTGAGGGGGAATCTTATAGAAACTTACAAAATTATTAAGGGGTTGGACAGGCTGGATGCAGGAAGATTATTCCCGATATTGGGGAAGTCCAGAACAAGGGGCCACGGTCTAAGAATAAGGGGGAAGTCTTTTAGGACCGAGATGAGAAAAACATTTTTCGCACCGAGTGGTGAATCTCTGGAATTCTCTGCCACAAAAGGTAGTTGAGGCCAGTTCATTGGCTATATTTAAGAGGGAGTTAGATGTGGCTCTTGAGGCGAAGGGGATCAGGGGGTTTGGAGAGAAGGCAGGTACGGGATACTGAGTTGGATCATATCGCCATGATCATATTGAATGGCGGTGCAGGCTCGAAGGGCCGAATGGCCTACTCCTGCACCTATTTTCTATGTTTCTATGATCTTAGCGTCATAGACTCATATAGCACAGAAATACGTCCTTCGGCCCACCATGTTCGTGCTGACCTATCTTCGCTAATCCTACTTTCCCAGCACATAGCCATAGGCATTGGCGTTTCAAATTCTCATCTAAGTCCTTCTTAAAAGATGTGGGAGTGCTCACCTCCATCACTCTTCAGGAAAGCGTGACCCTGGTGTCAAAAGAAAATCCACAAGGCGCTTCTAAACTCCTATCCTTGTCCCTCAGTCAGAAGGTTTGGGGTTAGAAATCCACATTGGTACTATAATGAGGAGGGTTACTTTGTCAGAAGTGCCTGCTTTCAAGGACCCTCAGTCTTGTAATGTAAACGCCACCGTGACACTACTTGGTAGAAGTTGGGAGTTGCAGTAAGTACACAAATGTTCGACCATACTTCCAATTTAATATGTAGGAAGGAACTGCAGATACTGGGTAAAACCGAAGAGATACACAAAACGCTGGAGTAACTCAATGGCGCTAGCAGCATCTGTGGAGAGTAGGAATGGGTGAGAAATTTCGGGTCGAAACCATTCTTCAGTCTTCAGTCTGAAGAAAGGTCTCGACCCAAAACGTCATCTATTCCTTCTCTCCAGAGATGCTGCCAGTCCCGCGGAGTTACTCCAGCATTTTGTGTCTATCTTCCCATTTAATAGCCGTGACTGCAAGGCGAGACGTTTGCTTGGACCTGAAGCACTGCAGGTCATTCAGAAAGGGACATAGAAGCTGCTGCAATTAAAATACAATAAAACAACTTAGTAAATAGGTAACTTAATATGTGCCATTCCCTCCATTTCTGCAGCTCAAAATACTGCAAGTTGGAACGTCTTCTGAAACAAACAACCAAGAGTGAAAGAGTCAAGAATCAAGAATGTTTAATTGGCATATGTAGCAACAGCAGCATAATGAATAGGAAGGAACTGCAGATGCTGGTTTAAACTGAAGATAGACACAAAAAGTTGGAGGAATGGTCACCTATTCATTTTCTCCAGATATGTTGTCTGACCCGCTGGTTATTCCAGCTTGTTGTGTCTATCTTTAACGGAATAATGAAATTCTTACGCACCACCTTAACAGGGCCCGTAAAGGCAGTACACGTAATATATAATATCACAAATATCAATACATTAATAACCTGATGATAGTACCCGTAGCAAAGGAATTCCGTAAGACAAACAGGTCCAAGTCCAATTTAGAAGAATTGTATACATCGCCAAATCCAGTATTTTTTTGCAATTTCTGTAAATAATCCTTGGATATATAACTCGCTACGTCGGTTAATCATTTTATAGCGATGTAACGTCCAAAATAATTCCAAAACACATCCATTTACAACGGCCGTAGGTGCTAGCGATGCCTGTATGTTACTGAAATTGGTATGTTTTATACTTCAAGCTGTTACTTTGAGACACAAGAGATTGCAGATGCTGGTATCTCGAGCAAAAAATCAAACTGTTGGAGGAACTTAACGAGCCGGGTAGCATCTGTGGTGGGATATGGATAGGCGGCAGTTGGTGTTGAGACCTTTCCTCTGAACCCTTACTCCATCGTTTTGCTGTCACATAAGCAATAGGGGTAAGAGAGAGGCAGGGCGGTTGGCATCTCACAGGTTCGTTGTTGTTGAACTTGAACCCTGATCGTTCTATCTTCACAAACGTGTGTTTACATATGAACGAATCTAAACGAATTTATTGGGGTAATGTAATATTCCCATTGGACACCTTCATCGCATACTTATTATGCTATTATTATTATTATTATTATTATTATTATTATTATTATTATATGGAGCTTTTTGTTCCCCAATTATACACGAGTGAAATGGGGTTGACAGTACGGGGGAAGGGTTGCAACTTTCGTCTGAAAACAAACTCACATTTACGCGGAGTTGCTCCAGCATTGTGTGTCTATCTCACATTTACCCCGCCTCGATCTCTTCAATCAGCGTCACAATAGCAGGAGAGCCCTCTCGTTGATTGCCGCTGTGTAAAGTAATTGGGCCACGGCCAATTATTATTACAAATAATACATTCCTTCGCTATTTCCCATATTTATGACGAGAAAGGGGAAAGGATCGCTCGTTTATTTTAACATGGCGCCAATTCCTCACGAAAAGAGATGGGATTATTTAACAGAACTCAATCATAATGCCTGCCGCGCAGGTTAAATCTCCATAATTTTTTTTAACAGCACGCTGTTCTTGAAAATAGAAGTACTTTAATTTTTTTTTTAAAATATTAACGATTGAACATGCTTTTACAATTTAACTTATGCTTTTTTTTTTCAAAAACAAAGCAAATAGAGGCGTCTATTTTATGAAAGAAGGAGGGTGTGAATTTCAGATCGGAGTTGGACAATAATTTTTTAAATGGTTAAATTGGAACGAGACGGGCGATGGGAAACTAAAATTCCCACAAAGCGCCCACCGGGATAACTCGGCAAAGGTAATGGATTTGATCTGTGGCTTGTTGATTTCCCCTGAGCAAATAAGCCTTTGATGCAGTCACAGTGAGAGTGGTTAGCTGATGAATTGACAAAATGTAATCAGCTTTATTGGGAAACAGGTTACGGAGAGCTGGGTGTCAATAATTCCGATCTTGACCCGTTCATCCATTAAATGGAGCTGTCTGATTAGGCCGATGAAGCTCCGGTGCATTTTGTAAAGAAATTGCTTTAATAAACTTACCATTATTACCCGTCTATGTAAGCTGCCTCCTCGGGGGTAAGAGACAAGGGTCGTCATCCATCACCATCTTAATATATCACAATCTTGTTACTTAATGTCAAAATGTTACCGACAGTTTTGTGTCACAAAGATGACCTACCGGCCATAGATGGGATCCTGATGTTTAGCTGACTATCAATGATTGCATCTCATCTTCCAGCGTCTTTTATAAATGCATTTATTTACCACAGAATCAATTCACGCGGCGCTGCTGCACAAACCCAGAGGCAACCTCCGAAACGGGGAAAGGCGATATTGAACACCCTCTCGGTGTCCGCCGCGCCCATGCGAATCACATCACACGGCGGCACATCCGCTGAGTCTCGAGAAAGACTTCGCAACCGAAAGCACCTTTCACCTTTCCTAAATTTTAAAAAAATGCACAATTTTGTTTTTGCTAGCAGGCTTTTCTTATCGGACTGCAATAGCGTCATATTAAAAGCAATAAATCGCAACATACTTACATAAACCAATATTTATGCAAACCGCCCTTGATTACCTTTAGAAGTTATAGGGAAGGTTTATATTGAACCTTATCGTTCAAATTAGGAACAAGAGTCATAAAGAGTCATACAGCATGGAAAAGACCCTTCGGCCCGCGTATGGCCCATATCCCCTCTAAACGTTTCCAACCCGTGTACATGCCTCTGAAGAAGGGTCTGGACCCGAAAAGTCACATATTCCTTTTCTCCAGAGATGTTGTCTGACCCGCTGAGTTACTCCAGCTTTTTGTGTCTATTTTCGGTTTAAACCAGCATCTGTAGTTCCATGTCCGCTCTTCTCACTGAATGCTAAAATTATAGTGGATACATGCTTAACAATATTTAGGCAATAGAGGTTAGCGCAGGAAAGTGACATTAAGGTAAAAGAACGGTCATGAGCATATTAAATTGTGGAGCAGGCGCAGAAGGGCCGAATGGCATGCTCTTGCTTTTATTTATTTCTACAGCTGTACTCTAATCTGTTGTATGATTACAGGTGGTTATATATCATAAAACGCGGGGAATCCCGTCTCGTTTCTATGGAACCACTGAAAATAATTCTTATAACATGCCTTATCGTTTTTCCCCTCAGTTATCACCACGTCGTTCAAATTTGAGGGGGCTGATGGAGTGCATTAGCGACCTGGGGAGGAAGGGAGGATGACAGGGTCTGCTGGATGGACGCGATAGTGCTGGTGGAAAGAGAGCAGTGACTCAGGGGCTGGTGTGCACAATCAGTTTATCATCAGGCTTCTGGAGAAAACTAGCTCGTGTAAATAATATTAAAACGTATTTCCAGGACTTTCAAATTAGTGATATCCACCGACGATTCGAGCCATGTACAGCAGTGTTGCAATGCGGCATTCATTGCTAGTGATGATTATGTTTTGATACTTGGAACATGATACAGATAAATACTTAGTTATTTATTTTTCCAAGTTTCTCTTGCCATAAACAATTTCATAGTCGAGAACGGTGCATTCAATTCGCCAAATTATCTGTCATGATAATTAGAACAAAACGATTAAAGAACTACACTTTATAATTCATGGCGAGAAATCTTGAGAGTCTGAAAGCTACACATTACACAGCCGTCTACAATGTTTTCTTTAAAAAAAAGAGCACACAGTAGGTGTTTACTCGCGTTCTCGCACCTCTTGTATGTGTGTGTGGGGGGTGGGGGAGAGGGGGATTGGTGTTAGTGCGAGGGGGGTTGGCCAACAAAAATATCTTCAGTCAACACAGGTGCACGGACTCGTGTTAGGTGAACTGACCGCGGGCAAAAAACAAATGGTCAATTCGACCAGGATGGTTCACATCAGATTCCTCTGCAAGTAAACTGTGGCGTAAGTTCGTACGTGATACGAGCAGAATTAGGCCATTCGGCCCATCAAGTCTACTCCACCCTTCAATCATGGCTGGTCTACCTCTCCCTTTCTCCTGCCTTCTCCCCATAACCCTTGACACCCGTACGAATCAAGAACCCTGTCCACTCGTGTTCTGATCAAATGGGACAACTTACTTCAGTCTCAAGCGTGGAAAAAGCGTGGCACCTTATATCAGGAGAGGCGGGCACACCGCGTGGATCTTTTGCTGTCTATTTCATGTTTCTCTATTAATCCACGGCTCGGGGAAAAATGCCTTGTTGTATTTCCCAAAATGTAAAAGTAGTTTCCCACCTTCAAGACGAGAGCTAAACCTCAAAGGGGGGGGGGGGGGGGGGGAAATAGAATTAACACCTTTAATTGCTTTAATTAAGGAGATTATCTCCTCCAATAACAAACAGGGGGTTCCTTCCCTGATAATGCTGACGAGGGCGACCAATGGGCGAGCGAGGTGTCACCGACGGTGACGCGAGTATCATTGACGCAGACAACAATTGGCCAATCGGAAAGCCGAGTTGGGCTGTTTCTCCCCCTATTGACCAATAAGGACGGGGGAGCGGGCCAGATACAACCAATTGAATCGCAGCAAAGTGACCAATGGGGACTCAAGGTGGAAAGGCCTAACCAATGGGCAGAGTCCAGGATCTCCAAGTGTGGAACAGTGAGACAAGGTGGAACTAACCCGAGGCTTCTCTCCAGTAAATACAGTGCGAGAACTAACTGGGTCTGCAGCAAGCGAGAAAGGACCGTTGCATCGCCTTCTTTCCAATCACATCTCGCCTTCTTTATTTTATTTTTTTGTTTCTCCCTTCCCCACGGTTTGGAATAAAAAGCCGATGGAAAAATCCAAAAATTTCCGGATCGACGCTCTCCTGGCCGTCGATCTCCCCAAACCTCCAACTTGCTCGCCTCTCCTCGCAACTTCACCCCCGTCCTCCGCGGCCAGCCCTTCAATGCTCGACCAGCACCCGGTCATCTCCGACTGCCTGCGCACTGACAGCCCGTCCCCCCCGGGGCTGAGCCTCGGCAACCTGATGTCCAAGCCCGGCTTCCTGAGCGTCCAGCAGCACCCGGGCATGGTCGGCCTTCATCCTCACGGGGGGATCCCGGCTTCGGCTCTCTACGGCCACCCGTTGTACACTTACTCGGCCCTGACCGGTCAGCACGGCGGCCTGCCGTACCCTTACCCCCAGCTAACAGGCACCCATCACTCGGAGCCGGTCAAAGTGACGGCCGGGACCTTTCAGATAGACCAGTGGCTTCGAGCCTCCACAGCCGGGATAATGCTGCCGAAAATGCCGGATTTCAACGGTAAGCGTCTCCTTTTTACCGCCAGGAATAGAGGCAAAATGTTTAATGTATTTGCAAAACTTACTGTCTTGTACCTTCTGAAGTCATGGTCAGAAACTATAAAATCGGTTAAGATTTTAAATATTACCATTTTACCCATATTAAACGCTGTTCAGCTTTGCATTAGCAGGCCGCCATTGGAAGCGAGCCGTTCGTAAACAAGCTTGTACAGCTTGCACTTTACCTGCGTTGAAAAACTAATTGAACAGGAAAATCGCCGCAAAAAAGAAAAAGAAAAACAGTGCTAACTGCACATTATTTATAAACCGTAAAAGTAAACCAACTCCAGCACTCACTGTCCAACTTGGGAAACAAAAACAGAAGCAAGGCTTTTGTTTATTGAACTTACTAAATGAAACATATTCCGATCTAAGATTTTTTTCTTTCCTGAGGCTTTCTATTATGAAGTTCACGTCCGCTTTGTACCCCTTGTTGGTCCTCAATGCTCATTGTGGAAAGTGGGTTCATATGCATTGGTTTACATGTAAATAACCGCTCGTCCGGCCGCAACAACTCTAGAGTGTACTGATATTAGGAGCACTTAAAATTAAGTAGTTTTGGGGATTGCAGGGTTTCTCTTTTGTCTAGTCATGTGTGGTTCAATAAAGATCTTGAGAGAGAGAGAAAAAAAAAACGAATTAGACGAGGAGTGCAAATACCCGAAACGTAAATCTCAACAAGGGTTTCACTGGTGATTAAATGAGGAAAAAGGAAGCGAAATGGCTGGATAATAGGCGGCTGGAAAGTGGCAAGGTGGTGTTAAAATCTAAACCCTGTTGCTGTTTGCAGAAGAGAGACTGGGCTTTTTGTTTCTGTCCATTCGAGCAGATTTGTTCAAGATGAAGCACTAAATAGCGCCTTTTCTTTCCACCGTTTGCTGTGAATGGCGGGCTCTATGCAAACCCAGCAATAATGAGCTTATTCCAACATGTGGTTTATTTATTACTCTTTGCAAACGCTTCTTTATTCGACCTGATTTTAGCACCTTGTGACACGAATTCTTTCTACGTGTTCGGATCCTTTCACCGACTTTAGGTACAATAAGCACATTCCTTTAGGTTACAAAGCGCCCGATTGCTCAATGGCCTTTAAAAGATCAACAATCTAAACGCCCACAGACCATTTCAATAGTAATATGAAATTGTCAACGATTTTTATAAATTCTCAGCATGTGGTTTTATTTGTCGATTGAGCGTGTTGGAATGAACCCGTGTGTATCTCCACTTTGGGATTAGCCAAACGCTATATTCAATTCCCGTTGATGAGTTAGTATTGGTTTAATTAAAGGATTGTCCACTTTATACCGGGATCCAGAGGGGATGCCGATAAACGGTGGGCGTTTTCACTAAACAGAGCCAATCAACTTTCCCTGGGGAGCTGAAGCCAATTTGACCCCTCTTCTATTGTACCTTTTATTGTCCGGCACGCATGTTAGCCCTGTGGGAAATCAGCGTTATTTAAAAAAACTACTTGAAATCGCCGGCGAATATAACATCTTAATACACCAGGAAGCCAGAGTTATGCCCATTTAAAAATGTTGCAAATGGTGATTACATTTAACAGATGAGTCGGTGCCAAGCGACCAACAAATATGAATTGTTATCTTCGGATAGACCTCAAAAATTATATGCATTACATTTCCAATATTTGAATTGCACCTCACAATTGACAAATAGGACCGTAATCACAATAGAAAATATGGAATTCAGCGTTTTAAGATAATATTCAATAAAAAAAAAACTGGAGTACGAATTATATTTTTGCCTAAGAACAGTAAAATAATCAATGAAAAAAAAACCACTGCAGAAGCAGGAAGTTACAGTTCGTCCTTGCAATACTATCAAATCTCACCCCTTTCTATTCCGATTTGACGCCCGCAGACTGATCAAAATGTGTGAGCGTTATTTTGTGAGGGGAAGGTATAAAATAACAACAAAACATAATTTGGAGATATAAGGAATTGCAGATGTTGGTTTACAAAATATAATCCATAAAGCGCTGGAGTAATTTAGCGTCTCTGGATGAGATGGACAGACGACATTTCGGATCGGGACCCTTCTTCTGACTGAAACAAACTCAGTTACCATTTGACAAACCAGTTTGCTAATTCGCATATTTAATTTTATAGAACGTATATATTTTTCCCCCACGCGGTCTTTTAGGAAAGAATCAACAACAAAATGTGTTAGCACGGAAAACTACACAAACAACCTTCTCAAACCGCAAACGGATAAGCTGATAAGAATGTACAGCAAATACAAGAAACCTCTCGTTTCCCTCTCCCCGATTCTCAGTCTGAAGAACGGTTTGATCCGAAACGTCATCTATTCCTTTTCTCCAGAGATGACTCCTTATCCGTTGAGTTACTCCAGTTTTTTGTGTGTTTATCTTCGGTGTAAACCAGCATCTACAGTTTCTTCCTACACAAGAGCCCCGTTGCACACTAGTGTGGCCATGCTAGGAATGTTTAAGGTGTAGGGTACCTGCAGATGCTGGTTTAAACCGAAGAAAGACTCAAAATGCTAGCGTAACTCAGCGGGACAGAAAATGCTGGTGTAACATCACCCATTTCTTTTCTGCAGAGATGCTGCCTGCACCCGCTGAGTTACTCCAGCATTCTGTGACTATCGTAGGAATGTTTAATTTGTGTCAGGATGTGCATTTGACATGTGGCTGCTTAACTCGTGTTCCGCAGCACAGACACAGTCCAGCATGCTGGGAAAGTGCCGTAGGCCGCGAACGGCTTTTACCAGCCAACAACTCTTGGAACTGGAACATCAATTCAAACTGAACAAGTACCTCTCCCGCCCCAAACGCTTCGAAGTGGCCACGTCTTTGATGTTAACAGAGACACAGGTAGGATTCGCCAGCGCCGTCATTTTAATATAAACCCTTCGGCAACTTTTAAGCTTCCAGTTTAAAAAAAAATCTGAACTGCGTTTGTTTAACGTTGTGGATTGGTTTCCAAGTCAATGGATATTTTTAAGGCGGAGATCGACATATTCTTGATTAGCACGGTTGTCAGGGGTTATGGGAATAAGGCAGGAGAATAGGGAATAAGGCAGGAGAATAGGGTTGAGAGGGAAAGATAGTCATGATCGAATGGCGGAGTAGACTTGACGGGCCGAATGGTCTAATTCTCTTCCTACAACTTGTAAAACTGTTTATTGAATTCCATGCATTTGTTACCTGCGCGTTTAAAATGTTGTCTAAAAATAAATCTGGGTCTACCCTTCTCTTTTTAAACCCAAAAGGTTAAAATATGGTTTCAAAACAGACGGATGAAATGGAAACGGAGCAAAAAGGCCAAAGAGCAGGCGGCCCAGGACGCGGTGAAACAGAAAGGGAAATCCACCGAGCACACGCCCAACGACTCGCTGGAGAAAGCTGACATTACCAAAAGCGAGCAGGGCAAACGCTCCAGGTTAAGGAGCGTCCGGGGCAGCGACGAGGAAGGCGGAAGTTTAACATGCCCTTCGTCCGAATGCTCTTCAGACGAGGACCAGGATCAGGGTCAGACGCACCAGGGCTCGTCCATGAAAATTAAATAGGTTTTATCGGTTTCCACCCCCCCCCCCCCCCCCCCTCCGCGACTAGATCACGTCCTCGGACCAACTGCTCGACTTATGCAGACTCTGGACTGGCAGGTTTCTCTGAAAACCAACAGGTTTGTTTCTGTTTTACTCCATCGGCATTTCTAACCAGTTTGCCATGACTTACAGGCCGTGTATCGCCGAACGTTAAAGAACAAGTGGAAAATTGCAAGACTGTAGCGCCTTTATTTTTGTATTGTATTTATAAGAACTGGCCCCTAGTTATGCATGCTAAGTTATTGTTTAGCTAGTGTGCTGTTACGTTCCCCTTCCCCCAATATATTGCAAGATGCCGCTGTATATATAATGCACAATAAACGTTTTGTATGGAACTCGGCGTTACGCGTTATTTGAGTGGGTTTTAAACAGCTGGCTTCTACTCCTTCGCACGGTATCGAGGGCGGCAAGGTGGCGCAGTGGGATAGTTGCTGGCTTACAGCGCCAGAGACCCGGGTTCGATCCTGACTACGGGCGTTTTGTCTGTACTTTCTCCCCGTGACCGTGTGGGTTTTCTCCGGGTCCTCTGGTTTCCTGTTTCAAAGAGACCCGACAGCCACAGAGATCCACTCTGTCTCTATACTAAACTAAAGGTGGAAAAACATGGAGCATGTTCAATATCGCTGACCTAAATAAACTTAATGCTACACCGCAGCAATGTTCATCGGCCGTTTATTTTAAATAAATAATTTCCAGAGCCGAAACACGAGCACACACTGTGTGTGGAAGTTAGCTAGCTGGGGTGAATCAGGAGAGTGAAGTGTATCCGCGCAAGGAATATTCGCGTTACGTGCGCTTATACTGCCTGTTCTTTATTCTACGAGCAAGGCCGTTGGTCCTGGTGGATGTTGGCATCTCTCCTCCAGTCAAGGGCGGTCACTCAGTAATGACCCTGTCGAATCTGTGCGAACGTGCATTTCGGCAAACATTGGGACCGAGTAAAACTGCGGAAACATTTCACACCCGAGCTGAAATGGTTCAATTTTAATAAACCTTCATCAATCACCGCCGTAAAACGAAGTGAGTTTGTTCTCCGCTCTGGCGTAGGAATTGGTCCGTGGGCCATATGCTAAGCAGATAAATCAAACATTTATCGCCTTCCCCTTCGTTGCATGTATTGATTTTTTTTCAAACTTTCAAATATTTGCAAATAAAATTATAAGAGAAGGAGGCAGCGATAACATCATTGAATTTTCTATAGTCGACTGCATAAATCCCATTCCTCCCCTCAATGTCAACCCAAGTAAAGATTGGAGAAATTAATTAATTTTAAATTTGTATCTTTTTTTCCCCCCTCAAAGACAGGTTTTGCTTTTTTTTAAAACCGTCATTTCGGTTTCAGTGGTTGCTGTAATTTACCGGGCTGGTGAATGGGGTGTGAAGTCTCGGCGCTGAACGACTGCCTCGCCGGCAGTGAATTCGTGAAACAGAGTGCTCGCTGTCCAACGTCGCTCTGTTTTTAACCCGAAAAAGTGTCGTTTGTTGAGGATGGAAAGGGTGAACTTCATCCTCTTCCCCAGGACCTTCCCGTTTGGCGCAACGTAGCAGCGAATTGGAGGTTGGTTTTGTGTTCAGTTTTATTTCGCTTGTTCGCGAATAGCCCCCATATTTTCGACTTTCTGCGAGTGTTTGCCGCGACCCCCGTGAGTACAAACTACGAGAGTTATATAGCGTTATTACAAGGACAATTAGTAAGAGTATTTCCAGAGATTCCGTAAACAGGGCCTCTTATTCACCCGAATGTCAAGTCATAAAGTCCTCCTAAAAGCTGTAAGTCACAGGAACTGCGGATGCTGCAATCGTGAGTAAAACACAAAGTAGTGGAGGAACTCAGCGGGCCGGGTAGCATCCGTGGAGAACATGGACAGAGGGCGTTTCGGATCGGGTCTCTTCTTTAGGCAAGAGTGTTTAGCGCGGAGGAAGGACTTCAAAGTCTACGAGTGCTTGGTATATTAGAATTAAACGGCTTATAGTCTGACAGAAAATATGAATTTATAAAAATCCAACATAATATTTCTACATTCTTACCAAAACCTACCGAATAGTGAAAGCCTTGGATAGAGTGGATGTGGAGAGGATGTTTCCACTAGTGGGAGAGTCTAGGACGAGAGGTCATAGCCTCAGAATTAAAGGACGTTCCTTTAAGAAGGAGACGAGGATAAATGTATTTAGTCAGAGGGTGGTGAATCTGTGGAATTCCTTGCCACATAAGGAGGCTGTCAATCGATATTTTTAAGGCAGAGATAGATAGATTCTTGATTAGTACGGGTGTCGTGGGTTATGAGGAGAAGTCGAGAGAATGAGGTTAGGAGGGAGAGATAGATCAGCTACGATTGAATGGCAGAGTAGACTTGATGGGCCGAATGGTTTAATTCTTCCCCTATCATTTATAATTCTCATTGTCCTCAGCATCCACAGCACCGGTGCGGGAACAAATCACCATCGATACTGGAGGAGAGTCAGATACAAGAGAGAGGCCAGTCTGTTTTCTGACGGAACTCCAAACTCAAGTTATACATGGCACACATGGCGTTGCGAAAAATGCAATTTTCAGCTAATAGTTTTTTAAGACTATAATGTAAAATTAACCAGTATCAAGGCAGCAAGTGAAAGCACCATTTTAAAACTGAGACACAAATAAACGCAAATGTTGGAATTTTTAAAAAAAAGGATACGTGATCTCTCTTCTAGCTGAAGCGATTGATCATCAGAAGAAGGCAACAGGGCCACAATCAAATAGTCCCGATAAATTGTGTAGGAAAGAACTGCAGATGCTGGTTCAAAGGTAGACACAAAATGCTGGAGTACCTCAGCGGGACAGGCAGCATTCCTTCTCTCCAGAGATGCTGCTAGTCCCTATAAATTAGTGGCGCAGCAGAAGATTTGCTGCCTTGCAGCGGCAGAAAGGCGAGTGCGATCCTGACTAGGGGCGCTGTCTGTACGGAGTTTGTGCGTTCTCCCTGTGACCGCGTGGGTTTTTTTCCCCGGGATCTCCGGTTTCATCCCACACTCCAAAGACGTACAGGTTCGTAGGTTAATTAGCTTCTGTAGATTGTAAACTGTCCCCGGAGTGTCGGGTAATGTTAGTGTACGGGGTGATCGCTGGTCGGCGCACCTCGGTGGTGTTTCTGTGTTGTAGTCTCTGAAGTCTAACGTCCGATTCTTCAAAGAAACGGGCGAGGATAGATTTAAACACTTGAAAGATTATGAAATATGAATGAATGATACTACATTGATTTGGGTTTGAATCGTTGAAGATATATGGTGAACAAATAGAACATTTCACAGGTGTTTGCGGAGCCTGTATCTTCCGTGCAATTCACCACATCAAGAATATCCAGAGACGCTCTCCAGCGATAACATTTGCGAGGCTGTAATTGTCGTTTTGAAGCTTTTTTTTCAGGATATATTGCCACACTAAATATTTGGCTCAACTACCACCGATTAGTTTGTAATGCTCAAGTTACCCGAGTACCTATTTGATTGAAAAGATAAATCCAAGCCTGAATTCACTTTAAAATACAGTGTGCTTGGATCAGGCCGATGTTTAAAGTATTTTGTACATAAACGAAAACAAAAAGACTTTCGATTACAAGGCTCTGCTACTCCGAACAAGACACGAGCGCTTCCATCAGCGAACAGTATTGATTAATGATATAATTTAGTTCACCGGTTCACATTTCAAAAACATATCACCTTTTAAGGAGCACCAACTAAGCACCTCTAACGATCAGCGAACCCAATTCGCCAATTCAAGCCGCAGGATAGCTTTGCGATTCCGATACGAATTCCCACCATAGGCGAATAAGTAATTATCTGGTTTCATTCTTGTGCAGGAAGGAACTGCAAATGCTGTTTATACACTGAAAATAGACACACAAACCTGCAATAGCTCAGCGGGTCAGGCATCATCTCCAGAGAGAAGGAATGGGTGACGTTTCGGGTCGAGAGCCTTAATTCTTGTTGTTTGACTACAGCCTATAATTATAGGCGCCGTTTACTTGTTTGATACTGGTGGAGACAGCTGGTTTCACATTACTATCATTGCTAGCGCCAACATCAGGTAACACATCTCTGTTCACCTCTATTCCTTTTTTTTTGAAATACGTAAAGTTGTCCGCTCATGTACATCCGATATGAACGCAGCAGAAATGTACACACGTTGAAGGGACAAGTTGGAGGCTGCGCCTGTTGTTGGCCGATAAATTAAGACTCGATTCATTATTGTCATCTCAGCTAATCCTGCAATCAATTACAGTAACGTTAAATATAATCACCGGCTGTATTCGGCAAACGGCAATTAATTTCCAATAGTAAGTGGAGGGCTGGCTTTCTGCTCCTTTATTCATCTGCTTTTGCAAGTCAGTGGGCAAGAGTTACTTCGATTAGAAATACAAGAGTTCAGATCGTCGAAAGCCAATCATTTAGTGGACACCACGCGCTCGGAACATGTAATAAAATAATTATCGGTCTCAAAACTGCTCTAATTATGTAATCTTTATTACATACACGCACAACACCGCGTCCGTAACTACAAGCGCGCATCGGCCATTGCGTGGATAAATAACGTTCTTGCTTTCCTGTTGTAATAATTGGTAACTTTGCTCGTTAATAGCGTTTATTGCACCTGTCCATTACCCGTCAACTACACCGCATGATCTAAATAAACACGTCGACATTTGCGGTTATCCTGATAATAACGTTAATACGAAATTGACAGGGGGTGGGAGACTGCAACCTTCGCGTGGTCCGCCCTGTTTCGACTAATGCCATCAACTCGACGTGCACAAACGGAAGATCAAATAGGACATCGGTCATGACCAGTCTGAAGAAGGGTTTGGCCCGAAACGTCGCCTATCTCCTTCGCTCCATAGATGCTGCTGCACCCGCTGAGCTTCTCCAGCATTTTGTGTACCATCAAATAGAACAAGTTGGCCGACAACTTTAGGCTGTGCACGCCACACGAAAGAAGAAAACGGAGAATACATTGACATTTGCACCAATCAGATGCACAAACTAAAGCGCAATAAATCTACATGGATTTAGGGAGATAGATATCGATAGATATACATATGCTGGAGTAACTCAGATCGATGCATTTCGACCTTCCACGCTAAACCCATTCCCAGCTGGACAAAGGGATATACCTCCATATTCAGGTACAGTTTCTTCCCAGCTGTCATCAGACAACTTAACCATCTCCAACAAGAGAGCGGACCTGAGCTACTACCTACCTCATTAGGGAGCCTCCGATTATCTTTAATCGGACTTTTACTGGACTTTATCGTGCACTACACGTGATGCCTTTACCCTGTATCTGTGCACTGCCTGGCTGTAACCATGTGTCGTCTTTCCGCGGACTGGATAGCACGCTGCAAATAAAAAGCGTTTCACTGTACCTCAGTACAGGCGACAATAACCTTATTTTTTTTAAAAAGCCGATTCTTACGGGAAATGGAGGAGAGAAATAAGTGTGTGGAGGAAAAAAAGAGCGTTGAAATATTTGAGTTTGCTTGCTAAAACAATTAAAATCACCGTCTATATGGTTGGCAACTGATGCCAGAGGATGTATTTGCTGTTTGGTCCAATTTTCAGTAAGCCTTAAGTATGAAATTTACAACTCAAATTGTCAATTGCTGTTTCACTGCAAAACCCTCCTTTGTTGATATGGGAGTACCCAGACGTTTCGATTTCAACCAGAAATCCGAAAATTCAGAGTCAGGAGTCAAACGTGTTTGTCTCATGTGCCGACAACGGAACAATGAAATCCTTACTTGCTGTGGCATAAGAGGCATGTAAAGACAATATTACTATTTAGACAATAGTCAATAGACAATAGATGCAGGAGTAGGCCATTCGGCCCTTTGAGCTAGCACCGCCATTCAATGTGATCATGGCTGATCATCCCCAATCAGTCCCCATTCCTGCCTTCTCTCCATATCCCCGGACTCCGCTATCTTTAAAAGCCCTATCTAGCTCTCTCTTGAAATTATCCAGAGAAACGGCCTCCACCGCCCTCTGAGGCAGAGAATTCCACAGACTCACCACTCTCTATGAGAGAACATTTTTCCTAGTCTCCCTTCTGAATGGCTTACTCCTTATTCTTAAACTGTGGCCCCTGGTTCTGGACTCCCCCAAAATCGGGAATATGTTTCCTGCCTCCATCGCGTCCAAACCATTAATAATCTTATATGTTTCAATAAGCGACCCTCTCATACTTCTAAACTCCAGAGTGTACAAGCCCAGCTGCTCCATTCTCTCAGCATCTGACAGTCCCGCCATCCCGGGAATTAACCTTGTAAACCTACGCTGAACTCCCTCAATAGCAAGAATGTCCTACCTCAAATTAGGGGACCAAAACTGCTCACGATATTCCAGGTGTAGTCTCACTAGGGCTCTGTCCAACTGCACAAGGACCTCTTTGCTCCTAAACTAAATGCCTCGTGTTATAAAGGCCAACATGCCATTCGCTTTCTTCACTGCCTGCTGTACCTGCATGCTTACTTTCATTGGGTGATGAACAAGGACCCCCAGATCCCTTTTCCCAAACTTGACACCATTTACATAGTAATCTGCCTTCCTGTTTTTGCTAATTGACTATTACTATTTTAATTAATTGACTTGCTTCGTGAAAAGGGTGACCGATCTTGGGATTTACTCAAAGTTGCTGCACAGGGCTGGTGGAGCCGCTGCCTCACAGCGCTGCACATGGGTCCGATGCTGACCTCGGCTGCTGTCTGAGTGGAGTTAGCACGTATTCCCTATGACCGCATGGGTTTCCTCCCACATCCACAGGATGTACGGGTTTGTAGGTTAATTGGTCTCTGTAAACTGTCCCCAGAGTGCAGGGAGAGGATGGGGTGGGAGATTACAACCTTCACGTGGTCTGCCCCGTTTCGACAAATGCAATCGACCCGGCGTGCACAACCAAATAAGATCAAATAGAACAAGTTGTCCGACAACTTGAGGCTGTGCACGCCATACGCAAGAAGAAGGGAGAGGATGAGACAGTGAGATAACACAGAAACCGTGTGGACGGGTGATGGGGTGGTCGGCGAGGACTCTGCGGGCGGAAGGACCGGTTCCGATGCTGTATCGTTCAATTAATCAATTACATTAGAAAGTAGAAACAAAGAACTGCAGATACTGGTGTACACAAAAGCACACAAAGTGCTGGAGTAACTCAGCGGGTCAGGCAGCATCCATGGAGAACATGACTGGGAGACGTTTCGGGTTGGGACCTTTCTCCAGACTGATTGTGGGGGTGGGGGGGGGGGGGGGGGGTCGGGGGGGGGGGGGGGGGGGGGGGGGAGGAGAGGGGGGGGAGAGAGCTTGGAGAGAGGAGAGAGCTGCGAAAACCTCAACAGAATCCGCACCATTTTAGTTACCATATGCATTTGGCGGCGCAGCAATCGCGCCAGGGCCGTACGTTGCAAGTTATAAACCAGAGGGCACTTTAACAGATGTTGGCCAACAACCGTATGATTTAGAAATGATTATGTTAATGATCTTTGACTTTTTTTTTTCTGTGGGAGCAATAATCTTTCACCGAGATGAAGGAAACAGTTCAATAAAACTTGCAATTGCACTGATATCGCTGGCGTTTAATTACAGCCCATCGCCCTTCCATGTAATGATCTGCTCAAGGCTGTCATTTATGAAGAACTCGCACCTTCGCGGCACTAACCGCGGACTCTGTACCCAAGTCCCATTGCCGCCTTGTATCTGTCAACACAACTAATCCTTCCAAAACTCCGATCTCACAGTCCCAGGATCAGGAAAGCTCGGTTTCTGCATCTTCCTCTTTACAATAAATAAACACGTATCATGTCCACTGATCGTCAAAGCAAACAGATATTCCACCATTGGGGCGAAGTCAATTGGAAAAAAACACATCGCCATTTTTTATAATTTATTTTTTAAAGTTAGTATGCGTGTGGGAGGAAGTTCACTCCTTGCCTTTATGTTTTAATCTTCTCCTTCCGAAGAGCATTCAATTCAATGGGTAGATTTCCAAATTGTTTTATTAACTTGCAACGGATCATCTTTCAATTGGTTAAGGTTTAGTTTCATTGGTTCAATTGCTTCAATTGGCCTCTTTACACAATGGCTTAGGAAAGTTAGTCAACTAAATCAGAGTTAAGTGCTGCAGTCAGTCACGGGAAATCTGCAGCTTTAACGCAAAATGGTGGGGATGCATTTGTCTCAATGATGCGGATAAAGGAAGCCCGAGCATTATCTCCACATTTAGTTCAGTTTAGTTTATTGCCACGTGTTCCGAGGTAGATTGAAAAACTTTTGTTGCAAAACATGATTACAACCAAGGCACCCACAGTGTATAGATACAGGATAAACGGAATAATGTGAATAACGTGGATTCGTATCTATGAAACTGATGTGCTATAATGCTGAGAGCTATATTTTGCACCCAATATCATTCCCTTTGTTCAACCTATTGCACTTGAGTTTGACTTAACTGTACCGATGTACATAGTATTATCTAATCTGACTGGAGAGCATGCAAAATAAAGCTTTTTTACTGTACCGCAGTGCACATGACCACAATAAACATAATCCTAAAACTTTCTGACGAGGTAAAATGAAAATGAATATTGTAAACAAACTGCACAGGGATACGGATCAGTTAAGAGTTTGTGCAAGAAGATGCGAGCCAAAGTGCAAAGTCATTATTCACTTTGTATTAAAGAATGAACATTTTTGCAGTGAAAAGACAAATACATGTCTCTAATTTCAAGTAATACCTGCATTCCCTCCCCTCCCACTCTCCCACCTTAGTCATCCTACTAGTTCCATTGTTCACATCTTTGTATCCCTCTCGTTAGCACATCCGCCCCAGCCAACAATGGGCCAATATGGACTACATCCTTCCTGAGATCATCTGTTGTTGCCCGTGATTTGTTCTGGCCTTTTCTCGCCTCCAGTCCACCCCCCCCCCCCCTTTCTTTCAGTCCAAAGAAAGGTTCTGAACCAAATCACCACCTTCCTGGTTCCTGCCCTACTGAGTCACTCCAGCATTTTGTGTCCATCTTTGGTATGAACCAGCATCTGCAGTTCCTTCCAACACAGTAAATGTAGGGACAAATGTAAAGGTCTTTGATGTCCTTTACAAATTATACAATGTTGACATGAACCAAATGTGGCGCTGAAGATATGTGCTCGAACAAGAGCCATTTCTCTAACAGAGTGTTCTAGTCCAGTTGCATCCAACATTGTGGAAAATTATCAAAATGTGGCCTGCAGGGCAAACTAAATGCAATTCTGCAAACTACTACAAGGTCCGGCACAGTGGCGCAGTGGTAGAGTTGCTGCCTTATAGCTCTAGAGACCTCGGTTTGATCCTGACCGTGGGTTCTGTCTGGACAGAGTTTGTACGTTCTCTCTGTAACCATGTGGGTTTTCTCAGAGTGCTCCAGTTTCCTCCCCACAGGCTAACCATGTACAGGTTTGTTGGTTAACTGGCTTCATAAAAATTGTAAACTTCTCCCTTGTGTGCCGGATAGTGCTAGTGTGTGGGGACTGCTGGTCGGCACGGATTCTGTGGGCCGAAGGGCCACTGTATCTGTAAACTAAACTAAACACTAAAAACTAAAATTTCTATTTCTATCCACTCTCAATCATCTGTAAAACACTGGAGGACGTTGAGATGTTATGAAATTATACTTACTCACCAATAAACTGATTTTCAAAGGTCAGATTTTTTTTTTTGCCAAGGCAATTCAATTTCAAACATGATAGTCTTGGTCAAAGCACAGCCAAAGGAGTTGAGCTCCAAAGGTGAGGTGAGAGTGACTGCCCATGACAGCAAGCAGCACTTCACGAGTGAAATATTAAAGGTGCTCTGCTAAAGCTGAAGTCAATGGAAACACTCTCCAATTGGTACTCATAATTTGCACTGGAGGTTGGAAAATGGGGTGCCTTTGTTCAAATGGGCAGCAGAGATAAGGTAAGTAATTGTGATGGGGGTGCATGGTGACACAGCAGTAGAGTTGCTGTCTTGACGTGCCAGAGACCCGGGTTCGATCCTGACCATGGGTGCTCTCTGTACGGAGTTTGTATGTTCTGCCCAGTTACCTGATAACAGCTGAAACATCCTATCACCAACGAGACAGTAGTTCTGGCCTACCATCTACCTCATTGGAGACACTCAGACTATCTTTAATCGGACTTTACTGTCCGAATATTTTCCAGGATTAGTTCTTTAAAGTTGCTGGCAGCTTCATTTGCTGAGAAGTTGCTAATGAAATTGAACATTGTGCATTCATTACCGAACAGCTCACCTCCGACCTTATGTTGGAAGACGGTCATTGATGGAGCAGCTGAAAATGAGTTGGCCTTGAGCACCGAGCAAAGATCACAGTATCCTGAGCAATATTAATCATGCATTGGCATGCCACCCACCACTTAAAGTCATAGAGCTAGATGGCATGAAAGCAGACCCTTCAACCCAACTTGTCTCTGCCGACCAAGTTGTCATTTTGTGCTAGTCCCATATGGCTGCATTTGGCCGATATCTCTCTAAACCCTATGAATATATCTGTCCAAATGTCTTCCAAAAGTTGTTCATAAGTTCTAGGAGCAGAATTAGGCCATTCGACCAAATCAAGTTTACTCCACCATTCAATCACAGCTGATCAATCTTTCCCTGCCTTCTCCCCCGTAACCCCCTTGCTAATCAAGAATCTGTCAAACTCCGCCTTAAAAATATCCATGGTCTTGGCCTCCACGGCCTTCTGTGGCAATGATTTTCGGAGTCACCACACTGGTTAAATAAATTCCACCTCATCTCCTTATAATTGTATCCACTTCCATAACTTTCTCTGGCAGCTTGTTCCAGATACAGACTACCCTCTGAGTGAAAAGCTTGCCTCTGGGGTCCCTTTTTAATCTCTTCCTTCTCACCATAAGCCGATGCCTTCTAGTTTTAGAATTTAAACATACACTCCTTACATACACACTATGGTTGCAATGTTGGCTTGATACTTGCCTTGGCGACACCAAGGGCACCATCTAAATTCGTGGTCTCTACTACCAAAGAGAACAATAGTTGCTGGTGCATTGGACAGCAGAGTCATGCAGCCAGTAGAGTTGCTGCCTCACTATTCCAATGACCTGTGTTTAATCTCAAACGAAGTGAAATGTGCACATTCTCTCTGTGATCATGTAGTTTTCCTCTGGGTGCATTGGTTTCCCCCCCCCCCCCCCCCCCCCACACATCCCAAAAGTGAATGGGTTGGTAGGTTAATTGTCCACCGTGGGTTGTCCCCATGTGAAGGTGGGTAGTAGAATCTGGGGATGTGGGGAGAACTAAGATGAGTCTAGAGATACAGCATGGAAACTGGCCCCTCAGCCCACGCCAACCTACGATCACCCGTACACTAGTTCTATCCTATGCACCAGGGACAATTTTCAGAAGGCAATCAACCTACAAACCTGCACGTCATTGGAATGTGGGATGAAACCGGAGCACCTGGGGAAAACCTACGTGGTCATAGGGGAAACTCTTTGAAGCACTTCCCTCTGGAAGGCGACTGTCAAAGCCGCAGCAGCCAGACATAAAAACAGCTTTTTGTCGCGAGCAGTAGCTCTACCTACCGTCTGTGGAATTCTCTGCCACAGAAGGTAGTTGAGGCCAGTTCATTGGCTATATTTAAGAAGGAGTTAGATGTGGCCCTTGTGGCTAAAGGGATCAGGGGGTATTGAGAGAAGGCAGGTACAGGATACTGAGTTGATCATATTGAATGGTGGTGCAGGCATGATCATATTGAATGGCGGTGCAGGCTCGAAGGGCAGAATGGCCTACTCCTGCACCTATTTTCTATGATTCCAACAACCAAAAGTCTGGTCGCCTCCTTTTGCTCTGGTATTTTATTTAATTTTTCACATGTTTAAATTATAATGTTTTATTCTTGATTGTTTACTTTATATCGTGTTGTTACTTGCGAGCAAAGCACCGAGGCAAATTCATTGTATGTAAACATGCTTGGCTAATAAAATGTATTCAATTCAAATCAATGCAATTCAAAATGTGCAAACTCCGTACAGGCAGCCCTGCAGTCAGGATTGAACCCAGGTTTCTAGCGTTGTAAGGCAGCAACTCTGCTGCTACACCACTGTGCCATGCTCAAGTAGGATTAGGACAAGTGGATACATGAGAGACCATGGACGTTGGAATCTGGAGCAAAAAAAAAGCTGCAGGCTTACTTGCCTGATCCACTGAGTTCCTCCATTTCTTGTTTTTTTGCTTAATGGGTGGATTGGACATGTTTGCCAATGGGCCTATTTCCTTGCTGAATCTGTTTCATCACTTGTAAGCTACTCACCAAGTTGTACATCGTCCTGATATTGGAAATCGTTTTCTTCATCATCACTGCTTCTAAATCATGGAACTCCCACCTCTACCAAAGAGTAAAGCAGGACCAAGGGAAACCCATTCAGCCTTTCCACCCTACAAATATGCTCCACCATTTTTAGAAAGGCGGGAGAGAGAAAACAGGGAATTATAGACCAGTTAGCCTGACATCGGTGGTGGGGAAGATGCTGGAGTCAATTATAAAAGATGAAATAGCGGCACATTTGGATAGCAGTAACAGGATCGGTCCGAGTAGGCATGGATTTACGAAGGGGAAATCATGCTTGAGTAATCTTCTGGAATTTTTTGAGGATGTAACTAGGAAAATGGACAAGGGAAAGCCAGTGGATGTAGTGTACCTGGACTTTCACAAAGCCTTTGATAAGGTCCCACATAGGAGATTAGTGGGCAAAATTAGAGCACACGGTATTGGGGGTAGGGTACTGACATGGATAGAAAATTGGTTGGCAGACAGGAAACAAAGAGTAAGGATTAACGGGTCCCTTTCAGAATGGTAGGCAGTGACTCATGGGGTACCGCAAGGCTCGGTGCTGGGACCGCAATTATTTACAATATACATTAATGATTTAGATGAAAGGATTAAAAGTGACATTAGCAAATTTGCAGATGACATAAAGCTGGGTGGCAGTGTGAACTGTGAGGAGGATGCTGCGAGGATGCAGGGTGACTTGGATAGGTTGGATGAGTGAGCAGATGCATGGCTGATGCAGTTTAATGTGGATAAATGTGAGGTTATCCACTTTTGTGGCAAAAACAGGAAGGCAGATTATCTGAATGGCGTCCAGTTTGGAAAAGGGGAAGCACAATGAGATCTGGAGGTCCTTGTTCATCAGTCACTGAAAGTAAGCATGCAGGTACAGCAGGCAGTGAAGAAAGCTAATTGCATGTTGGCCTTCATAACAAGAGTATAGGTGCAAAGAGGTCCCTCTGCAGTTGTACAGGGCCCTAGTGAGACCATACCTGGAGTATTTTGTGCAGTTTTGAGGAAGGATATTCTTGCTATTCAGGGAGTGCAGGGTAGGTTCACGAGGTTAATTCCCGGGATGGAGGGACTGTCATATGTTGATAGAATGGAGCAACTGGGCTCGTATACTGGAATTTAGAAGGATGAGAGGGGATCTTATTGAAACATAAGATTATTAAGGGATGGGACACGCTAGAGGCAGGAAACATGTTCCCAATGTTGGGGGAGTCCAGAACCAGGGGCCACATTTTAAGAATAAGGGGTAGGCCATTTAGAACGGAGATGAAGACAAACTTTTTCACCCAGAGAGTTGTGAATCTGTGGAATTATCTGCCTTGGAAGGCAGTGGAGGCCAATTCTCTGGATGCTTTCAAGAGAGAGTTAGATAGAGCTCTTAAAGATAGCGGTCAAGAGATATGGGGAGAAGGCAGGAATGGGGTGCTGATTGTGGATGATCAGCCATGATCACATTGAATGGCGGTGCTGTCTCGAAGGGCCGAATGGCCTACTCCTGCACCTACTGTCTAATACCATTATTGCTGATCATCTGTCTCAATTCCTGTTCTCTCCCTACGCTGCTCAGTTCTATTATCATCTGGAAATGTATCGATCTCCTTTGTAGATACGTTTAGTGACCTGGTCTCGGAAAACCTCTGTTGTAGATAATTCCACCCATTCACATTAATCTGAGTGGAGACATTTATTTTCAACTCAGTCCTAACTCTCTCACCCTGTAAACTGGAATTGCGATGTCTCATTCTGGACATCCCAGATTAGGGAAAAATCCTCTCCTCATTCCCTCTGCCCAGACCTGTCAGAAACTTGTAAGTTCCAATTGCATCCCCGCTCATTTGTGGTGAATCTGTGGAATTCACTGTGGAGGTCAAATCATTGGGTAAAATGGAGATTGATAGGTTCTTCTTAAGTAAGGGCATCCAAGGTTACGGGGAGAAGGCTGAAGAATGGGGTTGAGAGGAAAAAGTAGACTAGCCATGATTGAATGGTGAAGCAGACTGGCCTTCTTCTGCTCCTATGTCTTAAGGTCTCATGATCATTCATCTAAACGTGTCGACTTAAAAAATGGAAAATGCTGGAAACACACAGAAGGTCAGGTAGCATATGTGGAAAGAGACACAATTAATATTTCAGCTTCTGGGACCCCCGTCATCGCAACTTGGAACAAGAATAAACACATTCGATTTCAGCAGCTGAGAAGGTGGAGGAAGGATGAATGGACAAAGACAACATCTCTGATAGGATGAGACCAACAGTGCAATGACAACGAGATACAAGGAACTGCAGATGCTGGAATCTTGAGGCAAACCCAAGATGCTGGAGGGACTTAGCAGGACAGGCAGCATCTCTGGAGAAAATGGATCGGTAACGCTTTGGATTGGGTCCTTCTTCAGACTGATTGTCCTGGTTTTGCACTTCCAGTTTCTCCCCCCATCCTCTCTCTCACCCCCCCCCCCCCACACACTCAACTACAATCAGTCCGAGGAAAGGTCCCAACCCGATACATCGCCTATATATTTTCTCTAGAGATGCTGCCTGTCCTGCTGAGTTACTCCCGCACTTTGTGACTATCGTTGAGTGTGTCTTTACGTTATCCACATCTTGCTGCATGACAGCATAGACGGCTTCATTTGCTGAGGAGTTGTGAATGGAAATTATAAATGAATCAAGGTATTGCATGCTTAGTTGATGGGGGGAGAAACTGAGCGTGCATTTAAGAGTTAAGAGGAGCACCGATTCCCTTCGATTGATAGTATTTTTATGGAACTGAAAGAAGTTATTCAGCTCAGTGTGTTTGATGTTGCTTCCACACAGCAGTTTACCATTCCCCGACTTTTCTTATAGTTCTACAAATTATTATCCCTCAGGTGCTTATCCAATTGCCCTTCAAAAGCCCTGCTTGATTCTGTTGCACCATCTTCCAGTGATCACTCCTATCCTTTGAGCAAATAAACGTATCCTTCTCACTCCTCGTATTTTTAAATCTGTGGCCTCTGTTCCCCGAATCATCCATGAACAGTCTGAAGATGTGCAGGGTTGTAGGTTCCGTAAATTGCCCCGAGATAGAGCTAGTGTGCGAGTGATTGTCGGGTAGAGCTAGTGTGCGAGGGATCGTTGGACAGTGGGCCGAAGGGCCTGCTCCCATGCTCCAACTCAAAACTAAACTAAACAGGAATAATCTCACTGCTTTCAAACCAATCATGATCTTGTAACTCACTGTCATGTTTCTGATCAAGCTGACTTGCTCAAAGTCCAGTTTCTCCTGACTGCTGAAAACCTCTCACACTGGAGTCATTTTAGTAAGTCTTTCTGCATCCTCTCTGGGATCTTCACATTCTTCCTGGCTATGAATTGGAGTCATTACTCTAGTTATGGCCAAATCAGCATCTACCGACTCAATGTTGGAGTCATTGTGACATACAGCAGAGAAACAGGCCTTCTGCCCATTTTGTCCATGCTGGCCTCAGGTTCATATCTCCCATGAGACCCTAAGTTCTGAAATTCAAATGATGTGCAGATAGAGTCATAGAGACATACAGCACGGAATCGGCCCTTCAGCCCAACTCGTCCATGCTGACCAAGATGCCCATTAAAGAGTCCTATTTGCCCTCATTTGACCAATATCCAGGGGTGGGAGATTGCAGCCTTCACGTGGTCCGCCCTGTTTCGACTAATGCAATCAACTCGATGTGCACAAACAGAAGATCAAATAGAACAGTTGTCGAACAACTTTAGGCTGTGCACGCCACACGAAAGAAGAAGACCAAGATCCCTCTAATCTTTTCCTATTCATATACCTGTCCAAATCTCTTTTAAATGCGGTTATTGTGCCTCTTTCAATCATTTCCTCTGACAGCTCGGTGTACCAGCCCCTGTGTGAAAAAGTTTCCCCTCAGGATCCCAATAAATCTATCCCCTTGCCTTAAACCTATGCTCCCTAGTTCATGATTCCCCAACCCTGGGAAAAGGACTAGGTGCTTTCACCTTATCTATGCCCCTCATAATTTTATACACCTAGACAAGAACACACCACAATCTCAAGTGATCCAAGAAAATAGATCCCATCTTGCCTAACCTCTCTCCATTACTCAGACTCTTTAGTCCTGGCAACATTTTCATACACCTGTTCCGCACTCTTTCCAGCTGTGTGACATAATTCGTATAGCAGGGTGACCAAAACTAAAAACGCTACTCCCAGTGCAGCCTCGCCAACATCCTGCACAACTGTAATATAATTATCCAACTTCTATACTCAATTCCCCGAATTATCCTGCAGATTTTGTGCTCCATTTACAGACAAAGTGACCATTTCCAAATCTTCAGACTTTCTGGTTAAAGTGTAAATAGGAAATGGTCAAGCATGTCTTTTTTAGAGATACAGCGTGGAAACAGGCCCTTCAACCCATTGAGTCAGCGCTGACCAGCGATCCCTGCACATTAACACTATCCTATACACGAGGGACAAATTACAATTTTACCCAAGCCGATTAATCTGCAAAGGTTTTTGGCATGTGGTGGGAAACCGGAGTTCCCAGAGAACACACACGCAGGTCATGGGGAGAACATACAAACTCCATACAGACAACACTTGTAGTCAGGATCGACCCCGGGTCTCTGGCGCTGTAAGGCTGCAACTCTGCCGCTGAGCCTGCTATTGTGCCTGATCTGCTATTCAGTAAGATCATGGTTGATCCTGTTCAAATCACTATTTCTGTAACCCTCAGCTTTGATACATTGAATGACTCATAGATCCCTGAGTGAATTTATCTTTCTCATTTCTCAGAACTGGAAAACGTGGATCAGTGACATTTCAGGTCAGGACTCTTGTTCAGACTCAAGAAGGGTTCCGACCCAAAACATCACCTATCCATGTTCTCCAAGGATGCTGCCCGACACGTTGAGTTACTCCAGCACTGTGTTTCTTTTTTTTTGCCACTTCTTATACTCCTTTCTAGATCTCTCTGCTTCTTCTTAGAAATGTGTTCTCCAGTAAATGTTGCTTTGTTTCCTATTTTCCAGGTACTCCAGCACTTTGTGTCTTTTTTTACCCATTCTGTTCAAATGGACTTCAAGCCGCAGTATCCATCTGTCTGCTTTTAATGAGACATTCTTTGTCAACATTACACAGAGTGTTTTTTTAGACAACAGGCTGCCCCTGGGCAAAGAACGGGTTCTGTACTTACAGACATCGATCATTTGATTTTGTCCGTATGTCGGAAAAATCATTAAAAAATGACTCAATATAGTAAACGATATCACCACATGGTAAACCATACCACCACATATAGATCAGCCATGAATGAATGGCAGACAGACTTGATGGGTCAAATAGACAATAGGTGCAGGAGTAGGCCATTTGGCCCTTCGAGCCAGCACCACCATTCAATGTGATCATGGTTGATCATCCCCAATCAGTACCCCGTTCCTGCCTTCTCCCCATATCCCCTGACTCTGCTATCTTTAAGAGCCCTCTCTAGCTCTCTCTTGAAAGTATCAAAAGAACTAGCCTCCACCGCCTTCTGAGACAGAGAATTCCACAGACTCACAACTCTCTGTGTGAAAAAATGTTTCCTCGTCTCAGTTCTAAATGGCTTACCCCTTATTCCACACTCCAAGGGGTGGTTTTTGCATCGATAATGTAAATAACTACCGGGTCATTTTTTTGCCATGGATACTTCAAACATGTCCCAAGAACGAGACAACGTTAAAGAAAAATCCACGAGAAAAGCAACGAACGCCCCCCATTCGCATTAAAGACTCTTTCCTTTACTCCGATGCTGAGCAGAACTCAAAGGGGATTAACCAAAATTGAGGGCCAGTTAGAAACATCATCTCGTCAGTAACTGCTTGTTCTTTCTTTTGGTTTGGAAACTTACAAAGACGAATTTATGCAAAAGTTTCCTGTTAACTTTGAAACAATCCAGCCATTCTCGGCACTTTCACTTATTGACTATTGATTTGAGGTATTGGTATGGGCATCACCATAAGGTTAAATCCACGTCTCTCTCTTCGGCCGCTGAGTGTTCTGATACCTGCTTCCAACTTTTTGTTTTGCCTTTGCCAAAGTCAGATGGAGTTCTTTTTTAAGCAACCCGTCGCGTAAACATATTTTTAAACATTGAAACACTCCCACTCCAACCCAAGATACAACAGATACAAACAAGGTGCAGGAGCGTGATAAATCAACGCAGCATTATTGGGTTTTTCCGATAAATCAATTAATTTCCTTTGATGACTTGACCTGTTTAAAAAAAAGGACAGTGACACTGGGCGTATCCCCGCTTCGTTTACCGAGCGAACAGCACAATGGAGTCGGGGCTTTACAAACACACATCAACGAGATAAGGTGCAAACTGTTCCTTTGCAAGTTTCACAGTAATTAGTGCGATCATGTCACGGCCTGGATTACCTGTATCAATTATTGATTAAGGTGCAATTTGAAGCAAGGCCCGTTTGCCCAGCTGGGACGGAACAAAAAGGGAGCAACGTCTTATCTCCTCCACAGTGGGGGCACATGAGCAACGAGTTTCATTCAAATGACAGAGACAACTATGTCAATAAGCAGAAAGAGAGAGAGAGAGAAAAACAATTTAAGCAAAATTATTTGTTTAACCTGGGAAGAACATGCATTGCTGGAAGAAAATTGAAAAAAAGAGAGAGATTTGTGTTCAATTGTGAAGGGAACAATGAAATTCATACCCCAAGACATAGGAGTAGAATTAGGCCATTCAGCCCATCGATTCTACTCCACCATTTAATCATTGCTGATGTATATTTCCCATCAACCCCATTCTCCTGTCTGACTTGGAGCAGCATAACAGGATTGTAAACATTAGACACTAGATAATGTGTAATAAACATAATGTCAATAAATTAATAACCCCCAACACTAGCAATTAAGGCGCAATAAGGCCAGCTTGGATTTAACAAAAAGGGAGCAACGTCTTATCTCCTCCACAGTGGGGCCACATGAGCAATGAGTTTCATTTAAAAGACAGAGACTGGGCAGGGGAAGACCAGGCGGATCTTCCCCTGCCCACTGTGCCCAGAGTTTTTCCAAAGACTCATGTCCCCAGGAGTAGTGAAGGCTGTAGGTGGATCTAATCGACAAATACAAAATTCCAAGCGAGACACTTTTCCTCTGAGAAGATATACCTACAAACAGAGGATCTAGCTTTAAGAGGAGCCACGGGAGGTAAGCGGGGATTTGAGGAAGAACCTTTTCACCTGGAGAGTGGGTAAAATCTGGAACACACTGCCTGAAGTGGCTGCAGGCACTATCCTATCATTTAGCTATTTAGATGAGCACTTGAAATGCCATGTAGCAGAGGAGCCACGTATAAAATGAGTGAGGTGACAGTGGGGTTATGGGGGTGCAGGTTATTTGAAGTGTCTGTAAAGGATGAGAATGATTATATCTGCAAATGCCATCCTAGGACTTCAAAATAGTGGCATAGTGTTCAAGAGCAACAAAATGGTCGCAGTGCCAGAGACCCAGGTTCGATCCTGACGATGGGTGTTGTCGGTACGGAATTTGTACCTTCTCCCTGTGACCACGTGGGTTTTCTATGGGTGCTCAGGTTTCCTCCCATAAATGAAAGACGTAGAGGTTTGTAGTTAATTGGCTTCTGTAAATTGTCCCCAGTGTGTAGGATAGTGCTAATGTTTGGGGTGATTGCTGGTTGGCGTAGATTCGGTGAGGCTGTAAGAAACACAGATTCAACCATAATATTGTGTCAGAAATAGATGGGCAGAGATTGAGAGGTTCTTGATTAGTACGGGAGTCAGGGGTTAAGGGGAGAATACAGTAGAATGGGGCTGAGAGGGAAAGATACAAATAGTAGATACTAGCAAATTAATTTGTTTTGCTTTATACAGCAGGCGATTTGGGGTTGGACTGCACTGCCAAGGGAAACAGAAGAGGTAGGCTAAACAATAGCATTGAAATAAAAAAAATGGATATGTGTACAAATACCTTGGAGTAAACTGGACTGGTCCAGGATGCAGAGGCCCTGTACAAGGAGGGACAGAGCCGGCTGTACTTTGTGAGAAGGCTCCCCTCCTTCAACGCCTGCAGGAAGATGTTGCAGATGTTCTACCAATCGGTGGTAGCTAGTGCCATCTTCTTCACTGCTGTATGCTGGGGCAGCAGGGCAAAGGCCGCGAATGGCAATAGGATCAACAAACTCATCAGGAAGGCTGGCTCCGTCCTGGTGGTGGGTCATGGGAGGTGGTCCTCAAACTGCAGAGCACCCTGGACAATACAGCTCACCCCCTTCATAACACACTGGTAAACCTTAGGAGTACCTGCAGCAACATACTGGTTCCACCAAGATGCAGGACAGAACGCCACAGGAGACCCTACTTCCCTGTGACTATCAAACTGTACAACTCCTCCCCCTCCTGTCGTGGGGTAGACTGAGACCGACTACCCTCCCCTCCTCCCCTCCCCTCCTCCCCTCCCCCCCTCCCCCCCCTCTCCCTCCCCTCCTCCCCTCCTCCTCCCTCCTCCCTTCCCCTCCCCCCCCCCCCCCCCCCACCCCCCCCATCCCAATATTTGCACATCCCCAACCCTTTCCACTTGTCACTTTAATTTCATGTTTCATGTATTTTTATGACTGTTGGCAGATCAATTTCCCTACTGGGATAAATAAAGTTCTATCGTATTGTATCAGAATAACCATGCAGGCCAATGGGGAGAAGGATAAGCTGCATTGTTCTTCATTGAGCTGGTATAGACTCGATGAGCCAAACAGCCTTCTCCCATGCTATAGTTCGGGCAATTGCAGACTAATGATCACTGATACAATAGCTTCATGTCCCAATAAGCTCAGTAAAATGATAAACTGATATCAATGCGATATCTTCAGAATCATTTCCTTATTTACCGTTACCAAATTCACAACTATAAAAGTATAATTGGAAAGAAACAGTTTGAAATTTATGTTTTTTTATAAACATTTCATATCACATTTGTACGGAAAATACCTGCAAAGATATAATTTGTTATAAATCAGAAACTGGTGTTCATTCTCCAGTGAACAGCATGGCCGAGGCTCAAGTATATAAAATATCAATGGATAAAACATATAATTGTGATAATTTCTTTCAAATACATCAGCATGAGCCACTCTTGTAATCTCTCAAATCATGCAGGTGGAAATGCTGCGTTCAGTGTCCACAGACTGCAGTGCGAATAGACACAAAAAGCTGGAGTAACTCAGCCGGTCAGGCAGAATCTCTGGAGAAAAGGAATGGGTGACTTTTCGGGTCGAGACCCTTCTTCAGATTGGAAGTCAGATGAAACGGGAAATGAGATATATAGATGGTGATATAGAGATATAGAACAAATGAATGGAAGATATGCAAAAAAAGTAACAATGATCAAGGAATGGATAGGAGCCCACGATGGCCCATTGTTACTGATCCAGTGACCAAGTAGCTGGAAGACTGTTATTCATGGACCAAAATCTGCCATCTTTGCCCTTGACTGCAGACCCATCAATAGGGTTATTTTTTAACTTTTGCACATAACGGCCAAGGGATTAGGGATGAGTAATAAATACCAGGCTTTTCACAAACAGGCACCCCTTATGATGTAAAAGATATGCAAAAGATGTTCCATTTCATGTTGCATTAAGGTCTTCAATGGTGTTTAACATTATTAAAATTTTAGTCTGGTATCTTTCATTTGTAAAGCCTTTTCAGCAATGCCTATGCGTTCTTTGAGCAAATTGACTTGTTCTGACGAGCCCAGGTTGGAGGCATTCTTCAACAAGAAATGGGAAATGAAGAGATTCAGGCCTTCCCGCAACATTGCCAGAGCTGGAATTCCAGAGATCCTACAACAGAATATAAAGGATGTTTGAAGAAGAGATTCAGTTTGCATTAATGCTTATAATATTGGAGTATTCTGTTATTTGTTATTTTGCAGTTGTGCATGGAGATGTAAATTTAGAAATGAGAATAGAATTCATTGCCACAGAGGGCTGTGGAGGCAGTCAATGGATATTTTAAAGGCAGAGTTTGAGAGATTCTTGATTACGACGGGTGTCAGGGATTATGGGGAAAAAGCAGGAAAAAGGGGACGGCAGGGAAAGATAGGTCAGCTACGATAGAATGGCAGGTTAGACTTGATTAGATTAGATTAGAGTGGCCTAATTCTACTACTTTAATTTACACAAATAGATAGTGAAGCTTCATAATTTCTTTTATAGGAAATAATAGTCCAATGTAAATATTTGAAATAATGTGGCAAATCCTCTGCAGAAATCCAACTTCTGAACACAACTTGTAGAATAGTATCTGGCCAAGCAAATCACCAGTTATGTGGTTTCAATACTGTCTAAATCAGAGAGATACTGCACAGAAACAGACCCTTGGCCAACCAGATGAGGTGATAGGATTGTACCAAAACCAATTTTGAGCGACATTTATAAAGGCACTTAAATAAGCAAGACCCAGGAAGATATGGAGCCCAAATGGGCAAATGGCATCAATGCAGATGGACACAGTCAGCATTGACGATTTGGGCTGATAGGACCTACTTCTGCGCTGTACGATTCTACGAGGGCCGCACACGTTACCACCAGATGCTAAACCAAAGGGATTTCTGAATAGGTGGACAGTGGATTATTGGAGTTTTAATCGAGTCTTAGCAGTATTTCAGTTCAAATTTTACTTACCAGGTGCATAGGAAAGGTTTAAAGGGATAGGGTTTAAATGCGGGCCGGCAGGACTAGTGTAGATGGGGCATCTTGGTCAGAATGAGCAAGGTGAGCTGAAGGTCCAGCATCCATGTTGTATGACTCCATACATTTTGATCGACGAGTCAATGCCAATCCAGTAACTACCTTGATGAGTTGGAAGTTGGAGACAGTCAAACCCTGGCGAGTCTGAAGGGAGGGTGACAAACGGCACCCATTGTGCCAGATCCTGAACTATAGGGATTTCGGAATGGTTAGATAGTGGATTATTGGGAGTTTTAATGTTGATTTAGTAAGATTTCAGCTCAGAACTACTTACCATCATCAATAATTGAGATTGATCTACTGCTGGAAGCAAATTAATTATGTACACTGAAGACAAACGGCAATGATATGTTCATTAATCATAGGAGCGGAAGTAGGTCATTCAGCCCATCGAGTCAGATCTCTTTCCCTCTCAATTTCATTCTCCTGCCTTTGCCCCATAACCCTCGACAGCCTTACCATATCTGCTAATTCTGCTAATTTCCACCTTAAAAATACCCAATGACTTGGCCTCCACTGCCGTCTGTGACAATGAAATCCACAGATTCACCCCCTCTGACTAAAGAGATTCCTCCTCATCCCCTTTCTAAAGGTATGTCCGTCTATTCTGAGGCTATGGCCTCTGGTTCTAGACTCTTCACGAGTCTGCACATCCTCTGCACATCCACTCAATCCAGGCCTTTCACTATTCGATATACCTCACACTTCCAAGAAACTATACTGAGCAAGCAGAATCATTTTGTATGAAGCCTTCTTCAGACATTCGTTGAATTGGCCTGGATAATTATTGCTACCAGATGTGGGTGTAATCTGAATCAGTAATTAAAATGGGCAAAATAAGTTTAAGATACAATGCTGCACTGGGCAACAGCACTATAGCAAACACAGAGGAGGACTAATCCTGTTCCAATTATCCAGGATGTTATAATGCAGAACCCTGTGCAACTAGGCCTCTCGAGCAAACAATTCAAAGAATTGTACAAACTTAATGAATCGATCATTAATTGTCATTTTCTCAAAAGCCAAGCATTAATACAACAAAATTAAGTGCTAAAATGTGCAATGACACACTGAATTATTTACATACAAGATAAAAGAGATGAAAGAAGCAGACTATTTAAAAATAAACTTACATGGTTGAGCACTTGTGGAATTTAACATTATTTGTACTAAAATACATTTGCAAGAAGTTACCTTTGAAATACCATTACTATTTCTTCTGGTTCAGTATCCATTAATAGTTTATGGAGAACTTGTCTCAGGAACTTGACTTTCGGTTTATCCAGTTCACTGAACTCAATTACCTGCAACATCAAAACATGGGTAATTGATATATATGGATATATATAGAGAAGGCAGTTATTAAGCCGATCAAGCCAGTTTCGTCATTTAATTTGATCAAGGTTGATTTGTATCACTATTTCTCACAATAGTCAACCAAAATGTAAAGTCAAGGACTTTGAACATATCTATAATCACATTTCTGACTCCAAGCGTTCCTTATTTACAATATTTATCTTCCAGAGTCCTGCTTCTGATGTTCAGTTAACCAGTTCAGCTTTAATTTTAAAATTGCTCTGCTAGAACCATCTCAGCACCCATCCCCATATTGTTTTAAAGATGGCAAGATCAAAGGAAATAGATTAATGACTGGTCTGTGATGGAAGAAAGTGTGGTCTAGGGTGCAAATAACTGGCAATCTTACAGCAGTGGTAAGTATGTTCTAAAGATGAACACAAAAAGCTGGAGTAACTCAATGGTCAGGCAGCACCTCTGGAGAAAGGGATTAGGTGACGATTTAGGTCCGAACCCTTCATTTTTCTTTTTCAGTCTGAAGAAGGGTTTTGACCCAAAACGTCAGCTATTCCTTTTCTCCAGAAATGCTGCCTGATGCATTGAGTGACTCCAGCATTTTGTGTCTATCTTCGATGTAAACCAGATCTGCAGTTCCTTCCGACACAGGTATGCTCTAATGTGCGATTATTCTTAGCTCCAGTTTCAATGTAATCATCTTAAACAGCATAAACAGTTTATTTATCTTTTTTTAGCATCCTTCTTGGTTAATACATACTCCATTTGAAACCATGTCCTAAGTGTTTTCTGATAAGAACTGTGCATTTAAAAAAATTGTGGGATATAACTTTGTTATTTTAAAGTTTATTTGTAATTTGTCAACTTCCTTCGATGTTCAACAGCTGCAAAGCAATTATTTAATCAATCTATTTCTAATCATAGCCATCAGTGTTTAATGGGACATTGAAAGCAGAGTCATATAGCAAGGAAGCAGACTTTGTCCCAGCTTGTACTTGCTGATCAAGATGCCCAATCTAAACTTATTCCATTTGGTCGCATTTGGTCCATATCCCTCTAAATCTTTCCTATCAATGTGCCTGTTCAAGTGCATTTTTAATGTTGTTCTAGCATCTGCATCAACTACCTTCTCTGGCAGCGTGATCCATATACCCATCACCTTCTGTGTGGAAAAAGTTGAACCTCAGGTTAGTATTAAATCTTTCCCCTTTAATGTTAAACCCATGTCCTCTGGTTCTCGATTTCCCCTACTCTGGGTAAAAGACTGCATTCACCCCATCTAGCCGCATCATGATTTTATGTGCCTCAACGGGATTACGCTTTGGCCTCCTCTGCTCCAAGGAATAAAGTCCTAGCAAACCCAATCTTTCCCTATAGCCCAGGCCCTCGATGCCTGGCAACATCCTTGTAAATTTTCTTTGCACTCTTTCCAGCTCAATTACATCCTTCGTATAGCAGGATGACAAGAATTGAACATTATACTCCGGTTCTGGTTTCGTTCCACACTCCAAAGATGTACAGGTCTGTAGGCTAATTGGCTTGGGTAAAATTGTAAATTGTCCCCAAAGTGAAGGATAGTGGTAGTGTGCGGGGATCGCTGGTGGGCGTGGGCTAGGTGGGCCAAAGGGCCCGTTTCCACGCTGTATCTCTAAACTAAACTACTCCAAATGTGGCTCACCTACAAGGATTTTCTAGACACAAAGAAATGACCTTGGCTCTTCCAGTTTACCATCGGCCGGGCGTATGCTTGACAAAAAAAAATAATTTATTGCTCGCAAAGCCAGCAGGTCTACTTGTGCTTGAGAAGGTGCCAGTGAATCACCTTTATGGAATACAGGGTGATGAAGAGCCCATTTATGAGCTGTATCTCTAAAGTCTAAATATAAGTTTGTCTTGCTTTTGGATGAGATCTTTTTCTCAGTTGGTCATAGGCCGCATTGCTACATCAAAGGCAACAATGAATGATATTAGTGATGTCTGAACTTTGTTAAGAAGGTATTAAATATATTTGGGAATACTGCCTATTATCACTCAACAAAATGATGAGTAATTTCTTGTTAAAGAAGGAACTGCAGATGCTGGAGAATCGAGGGTTACACAAAAAGCTGGAGAAACTCAGCGGGTGCAGCAGCATCTAAGGAGCAAAGGAGATAGGCGACGTTTCGGGTCGAGACCCTTCTTCAGACTGGTCAGGGATCAGGGAAACAAGAGATATAGACGGTGATGTGGAGAGATAAAGAACAATGAATGAAAGATATGCAAAAAAGTATCGATGATAAAGGGAACAAGCCATTGTAAGCTGTTTGTGGTGTGAAAATGAGAAGTTAGTGCGACTTGGGTGGGGGAGGGAGATAGAGATAGAGGGAATGCCAGGGCCTGAGGGCTGAGGGAGAGGTGGGAAGGGGAGGAGACAGCAAGGGTTAACAGAATTGAGAAAATTCAATGTTCAAGCCCAAAGGATGCAGACTCCCCAAGCGGAATATGAGGTGCTGTTCCTCCAACTTGCGGTGTTGCACACTCTGGCCGTGGAGGAGGCCCAGGACCGAGAGGTCGGATACGGAATGGGAGGGGGAGTTGAAATGCTGAGCCACCGGGAGGGCGGGTTAGTTTTTGCGGACCGAGCGGAGGTGTTCGGCGAAACGATCGCCAAGCCTCCGCTTGGTCTCACCGATGTAGATCATCTGGCATCTGGAGCAGCGGATGCAGATGAGGTTGGAGGAGGTGCAGGTGAACCTCTGTCGGACCTGGAAGGACTGCTTGGGTCCCTGAAAGGAGTGGAGGGGGAGGTGAAGGGACAAATGTTGCATTTCTTGCGGTTGCAAGGGAAAGTGCCCAGGGAAGGGGTAGAGCGGGCGGGAGGGGAGGGAAGAATTGACAAGGGAGTTGCGGAGGGAGCGGTCTTTGCGGAAGGCAGACAGGGGGGGAGATGGGAAGATGTGGCGGGTGGAGGGGTCACGTTGAATTACTCTCACCCAATCAAAGTTAGTCCCATTTGCCTGTATTTGCCCCGTCTATATTATCTATAATATATAACTTAAAGTCTCATCTTGTATGTATGTATGTATGTATGCTCCCGAAATGCAGCCAAAACGGTACGTGATAGCGCACCAATTTTAGGGGCGTCTTACCATTCGCCTGCGGTGTGCAATATCATGTTTCCTTCAATTTTACAAAATAATTCCTTTTATTAATGTAATTTACTTTCTACCATGAACGGCACTGCTCTCCCACTTGCCGGGCCCGTCAGCCGTGCCTTCGCAGTTGGGGAGGGTTGCTGTGCCTGGTATCCACGCGTGCGTATTTGGGGAGGGTTGCCGGGGCCAGTATCTGCACGCGTGTAGTTGACGGAATTTGAAATAACTGAATAAGGGTTGTACTTGACTGGCATCACAACGGGGATCTCTGGCGTCACAACGGGGACCCAACGAGTCCACGGGTTGTCTAGTAACCCTCTAAACCTTTTCTACCCGTGTGCTGATTCAAGTATCTTCTAAAAGCTGTTATAGTGCATGCCTCAACTGTTTTCTCTGGCACCACCCCTCCCAAGTCGCACAGGTTTGTAGGTTAATTGGCTCGGTATATGGGTAAATTGTCCTTGGTGTGTATTTAGGATAGTGTTAGTGTTCGGGGATTGTTGGTCGGTGCGGACTCAGTGGGCCGAAGGGCCTGTTTCCGCGTTGTATCTCTGAACTAAACTAAAACCCACGTCCGGTGGTTCTTGATTTCCCTACTCTGGGTAAAAGTAGTAACTTTGTCTATTTCTGTGCAAATTTAGCTCATATCTTTCCATGAAGAAAAATAAGCAAGATTTGCATTGGACTTTAATTTTCCAGAATGCAAGCTTACATAAGCTATTTATATTAAGAACTCTCCAACACTCAAAGAGGTATATTTTTTATTTCTTGCACCAAATGTTCAACCTAGCAGGCAGAATTGTACAAGAGCTCACAGAGAAACACCAAAATAAGGTATCTCGCACAATAATCAATTCTACTTGGACTGTAATAAATTCATATTTATCATGCATTCACCTTAAAGATGGATAGAGACAGCACTTTCCTACCGAGAAGGTGAACGAGAAGATGAACCAAGTTTGTGATTGCCACATTAGACAAGTTCGTCAATTCTCGGAAGCGATCCCACATGCTGAACTGGCATGTCATCTATTTAGGGTCAAGGATTGAAAAGAAAATTAAAAATATCCACAAATAGATAATAAACCTAAACAATATTATTCAACAAGATTGAGAGCACAGGTCTCCAGATGAGAGGTTTTAGGTTCTTAATGCAGTTGTCTCCACACGCTCTCTCATTCTCAAATGAGCAGGTTACAGAGTATTTTAAATTTGTAACCACACATTTTTATTCCAGCATGAGTTTCAGAGCATAGGAGGTGAATTATCACCATCCAGGCTTTTACATTGTTTATCACATTCATCCTTACTCCTGTTTTAGATACTGCATTGTAAATTTCCAATCCTATCAAAACAGTAATTTAGAGTTTGCAACAGGTTATTCTGAAAACATCACCCAAATGGATAGGATGAAACATTTGATTCCATTACAATACATTTAAATTTTTTTTAAAATAATGTCATCACATTTGAATCCACGACTAGCTAAAATGAAGGCACAAGTGACGGTAGAAAAGTCGAGACCCTGCATTAAGACTGAGTGTGTAAAGGTGAAATGGCCAGTTTAAAGTGAAGCAGGGGCTTGCAAGCCATAAGTGGATCGTGGTGAGGAGGGGTTGATGGGTAGATGGAGCCAGGCGAGGGAAGGAAGAATGGAGGATAGTGATAGATGGGAGGTGATTAGTGGAGGTAAGATGAATATAATAGATCATGTCAAGTCAATGGATATTTTTAAGGCAGAAATTGACAATTTCTTGATTAGTTACAGGTGCCAGAGATTATGGGGAGAAGGCAGGAGAATGAGGGTGGGAGGGAACGATAGATCCACCATGATTGAATGGCAGAGTAGACTTGATGGGCCAAATTGCCTAATTCTGCTCCCATAACATATGAACCTCTGAGGTAACAAAGTCTGCAGATTATAGAATCTGATAAGAAAGGAAGATGATGAATGAAACAAGATAAAGGAGGGATGCTGGGCAGATGGGAACAGTGGGATAGGGACTGGGGGTGGGTAGATAGGAAGATGGAACCAGTGGGGATGGGGAAATAAACTGGTTAAAAGTGGAACGGGGGTAGTTTGGAAAGAAAGGGCAGGAAATTGTGAGAGGACCTGGGTGGATCAGAAAGAAAGAGAAAGGAACAAAGGTCTAATTAGAGAACTTAATGTTAATGTTGTTGGTATGCAGACTACCCAGGCGGAATGAGGTGTTGCACCTCCATCTCGTGTTTGGCCTCACTCTGCTAGTGGAGGAGGCAGAGGACAGATAGGTTTGGGTGGAAAGGGTAGGAAAGATTACTTGCATCTTGGACCTCAAGATGGTCATTGTGGACAAAGTGCAGATGCTCAGCAAAACAGTCGCCCAGTCTGTGCTGTGTCTCGCCAACGTAGGGCCCACATCAAGATACTGAATACAATAAATAAGGTTTGCGGATGTGCACAGATATCTCAGCCTTCCCTGGAAGGTTTCCTGGATGATGGTGAGGGAGAAGGTGTAGGGCTAAGTGTTGCAGCTCCTACTGTTGCAGAAGTAAGCGCCCGGACATGGGAAGGGAAGGGATGGGATGGAGGGATGAACAAACAAGGAGTGATACCTGTGGAAAGCAGAAAAGGGGAACGGCAGATGTGACTGGTCCTGGGATTGCAGGTTGCTGAACTGGCAGCGGTATGCGTGCTGGATGCGTGGGATGAAAGGTGAGAACCATAGAAACTATACCTGCGTTTTGTCACGGAGGGCACAAGTGCACGAAATGAAAGAGATGTGGGTGAGGGCTTCATTAACCACAGTAAAGGACAAAACACGCTTCTTCAAGCAATGGAAAAGCTCATCTTAAACACAGATGCAATGGAGACAGAGAAACTGCGATAAATAGATGGCATCTTTACAAGAGACAGTGGAAGAGGGGGTGTGTTCAAGACAGCTGAGAGAGTCAGTGGGTTTACAGTAAATATCAGTGGATAGATTGTCTCCTGAAATGGATGCCGAATGATTCAGAAGGGAGTCAGTGGTGCCATAAATAGTCCAAGTCAATTTGAAGTTGAGAGAAAGTCTGTAGCAAAGTTGATAACATTATGAGTTCAGCACAGAAAACATGTGGTGTGGTGCCGAAGTTTGCACCAAGGACTGTTCCATGCAGCCAACAAAATTAGTCAACATAGCTGTGGGAGTCAGTGGGTTCATCATAAATGTTTGTGGAAAGTTTGTCTCCTGAAATGGAGACACAAATATTCAGAAAGGAGATAGCAGTGTAGCTGGGTCCCAGACGAGGCCATAGACACTTGCCTGGGCTCGAGCTTAACATGTGAGGACAATTTTGCTAATTAGTATTATCCCCAGCAGAGATTGATGTAGAGACAAGAAACAACAAAAAATATTATAGAAACAAAGAACTGCAGGCGCTGATTTAAAAAAAAAACAAAAAACAAAGTGCCGGAGTAACTCAGCGGGTCAGGCAGCATCTCTGGAGAACATGAAGAGGTGACATTCTGACAGCCTGAAGATGGGTCCCGACCTGAAACATTACCTTATCATGTTCTTCAGAGATGCTGCTGGACCTACTGAGTAACTCCAGCACTTTGTCTGTTTTTAAAAATGGAAAGTAACACTCAAAATTAGCTTAATTTTAAAAATATTTTAGAAAAAGCTTGTAATATATATATAACATACACATATATGGAAAACAATGTAAAGCTATTTATTGTTGTTCACTGAAATTGATACAATCATATACACATTATATTATTAGGATTGCTGAAGCCTTTCAGACAATACATTTTGAAATCAACATCACATTGTGAAAATCCGTCAGCTGAAGTTATTGGAGGAAATGTTGAATGACATTTTTTACAACACTACAAAGTATCATTATGTTGATATACTAAATGGAGGTAAAATGTAATCTAACTGGTGGTGCATAATATAACCTGCTTATGATGGAAGAATATTTTTGCTGACACCTCTCAAACTGTTGATCTGTGAGCATTTGCTTCTCAAGGCCAGCTTTAAGCACAGAGATTAATGCTCACAGAAACAAAACAAATATTGTGTTTATATTCAACGGAAGAATCTCGTCAGGTAAGTGCATTCTAATTCACTTGTAAACTTGTACAGCTGAATGAACAGATGCAATCCTCTAATTTAAGTATTGGAAAGAAACAAAACATAAAATATAGTACAATGAAACATCAATTGGCATCTTGGATTACCTGGCCACATTATCAAGATGAACAAAGAATGAACTCGTCACCTTTAAAACTTCCAATTTCTGTACAGATATCTACAATGATTTATTTGTTCTTAAATAATTTTTGAAATAATTCCAGCCCATTTCTGAAGTGATTCCCTATTTATTACTCTGAGAAATCAGTTCCATACTAGTACAAAACTGCAAGGTGAAACGAATGCTATTTCACTTCCTCAGTAATTTTCAAATAGCACTTTTCAAATCCAGGCTCTCAGAAAAGTATTCCGCGTGCGTGCGGCAAAGCTACTGTGAAGAGGATGTAAGAAGGCTACAAAGGGATAGAGATGGTTAAGTTAATGGCAAACCAATCTATTTCCCATCTTTGGGAAGTGGGAAGAATCAAGAGCACCCAGATGTTGTTGCAGACTTCACAGCCAACATTGGGAGTCAGGATTGAGCTAGTGACCCCCAGGTATTAGAAAAATCAAATCTTGAGTACTGCCTCCCTTTATATATCCTGTATCTATACACCGTGGACAGCTTAATTGTAATCATGTGTAGTCTTTCGTTGGCTAGAGAGCACGCAACAAAAAGCTTTTCACTGTACCTTGGTAAACGTGACAATAATGAACTTAAACACATTGTTGCCAAGCAAAGGAGGTTCCCAGCCCTTGTTTAATATTCATGTGTGTAAAATACTTGATTGTCAGAAGCATAAGCCTTCTATTGCTTTACGTAGATTATTCCAAAATTTTAAATATTGGCAAACCTTAATCTTCTAATTTTGTGAACACTATTGGCAAAAAGTATTAATTAAAAATAATTAAAATCCATTAGATTTTGAAATGTCAGAACAATGTAAATGCAGTATTACCTGAAATCTTCTCTCATATTCACAGAATTTTTCCACTAAAAATGCATAAAAAGGATTAAAAGTCTTTTCTTGCAGGCAACAGTGAATTAGGACATGAATAATCTCCCTTTCCTGCTGGTCTTTCAGCCCAAGCCTGTAAGAATAATGGTTAAACGTAAAGGTTGAAAAATGTTTAAGACATTAAGAATTTTAAATATATTTTAGAGTGGTATTCAAGCATGTAATGGCTGTGCTGAATAATATAAACTTAATCATATATAAAGTACATTGTTAACAATTTAGTGACATCAGATGACCAGAAAAATGATTACAATTAACCAATGAATAATATTTAGATTCTAATATATCCTTACACTCCAATGTTCAGAAATGGTGATGCATCAAAAAATAATTGATTTTGGAAATTCGGAGTGATCTTTGTATGAAGAAATTCTCCAAAGGCTGATTAAAAAATGCTTTGAAGTGAATTCATTCTTGTGCTTGTTCAAGGAAAGGCAGGTTAATGCTGAAGAATATAAATTTTCTAATGCTCAATGTTAATAAACGAGCTCATGTTGAGAAGCGGAATGAAGCTGATGCAGAGAGATATGCCCCATGGATTATATAACATTTCAATTAAAAAGAACCCCTGCTGCATCAGTGGGCTGTCATTATTTAATATTCAATGACAAAACAAGCTGAATAAGATGTACAGCATTTTAAAGAAAATATGGGGGGAAAAAACCTGATTGCCAATTGAAAGACTAGTTACCAGCCTAAGCTAAATTTGAATGTAGGGTGAACAGTGAAAACAAGACCTGGAACCAAAGTTATGACTTATTCTCTGAATACATCCAACACTGGGGAAGTGAGCAACACACCTGGGCAGGTAGATGCGAACTTTAACTTTACAGCAAACTGATTATTTACTAATTTCAGGGAAATTGCCAGAACAGGGAAAAAGAAAAGAGCAAGTATTTACATTCTTCAGCAACTGTTTTTGAATCACCTGACTTCCAGATTTTCCTTCTGCTGGAGGAGTCATACAGCGTGGGAACAGGTACTTCTGCTCAACTTACCTACACCGACCAACATGCTCCATCTATACTCATGTCACCTGCCCGCGCTTGGCCCATATCCCTCTGAGCCTACTCTTTCCATGTACCTGTCCAAATGTCTCTTAAATGTTATGATAGTACCTGCCTCAACTATCTTCCCAGGCAGTAGGTTCCATATACCCACCATACTATGAGTAAAAAAAAGTTATCCCTCAGGTTCCTATTAAATCTTTCCTCCACTCACCTGAAACGGATGCCCTCTGGTTCTTGATTCTCCTACTCTGGGCAAAAGACTATGTATTTACCCGATCTATTCCTCTTGATCTTGTACATCGCTATAAGATCGTCCCGCATCCTCCTGGCCTCCAAGGAATAAAGTCCTAGCCTGCTCAACCTCTCCCTATAGCTCAAGCCCTCGAGTCCTGGCAAAATCTTCTGCACCCTTTCCAGCTTGATAACATCTTTCCTACAACAAGGTGACCAAATCTGAACACTTTCCTCTAAATGCAGCCTCACTAATGTCTTATACAACTGTAACAAGACCTCTCAAAATCTATACTAAATACTCTGAGCAGGGACCTCAACAGTAAACTATCAGTTAAATCTGCTTTGGCTTGGTTACCCAGATATCTCCTGCACAGGTCCTGGAATAAGGCACTGTGATCTGAATGTACAAGCAATTGATTAGAAGATTAATCTGAAAATTGACAGCTGTATCAATGAGACACATCTTATTATTAATACATTGAAGTGCCAGCATATATACGCATTCCAGTCCTGTGTGGTGCCTTCAACTTTATGAATTGAAGTAATTTGTGTTTATCTCATTCACTGTTGCACAAATGAATTAATGGAGCAAATTATGTCACCATACCATGGTGCTATGCTGCTTGTTAACTAACCCCCACTTATTTTCTCTGGACATGGAAGATTTTTGAACTGACTAGTCATACTCAAATGGCATTAGGCAAAGTGGAATGGGCTCACAGCTGTATATTTGCTGCTGTCAAAGGTTATTCCTTTGAGACCGATAGCACAAATTGGCTCTACATCTATTGTCAGCTGTGTCAAGTTATTTGGTCCTCAGGAATGGGAACAAGTGGGTGCTGACCTTAAGCCAAAAGCAACAAACTGCTGGAGGAACTCAGTGGGTTAGGCATCAGATGTTGAGGGAAATGGATCGACGATATTTCAGATTGATACGAGTAGAAGGTGGATAGATGGAAGAAATAAGTGAGGAGTAGGGACGGGGCAAGAGCTGGCAAGTAGCAGGTGGATCCAGTCATGGAGGAGGGTTGGACACTGACCTCAGCAGTTTTTCAAAAGCGTCCAAGTAATCCTCACTGGTCATCATGACACAGAAGATTTTTTTCCGTATATCTGTATTCATCCTCTGTTTGCGTGCCAGCTCCATAAGTTTTCCACTTAGCTAAAACATAACAAATATGGAGAAATATTGATTGCATTTGAAGGGTACATTATGGGGTTTTACTTTCTTGGTTGGAAAGCACATTTAAAACCAGAAATGTTCCAAACAAGCTAGAATAATATGTGATGTTAATTCATAATTAATATTACAGTAGTGGTGGAGCAGGCTAATGTTTGTCCATTGATAAATTATTGGCAATGGGTCAGTTTGGGGATATCATAGATTAATTTCAGAAAAGCAACATTCAAATAAACTCTGATTTCCCAAGTTTGATGCAGCACAGTGGTACAGCCAGAAGAGCTGCTGCCTCACGACCATAGAGACCCGGGTTCAAGCTTGAACTCGAGTGCTGACTGTGTGGAGTTCGCACCTTCCCCCTGTGAGAATGCGCGTTTCGTCTGGCTGCATTGTTTCTGCCCACATCCCAGACATGTGGGTTGGGTGCATAAATGGTCATTTAAAATTGCCTGTGGAATCTAGATGCATGGTAGAATCTGTGGGGGGTCGATTAAAATGTGTGAAGAATTTAAAAAAAAAGATTATTGTATGATAGGCAGTGTGCGGACTTGGTGGGCCAAAATGCCTGTTCCAATGCTATCTACAGTTTCTCTCTTTAGTTCAGTGTTATTTTCACCATGATGTTATTCATTATGTCAATTATTATGCATGCCGTTATTTTTTAAAAAATAATTGAACATCTGAACATTTTTTGATCGAATCATAATGTGCTCTAGGGGTTCAGCTGGTCAGGCAGCATCAGCGGAGGGAAACAACAGATTGACATTGCGGGACAGGACCCTACTTCATACTGATAGGAGTAAGGGAGAGAAAGCTAGAAAATGAGGGGTGTGGGCAGGACAAAGCCTGGCAAGTGATTGATGGACACGGTGAGGGAGAGATGATCTGCATATGGGCAAAGTCACAAAGGTTGGAGGTGAAAATGGTGTCAGAAAAGGAGAGGAGTGAAATGAGAGGAGAGATATGGATGAAAAGGGACGGGGTGGGGTGAAAAGGGGAACTCGGGGATGGGAGTACCTCTTTGATTCTGAGCTGTGTTAAACTGGAAAAACGGAAACTGAAGAAAATTAGAAAATGGCAATACATGAACATTTATAAGTTGTACTCCAATGGAAATATTCAACAGATCAGGCAGCATCATAAGTAGTTTTTTTTTCAAGTGGTCAGTTGATGGTGGGTTGATGATGTTGTACCCCGGCAATTCCTGTTCTTATTTCAGATTTCCATCATTTTTTTAAATTAGCACTGACCAACTCCATGGCCAAAATACAAAAAGCAAGCTAAATACTCACCCCTCCAACAACTACATCTTGCTGTGTTTTGGAACCTGCGTGATCAACCATTGGAGCAACACTCCATGCAGATCCTACAATCCACCACCGTCCAACTTGCTCTGCTGAAAGTAGGTTTTCTAATGTTACACGTAGTTGGAAGTCACCACGACTGTTATGAATCTGAAAATAAAGAGATGAAGGTTTTCCTTTCAATAATGAAAGCATAATTTTAAAATTTGATTCCAGAATTTTGACTGCGGAATGATAAAGAATAAGCAATAGTTATCCCATGTGTAGTGTAAAGATAGAGCGTGGAAACAGGGTCTTCAGCCTACATCAACCACTGATCACACATTCACACTAGTTCTATGTTATCCAACCTTCTCAGCCGGCCCCTACATATGGGCAGGAATTTTACAGAGGCCAAATTAATACCTGGAGGAAACCCATGTTGTCATAGGGATAACATGCAAACTCCACACAGACAACACCCAAGGTCAGGTTCAAACCAAGGTCTCTGGTGCTGGGAGGCAGTAGGTCGATCAGCTACGCCACTGTGCTGCTCTGAAATAGAAATGCATCCAAGGAGGGTCTGACTGACCTGCTTCAGTTCATATGCTTGCGTTCTCGCTATTTTTGTAAATTTAGCTGAAGGTATGGTGAGCTCTGTTAGCCTCAATAATCATGGACTCCAATGGACAATTTTATCATGCATTACATAATGAAAGAAATGATTGGATCCTCAGTAGAATGTAGAGCAACCCAAATAAACATACACAAACAGAATTTGACAGTAACTACAAGATATTCTTCTAATGAATGCAGGATTATTTATACAAAGACTTGTGGTTTGTGGAGAATTACTACATACACATGTATAACATTGATTTTAGTTATTTATAGCAAAAAGGCCAGCAGACTGATCAACAAGATGCAATGAGGGCCCAAAGGCAAAAGCATTGGAAAGAGTGCACATCAGATTCACTTAGATGTTGCCTGAAATGGAGAGCTTTTAGACTAGTTTAGAGATACAGCGTGGAAATAGGCCCTTCGGCCCACCAGGTCCACGCTGACCATCAATCACCCATTCACACTAGTTCTGTTTTCCACTTTTGTGTCCACTCCCTACACACTAGGGGGATTATTATAAACATTATTATTATATAAACATATATTAATTACAGCGACCAATTAATCTACAAACCAGCATGACTTTGGGATATGGGAGGAAACCAGTGCACCCAGAGGAAACCCATGCGGTCACCGGGAGAATGTACAAACTCCATGCAGACAGCGCCTAAGGTCAGGATCGAACCAATGTCTCTGGCGCTGTGAGACAGCAATTCCACTAGCTCTTTTGTGGCAAGGAGAGATCGGATCGGCTGGGTTTGGTCTTAATGGAACAGACGAGGTTGAGGGGTGACCGTAGAGTTTTAAATCATGACAGTCACAGATAGAGTAGAGCCAGAACCTTTTTCACCCAGGGTCAGGGAATCTAAAATTAGAGGTAACAGGGAGAAATTTAGGAGAGATCTCAGCAGTAAATTTTTTTCACATAAATGGTGGTGGTTAGATGGAACAACCTGCAAGTAGAGGCAGAGACAGAAAAGCACTTGGATACTCAATGCATGCTGATGGGGGGGGGGGGTCATACTTGTTTTGAGTGACCGTCAATGATGATGATGATAGGCCTATCAGTAAAAGTGAAGAATAAGCACAACATTGGCAGCATGTTTGTGGAACTAATGCAGAGACAGAAAACAGCACTATGAAAATAAGAAATAACTGTGAGTCATATTTTGCGTGTTGCACCATTGACTGATTTGACTGTAATCACAATTCCCGAGTACCTGCATGTACAAATATGAGTAGGTTGGAGGATAGGTTGACAAGGTGAGTTTAAAAAAAAACAGGATCACAGACTTTTAAAATATATTAAATGTTATGTAATTAAAAATAAAATGGCATCATAATTTGGTTGCTCATAGAACATTGCATTCAATCAAGTCAATAGATTATAGGAAGAAAGTGAACTCCCTGGAGAGCGGTGTAAAAAGAAAACAGTAGAATGGTCATTGCAATTAAGTACTTTGGTTTTGTGGATAGAAAGGACAAAAAAAAAGGATAATATTGCTTGGAGAGATACAGTTGAGAGGTGACGGAAAACAAGTATTTAAAACCACAAAGGGTCCAATTGTGTTCACAAAAATAAATTGTTCCAGCCAATGAAGAGATGTGACCTGGGATTTATCATCTGTAGGAACAGCAGTAGATCTAATTGTTGCTCTTATCAGGGAATTGGCCAAATATTTGGGGGAGAAAGCACCATAGGACAACAAGGAGGAAGCTGGGGGAATGGGTCTCAACAGATTTCTCCACTGCAGAGCTCTTGAGGGCATGATGGGCCAAATGGCCACATTCCATGTTGTAATGATTCCATGATTTTAATTTAAAATGTTGCAAACCTCAACAATAGATGTTTCCAGTGAGTAACAAAAGGGTAATTGCATCTAAAAATATTTTTGGCATCCAGTCGTCCCTGCCCCATACTCTGGGCATCTGCCAGAGAATGGTCTATGGTCATCATAGTCACTACATACAAAAGTTACTTGTATAACAATGCATCTATAATAACACAATCGTTAATTCTTTACCTTTTGTCAGCAAAAAAAAAATCTTGCTTTTTAACGTCTCCTTCCTTTCCATACTTTATTGTTGGAAAATTATTTCCAATGACATTTAGGATTTAAAAGATATTAATGCTCCCTCTCGTTACACTGATCCGGTTCAGCAAAACACAGTTGAGTTGCATTAGTTGAGACCAGATGTTCCATTGAACCAAGCATTCCATTTTACTTCAAATTTAAATAATAAAGTGTGGGGGAAAAACATCAACTCAAATAATGTTTATTTTTCAGTCCATAAAGCAAAATTTGTGTGGAAGTGCAGAAGCAATAAAAGACATATCATCTGAAGTGTTCTTATAATGATCCCTTTTAACTGTAAAGTAAACAGACAGATTTACTGTATGGATATAAAAACAAATTCACTTTTCCAGCAGGTTAACATTAACCTATTCATCAGCGTAATGCAGACATAGTGCACAAAATTTTGTTGCACTATGTTTTCTGCTTCTATGGATCTCTCAACATTGAGAGCATATCTAGAAGAGTAGATGAGGGCCAACAAAACTATTTCATTGTTTAGTCATACAGCATTATGTTTGAAGCATAATGGTGCACAAAATACTTAATGCATTTCTGTCATAACAAGCGACTTGTAAGGCTATGATTGTAAAAGTAGATTTTCACATCTAGGCATAAGTAAGATTATCTATCAACAAATGTACATAGTCTGTAATTTCCTCTGTTACTGAATAATTTAACGGAGAACTGTTCCCAAAATTTAACTTCACATTTTTGTATTAAATATCATGTTGCCAATCTGCTAGGAACCACATAGTTTTCATCCAAATTAACCACATTCTCGATTTTATGCTGATAATAAAGTATGCTATTTCCCTATAACCAAGAGCAGATGGATATATAGCATGAAATAAGAGTAATGGTACCACAGGCCACTGTTTTAAAAACCTACTGTCCAAAATTCACTAATTCATGGTTACGATGCAAGTCAAATTTCCACTTGTTAACTGTGTATTCTTATTCACTGAAAGAACATAACAAATCGCATGCTAATGGATGAAAAAATCCAGGACCGACATGTACATTTCCTGAATTGTACTCCAAACATTCAGTGCTGTCACAAAGAACACCACAAATGGAAAACGTATCCTTCAGTCATCAACCTTGCTGATGGAGGCTTCAAAGTTTAGTTCAGAGAGACAGCACAGAAACAGACCCTTCGGTCTACTGTGTCCGCGCTGATCAGCTATCCTCACACACTAACACTATCCTACACGTACCAGGGACAATTTACAATTTTATGAAGCCAATTAGCTTACACACCTGCATATCTTTGGAATGCGTGAGGAAACCGGAGCTCCCAGAGAAAACCCACACTGGTCACAGGGAGAACGTACAAATTCCTTAAAGACAGCACCCCTAGACAAGATCGAACCCAGGTCTCTGGGGTTGTAGGGCAGCAACTCTACTACTGTGCCAAAGTGTTGTCCGAAGTTGGAATTTTCAGGAATGAATGTTTCAGATGGATGATGAGGGAACTTGGGAGTCTAATATTGTTGGGATACTCCATCTACCGAACACAATACACCTCTGCAAGTGGTTTATCGGACAGTGTAGACTGATCTTCTCTGTTGCCAGTCGAGGCTGTAAGGTCACATTTTTGCCAAAGTAACAATAGATTGTGTGTGGAAGTTTCACATGAGTTTCCATATAGATATTCTTGTTCAGCACTTTCGTACATGGAATGCTCAGTCAGAGATTCCAATGTTTTGCACAAAATCCTCTCAGTGCGTTAAAAATCGTAACATTGCTGAAAGAACGGGAAAGATCCATTTGGAATTCTGAACACGGTTTGGCCTCTTTTTCTGAATAAATTTGAGAGACTCATCTACATTGTACCTTCTCAAAGGTTTATCGTAACATTGAGCCGATAGGCTAAAAATTGTACCAAAGGCTTAATTTCACATTAGATTTAATTCTCAAATATGTAGTCTGGAGTTTGCCTTTACACCATAATGCCCCATGATACAATTTTTGCAAAGAGAACTTTAGTTTAATACTAGACTTAGTGGGATCCATTGGGTCCCTGTCACAAGGGAGGCCCCCAGCCGCGAACACAGCCCACACTCCGCTCCTCCAGCTTTATTCTCAGCGCCCGTGATTGACAGCGGGTTCCGGAAGAGGCGCCGTCATCCCGCCGAATAACAGACCACTAACTTTAGTAATATTTAACCGATCGGAACAAAACTTGGTGCGCTTGGAGCAGAGAACAGTGAGTGAGGTGGCGAAAAATCCTAGCGATATAGGGTACCGTTTTTGAGCGAATTTAAAAACAACGCAAACCGGAAGAGGACAAGAAGAGAGTTTTAGTAAAAGTATGGATGAACGTGATCTCTTGAACTGTGACTCTGCATATAGTTTAATGACGAAGAAATACAGAAAAGTAAGAGGTGACAGTTTAGCCTTGTGAGATCACCGTGACATTCAATATGATCATGGCAGATCATTCAAATACAAACTCTTTTGAGGTATGTCTCGCTATCCCGTGATTCATCTGGCCCCAAGAACAATATCCAACTCCTTAAATATATTTATTTGAGGATTATATCAGCTACACGTGTGAAATTTGGATAGCTGGGCTTTTTTGCCTGTCTCTGAAGCAGTCCAATTGGTTGGTGCTGCTGGAGCTCCTCAGTGTAAAAGAACACCATCATCATCCTGTTAATCATGGCATGCTTACTGTACTCCATATTTCAAAACACCACCCATAAGAGAACTGCATAACTATCATATACATTTACAAATATTTTTGCTGTAATGGCAAAAATACCACCAATAAAATTATCATCCACAAAAGTACTGGAGTAGCTCAGCATCTCTGGAGAACACAGATAGGTGACATTTCCCAACCTGAAACGTCACCTATCTATGTTCTCCAGAGATGCTGCCTGGCACACTGAGTTACTCTAGCACTTTGTACCCTTTTGTGTAAAACAGAATCGGCAGTTCCTTGTTTCTATATTCGTTATCCACACTTGTCCTGTGTAAAACAGGGCAGGCACAGGAAGCTGATAAATGTTCTTCTATAACACTGAAAGGCAAAATGGCCATGTATTTATGAAAATCGTGAAGAAATGCAATAGTCCTGACAAAACTAGGAAATTGATTTTCAGTAATTCAGAAGTCAATAAATAATTATCCGTAGTCCATCAAACCATGAGAAGTAGAAACAAAGAACTGTATTTCACCATACGTCTGCACATGTGATAATAAAGAACCATTGAGATGCTGGTTTACAGAAAAGGACACAGAGTGCTGGAGGAACTCAACAGGTCAGGCAGTATCCTTGGAGAGCATGAATAGCTGATGTTTTGGGTTGGTGCACTTCTTCAGACATCTTCAACTGATCTTAGAGATGGAAGCTAAAGGAGCTGAGATTTAAAAAAAAACAAGAAACAGATGCACACATGGCTATTTATACCCTTACATCAGGCCTGACATTTAATAATATCATGGTTGATTTTTTTTAAACTCAGTGCCACATTTCTGTTCTAATACAAAATGCCTTGATATCCTTATTATCTAAACGTTTATTGATCTTGGTCTTAAAGACAGTTAGTCACTGATCTCCTACAGATCTTTTGGGAAGGGAATTTTAAACATTCAGCACCCTCAGAGTGAAGATATTTCTAATTGCCTCTGTCCCGAAGGGCTCCCATCTTATTTTGAGATTGTGAAAATCCAGTTGTAGATACTCCAGCCTGGGGAATCATCAACCATGTACACAGCCATTCAAACACCAAAAAAGCTGTGTTTTCTGAGATCATCTCACGTTCTTTCAAACTCCAGAGAACAGACCCCTTCTATTTAAGGAATCACAAGCAACTGCAGATGCTGGAGTATCTGAACAAAACACAAAGTGCTGGAGGAACCCAGCAGGCCAGGCAGCATACTGTGACTGCGCAATATTTTGGGTTGGGACCCTTTTTCAGATTGGACTTGCTATTTAACCCTTTCTATTCAAACGCTTCTTCAATGGAAATACACTCAATCCCATAAATGAATCTGGTCAACCTTTGATCACTCCCTGTATTACAAGTACACGCTTCCTTGGGTAGGGAGGCTAGCCTTTTGCACAATATTACAGAAACTGTCTCACCAGGACCTATTAAATCTCTTGCATTCAAAGTCTCGTATCATAAATATGATTTGAAACCAAAGATAGACATAGGTTAGGAAAAGCATGACAAAGCACTGCAGAAAACAAACGATAAGGAAGAAGATGCAAACATTAAGCTATAAATGAAAATTTCTGAAACCAATTTTAACATGAAACAAACATTTCAATTTTAGAATTAATAGGGAAAAATTGTCAATATTTATTTTCATTGACAGATATGTCTGGAAACAATTATTTTTATGATTGATTTCCATTACAAATACATTTCAGTACAACCCAACATAAAAGAAAAATTGATATTGTCATTTTTTGTGAATTACTCTGACCATGCAATGCTGCCACCTTGTGGCATTGCACCAACAGACATCTTTCAGGACCGAAGATAGACACAAAATGCTGGAGTAAATCAGCGGGACAGGCGGCATCGCTGCATGGAAGGAATATGTGACGTTTTGGGTCGAGGCCCTATTCCAGCACTTTGTGTCTATCTTCGGTATGAACCAGCATCTGCAATTCCTTCCTACATCTTTCAGGGCCTTCCTGATGGTTTACAAATATGGAAGGTTAGTTGAAATATTGACTGAGACTAGTTGCTTTAAATTAAAAAATTCTGTGTCTGTGACAGACAAAATATGCAATGAACCTGTTCGGAGCCCTCCAAGGAAAGAAACTTAAAAGAATATTAAATTTGGAGGAAAAAGCTAAATGTTGAGGGAAGTTATTAATGTAATTGCTTGAGAGAAATCGTTGGCCTGAAATGTGAAAAATGAAATAAACATCAAAGGCAACAATTTCTTAAAATGAGGACATCTCACTCCAAACTCCACTATCTGCGTCTCCAGTCATCTTTATTGTTTGTGATTCTTAACAACGCTTAAAAGAGTCAAAGGTTGCAGCTTCCAATCCTACACAAGTGACTGGAGAACAGAACCTAGTTGAGCACTTTAGTGCAATCATTAAGTGAGTACTGCAGCATTTTAAGAGCTGTCGAGAAAAGATGTTGAGGCATAAATAGGGTACAGTCAGAACATTTTCCCCCCAGGGTGGAGAGGTCTAACACTAGGCATAGGTTTAAGGTAAAGTTCATAAATTATAGGAGCAGATTACACATTCATAGTCATAGAGTGATACAGCTTGGAAACATGCCCTTCAGCCCAACTTGCCCACACCAGCCAACCTGCCCCAACTACACTAATCCCACCTGCCTGCATTTGGTCCATATCCTTCCAAACCTGCCCAATCCATGTACCTGTCTAACTTTTCCTTAAATGTTGGTATAGTCCCAGCCTCAACTACCCCCTTTGGCAGATCAAATATTAACTCCTCTGGCAGCTTGTTCCATCCATCCACCACCCTTCGTGTGGAAAAGGTTACCCCTCAGATTCCTATTAACTCGTTTCACCTTAAACCCAGGTACTCTGGTCCTCGATTCACCTACTCTGGGCAAGAGACTGAACATCTACCCGATCTATTCCTCTCATGATTCAGGCCATTCAACCCATCCACTCCGCCATTCAATCATGACTGATCTATCCTTCCTCTCCTGCCTGCTCCCCAGAATACCTGACACTCTTACTAATCAATAATCTGTCAATTTCTGCCTTAAAATTATTTATTGACTACATCTGAAAATGTATTTAGATGAGGATTACACGCCATATGGAAAATAGGATTAATGGACATAGGTGTATGATGGTCAGAGTCCCAGTCGGCCAAAGGGTCGGTATCTGTGGTTTGTGACTATGATTCTTTGTAATGGAGTGGATACACGATTGGAAGCTTAATTCAAAACTTTGTATGATGTTGAAGTTGTGAATAGTTCAGCTGGACTATGAGAGAGATGTTATCTATGTAAGGGAAAAAACTTCTGATGGTGGCTAAGATAATTACAATGGCGCTTTCCACGTTTAATTGAAAACAACTGTGACATATCCAGTGTTGTGTACCAGAGAAGCAGCCTGGCAACAAAGAGATTTAGATGGGATTGAAAGAAATGGTGGCATGATGGAGATATCAAGTCGAGTCATATTCATGGGAAGATGGAAATCATTTGGCTGAATCCAAAGTACACGAAATTAAAAAAACATAATTATCCACAGTCCAACCAATTTCACTATCAAATCTTTGGCAAGACCGCTAGTCACACAGCATGGAAACAAGCTTTTCAGCCCAACTCGCCCTTGCTGATCAAGATGCTCCATCTAAGCTTATTTTTTTGGATAATTCTGTTACTTGAAGAGAAAAACAATCAAGTAGAAGAGGTGCTGTATGCAGATACCTAGACAAGCATTCGTTATAGTCTATAATTAAAACCATAATTAGAGAAAACTCCCAGCATACTTCCAGTTATTAGCAGAATTTATTGCTCTGTTTTTTTGAAAAGTAACATTTAACAAGATTGTGACATTACCAGACTCCTCTGGAGCTTTCGAAATCTTTCCACCGGTTCAGGATCATAACCTGGGATTTTTCGCATGTCATTATTCTTCAGTGCTAACATGATTTCCATCATAAAACGAACCTGGAGTAGGAAAATAAGGTGCAGGTAAGCAATGGGCTGCAAAAGCCTGTTCATTTGGCTGAATCCAAATGCATGCAAAAAAAAAACCTTTACATGCAGTCCAATCAATTTCACTATCAAATGTACGGCAAAATTGCTAGATATCAGCCTCATTTACCTAATATCCACTCATAATCATGGATACCACTGAAGTGCTTAAAAATGAGCTGGATTTTATCCCAGTTTCCCTCATTATCATTCTGATGGTTTTGGTGCTCCCCACAGATGCTATTTGTCTGCTGAGTGCTTCCAGCTAATTCAGCTTTTATTTGCATTTTATGTCGTCTATGCAGATTTTCGCAGATTTTTTTTTACAAAAACAGGATTCCTCGTGGCAGGTTAGAAAAGAAAAAGCCCGGAGAATCTAATGGAGAGCCGCAAATAAAGAAAGTTGCTGCTGTACTGGAGAAAATGCGGAGACATCACTAGAAATAAAACTGGTTATTGCTCTGGAGCAGATAAGGCGAAGGGAAAACATAATTGAGATGTATCAATTTATAGGGAGCCTAGATAGAATAGAGACCCGTTCTCCTCAGCAAAGTGCTCATCAGAAAGGGTCAGAGACTCATTCAGTACATAAACTGGCTGCACAACCACCATATGTATACTAACCTCATTTATAAGTAGGGTACACAAAAAGCTGGAGAAACTCAGCGAGTTTCTCCAGCTTTTTGTGTACCCTCGATTCTCCAGCATCTGCAGTTCCTTCTTTAAAACTCATTTATAAGTACTTGCTCAATTGCCTTGGCAATTCAACTGCTTATATACTATTTAAATGTTGTCAAGTACTCGACTCCTTTACCACCCACTCAGGCAGTACATTCCAATTTGGAATAGAGCACAGTAAAAGTGGTAGCTTTGGTTAAGAAAGATAGCAAAGATAAGCCAAGTAATTACAGGATTGTGACTTTAATGTCAATGGTAGGTGACATTGCGGAAAAAAAGAGGCAGGATTAAACTACACTTGGAAAGTCAGGGATTAATCAAAGATAGGCAGCATAGTTTTGTATACAGTCGGACCAATATGACTTTTTATGAATATGACTTTAAGAGTCTTAGAATGATAGAGTGTGGAAACAGGCCCTTCGGCCCAACTTACCCATGCTGACCAACATGCCCCATCTACACTAGTCCCACCTGTCTGCATTTGGCCCATATCCCTCTAAACTTTCCTATCCATGTACCTGTCCAAATGTTTCTTAAACATTGAGATAGTGCCTGCCTCCAATACCTCCTCTGGCAGCTCATTCCACACACCCCCCACCTTTGTGTAAAAAAGTTACCCCTCAGATTCCTATTAAATCTTCCACCACTTTAATCTTAAACCTGCCTATGTCCTCTGGTTCTTAAGTCGCCCATTCTGGGGAAAAAGATTGTGCATTTATCCAATCTATTCATCTTATATTTTTGCACACCTCTATAAGATCACCCCTCATCCTCTTGCACTCCCAAGGAATAAAGTCCTAGACTACTCTACTTTTCCAGAGAACCCAGGCCCTCGGGTCCTGGCAACATAGTTGTAAATCTTCTCTGTACCCTTTCCTGCTTGTTGTTGGCAATATGGTTGAAGTCATCCACATAGTCATCAATGGTCTTTCAACATCTTTCTACATGGAAAGCAGGTCCAACATGTTAGAGCCCATGGGATCGAAGATTAGCTGGGAGATTGGATCCAAAATTGGCTTGGCAATAGTAAGAGGATAATGGTGCGGGATCCTTTTTGTTTAGTAGTCTGTAATCAATGGTATACCACAGGGATCAGTGCTGAGCCCATACTATTTGGTCTATACATTCACAATGTTGGAGGTGTGATTAGTATGTTAGCAGATGACAGAAAAATTGTCATTGTTATCAATGGTGAGATAGACTTAACCTACTGAATGAATAGGGGCCTTAGACAGGCAGATGGGACGAATGCAGATGGGGCATGTTGGTCGGCATGGGTAAGTTGGGTCGAAGGACCTATTTCCAAGCCGTATCAATCTATGACTCTAAATATCATGTTACCTCTGAAAAATGCATGTTGAAATGCAATCCTGTTAGATGTAAGTTGATGCACTTGGGGGCATTAATAATGATAGGACACACACAGTGAATGGTGGGGTCTGAGGGGGTATTGATGAACAGTGGAGCCTAGATGAAGAAGTCAAAGAATCCCTGCAGGTAGCAGCAGAGGAAGATCAGATGATGAAGATGCATTAGGGGACATTTGCCGTCAATGGCCGGGACAAAGAACGCAGGAGCATGGAGACAACGGTACAACTTAACAAAAATTGACGATGCCACAGCTGGAGTACTATGTGTAATTGTGGCCATCACATGATAGGAAGAAAATTGATGCATGGTAGAAGGCGTTGAGGCGATTCACCCAGATGCTGCCTGAGATGGAGCGTTTCAGTTATGAGAAGAGACGAGATAGACTGGCTTTGCGTTACTTGCAGCAGAGGAGGTGGAGAAGGGACTCGATAAAGTTAGACAAGAATATAATAGGGATAGATAAGAGTAAACATTAAGAATCTTTCCGCCCATAATCAAAAGTTCCAACATAGGTTTAAAGTAAGTAGTTAAGAGGGTATTGAAGGAAGAATGTATAGTGGGTGGTTGGAATCTCTGTTAGGACCCATTCAATCCCCTTCCTAGTAATCTAGGGATCAACTTTCTTCTGGAACTCCTTTTTAAGATATTCCTTACCCTAAATATCCTCCATTGATGACCAGCATATCAGGGCTATAGTTAAAATCATCTTTGTCAGGATGATGTATGCCAGACGTTCAGTACCCCCTTTCCTGGCATCTTACTCATAATCAATAAGCAATAGAAGGAATCACCATCGCGACTAACATTGTCTCTCTTAGGATGCCAGGTATTAGTGTGCTAATTCCATCAATTTTAAATGATGGAGAGTTAAACTCTGTGTTGCTAGTAATTGAACCACGACGCCACTGCATCATTCGTATGTGGTCGTAGATTAGAAAATCAAGTAGATTGGCCATTAAAGCTGCGGCTACTGAAGGGTGGAATTTCAGAATTCTGTGATGCGACTCACCAAGTAATTTTCCTAAACCTCTCCGTTTGTTACAAAGCTGGACAAAAAAACCCCAAAAGAATATACTTCACATGTCTCAGTTGAGTTGCAAGACAACTCAAGTTTGATACGTTTGGATCCAAGGCAAGTTTGAATCCAAGGCAAAGCAACCATTTCACCTGAAATATTCTCCATTGATGACCAGCATGCATTGGCTACAGTTTGTATCATCTACAGAATGAACCAGAGCAACTCCATCTAGTTATTTCAGCAAAATCTCCAATATCTGTGATCAACACTAACTAGAGCTGTTGCGTCACAGCGTCAGAGACCCAGGCTTGGTCCTGACCTCTGGAGCTGTCTGTGCGGAATTTGCACATTTCCCTGTGACCGCGCGAGTTTTCTCTGGGTGCTTCGGTTTCCTTAAACATCTCAAAGATATGCAGGCTTGTAGTTTAATTGGATTCTGTAAATTGCCACTAGCATTTAGATGAGAAAGTGGGATAGCACGGAACCTGTGCCAGTGATCAATGGTTGGTGAAGACTCAGTGGCATGAAGGGTTTCCATGCTATATATCTGAATTGAACTAGAACATGAGCATCAGATGTCCTATGCACACCACTGACACATTTGGATGGGGTTGAAGAGCCATTTACCAGCTCTATAGCTCTTTGACTCCATCAATTCCTCAATCTATAAATGAATTAGGAACGTGAGTAAGGAACTTCAGAGTTTGGCATATAATTCAATTTCACATCACAGCTCTGTATCATTTTAAACCATTTTTTAATTTCCTGCCCTTTAATGGATTAAGACTTAAATTTTAAATCATTCTTACCCTGGTCTGGTCATGAAACTGTTTACCATCATTGTTAATTTTCTTTTGAGCCTCCATGATGAATTCTCTCAATGCCACAGCATCATCTTTCCGAAGAGCAAATCCCACATGTTTCAGTAAAAAAAGTGTTAGCTCAATGTCCTTCTCTTTGAAGCTGTTGGCAAGTTTCCTTAAAATATCAAACACTAACACGGAGTGTACCATGTGAAAGTTGTAAAAATGTGCAATTAAATTGATTAGATTATCACATTCCTTTCCTTCATTGACACTTCGAGAGTATTCTTCAAATCGCTTCACCACTGTTTCCAAAACATGGGCTCCAACCTGCAAAACAAATGGCATTAATCTTATACCTGGAATGCTAATATGTAATCATTAGAGCTTCACGTACAGACCAATCATGAGTTAAAAATGATGACCGTCACAATCCCCACACAAGCCAAAGCACTTTATGACGACAAAGTATTTAAATTAGGCACACAAATTTCTGCAGATGTTGGAATCTAGAGCAAAAACCCCCAAACTGCTCGATAACTGACGGGTTTTGAACATCTGTGGGGGAGGGGCTTAGAATTGTTGTTCTTTCAGGTTGAGAATCGACATTAGGACTGAGAGTAGAGGGGGAAGATAAGCTGCAAGACAAGCGATCTTCCCACCAGTCCTGATGCAGGGTTTTGACCCAAAACATCGACAACTCCTTGCTCCACCCTGCCCTATATTTGCTACTCAACCACCAGCAGCAGTTTGCTTTTTGCATTTCAATTGGGCAGTTATCGTTATTCATCCAGAAACAGTAACCAATACGCAAATAATATTCTCAGGAACAATAAATAAATAAATAACTGATTATACATGCAAATCCAAGAATAAATGTTGAACAGGATACCAAGAGAACTGCTGTGCTTTTCTTTATTGATGCCGTGGAATTCACTAATATCCATTTGAGCAGGCAGATAAAATCTAGATTAAACATCTTGTTCAAAAATATGGCATAGTCCTTCAATGCTGCAGTGACGTGCCAGTCGAGATCACATCTAACCAACCTGATCTCTCGGTGGCCCAGCACTTCAACTCCCCCTCCCAAACAATTAAAGATGGCGGCGCTGGTTTTACAGCTGCGGCCCGCCTGCAGTCCGTCTGTTTTTTCTTTTTTGTTGTTCCTGTGTCCTGTTTGTTTAGTTAATTTTGTTTTATTATGCTGTGTAAGTGTGTGGGTGGGGGGGTGAAACGTGTTTCTGGTCTCTTCCTTCAGGGGATGCAACTTTTTTTGGCGTATCTCCCGTCTCCGTCTGCGTCGAGGCCCAATGGTGGTGCTGGCGGCCTCTGGGATGTAGCGGCGTTCCGGCAACTCGGCCTCGGAGCTATGGCGGCGTTCCGGCGGCAGCGGCGACCTGACCTGGCCTTGGAGCTGTGGCGGCGGCCCTATCTCGGAGGCTCGGCTGCAGGTCACAGGTTGGTGACCCGTTTTCCGGAGCTCCTGCAACAACAGCTTCGTCCACTGGTCTGGAGGGCGGCAGCTTCGACCGCCCTGGGCCACGGAGTTTGAACCGGCCCGTTCGCGGAGCACGGTTGAGTCGCGGGACTTACTTACCATCACCCGGTGGGGTCACAACATCTGAAGTCTGGATCGCCTCGATGCGCAGCTGCATTACGTCAGCCGCATTGGCGCAAGCACCAGTCTGGCAGGACAGAGCTCCTGCCGGTGGTAAGTTAAACTTAAAAAGTAAGTTTGGTTTTTTACTTACCAGGGGTTTTTAGGCAGGAGCCTCTTTTTACAGAGGTTTTTCCTGCCAGTTTCGCAGCCCGACAAGTTGCCGGTTATGGACTGTGGGGAAATTCCAGTCCCACCGCAAATGCGGAGAAACTGGCAAAATTGATCGGGTTGCGAGATAAGGAGCCGCTAACAGTGCAGTTAGTGGTTCCCCAGCCTGCAGGGATGCCGTAAAAATGGCAGGAAATTTAAGCAGAGTCGCTGACAGGGGAGGTCAGCGGCTCCGCAGCCTGCGGGGATGCCGTGGGAACGGCAAGAAATTCAAACAGTCGCTGACAGGGGGGGGGGGTCAGCGGCTCCCAGCCTGTGGGATGCCGTTGGAACGGCAAGGAAGCAACGCTGGAGCCACTGACAGTGGGGTCAGTGGCTCACAGACGTCGGTCCCCAGTCAAGAAATTACTGTGACTCATTCAGCCCTATTTGGACTCGGGTGAGTCGGGCTATAAAGGGTTTCTCCTTATAATAAAAGTATACATTTTATAGTGTTTTTTTCTTTAAGTAAAAGCTAAAAGCAAAGTAAAAAGTTATTGTTATATGTTCTGACAATGTTATAATTGTTTAAGCACAGGTTTTTTTTTAATATCTTTATTTATTAGCGGTACTGTAAGTTACATCAGTGTACATCCCTTGTATTGTATTACAGTAATTTTTATTTTATTTTAAGGCTTTAGAAAAGAGAGAATAGAGAGTAAAATAGCAGCATAGAAAGTAGAAAAGTGAAAAAGAGATGTGAAAGTGCAAAAGCATGACAGAGGGAAAGGAAACCTTTGAAGAGTTAGAAACGGGAATTAAGAGATAGACCCTGGAGAGGAAAAAAAATAAGGGAAAAAAAAGAAAAAGGGAAAAATAGAGAAAGAAAAAAGAAAAGCCAGTTACTTTATTATAAACATCTCGCAAAAGGAATCTACCAACTCGACAATTTTTCTTCCCCCTTTACCAAGATCCGACACCGGTACCTTTTTGAGGTATTCTTGCACCTTATCCTTGTAATGGATTTATAAATGCATACCACGTCTTATAAAAACAGTCTGATTTTCCTGCTAGTCGGAGTCTCATATCTTCCAAATGTAGTGTTTCGAACATAGTTGAGATCCACACATTGACTGTTGGTACCGGAGAATTTTTCCACAATTTTAAGATTAGCTTTTTTCCAGTTATTAAGCCATATTCAAATAGAGTGTTTTGAAACACATTTAATTCGGGACAATCTTCCGATATCCCGAAGATTATCCAGTCTGCTTCCGGGGTCAGTTTTATTTTAAATATTTTTGTGAAAATTTCAAAAATTTCAGTCCAAAATGTTTGAATTTTGTACAAAAGACAAATGAGTGTGCTATATTAGCTTCTTGACATTGACATTTATCACATATAGGTGAGACGTTGGGAAAAAGTTTACTTATTTTAGTTTTTGAATAGTATAATCTGTGTAAGATTTCTTTGGGAATTTTTATACTTAATTCTTTTTCCCAGTCTCTCCTGATACCATCTGTTGTTGGTATTTCTGCATTTAGAATAATATTATATATATATATATATATATTAGGTTTGCTGATTCCGCCTTTGTATTCATTACTTCTTCCAGTTAGTCTGGAGGCATATTGTGATAATCTTGTGCGTATTTTTTCAGATAGTCACAGATTTGGAAATATTTAAAATACTGATTTTTTCCCAAATTGTATTTTAGTTGTATTTGTTTAAATGATAATAGTTTTCCTGATTCATACACATCTCCGAAGATTTTAATTCCAGCTCTTTCCCTTTGTATAAATGCTTTATCTATAGTTGAAGGTTTAAATAAGGGTTTTTTACCGATAGGAGATAAGAGAGATACATTTCTTAATTTTAGATTGTATTTTATTTGTTTCCAAATTCTGATTGTACTGTATATAATTGGATTATTGTTGTAATTTTTATTATTCATCGATATTGGAGAGAGAAGGATTGCTCCAATATTATAAGGAGAGCAATCCTCTCTCTCCATAATCGTCCAATCCGGTTGTTGGGGCGAGTTATCCAGCAGTTGGATCATGTTTCTAATATTTACAGACCAGTAATAATACATTAAGTTGGGGAGTGCTAATCCCCCTACTACTTTGGGTTTATTCAGATGAGCTCTTTGTATTCTGTGGGATTTATAATCCCAAATAAAATTTGTGATATCTGAGTCCAGTTTTTTAAAAAACTTTTTGGGTAAATTTATTGGGATAGATTGGAAGAGGTATAAAATTTGTGGTAGAGAAATCATTTTTATGGCATTTATTTGGCCTATTAAGGACATCAGAAGCGTTTTCCAAAATTTAATCAAGTTACATAGTTTCTTAAGTAGAGGGTTATAATTTTCGTCAAACATATTATGATATCTTCTAGTAATTTCGATGCCCAAGTATTTAAATGTTTCCGTAGCTATTTTGAAAGGAAACTGTAAAAGATGCGTAGAGTCTTTCGGTTTTATTGACATAATTTAACTTTTATTCCAATTTATTCTAGATCCTGAAAATGATCCGGTCCTCTATTAATTTTTAAAAATTTGGTATAGTAATATGAGGTTTTGTGATGTACAATAGTACATCATCAGCGTATAGTGATATTTTATTATTGGAATATTTTGTTTTATATCCATGGATATTCGGATGAGTTCTGATTCTTTCCGCTAGGGGTTCAATTATGAGGGCAAATAACAACGGTGATAATGAACATCCTTGTCTGTTTCCCCTTGACAAATGAAATTTCGTAGATAAATTATTGTTCGTTAATATTCTGCCCGTTGGCTTATTATATAGTAATTTAATCCATAGAATAAAATTCTCTCCCAGTTGAAATTCTTGCAATACCCTGAGCATATAATCCCATTCGACCTGATCGAATGCTTTCTCTGCATCCAACGTGATGATTGATAGTTTTTGATCTTCAGTTTGGTGTGAATGCATTATATTGAGCAGACGTTTCAAATTATTAAATGATTGTCTCTTAGGGATAAACCCCGTTTGATCCGGATGTATTAATTTACTAGCATATTTACTTAGTCTTCTAGCTAGTATTTTCGCTAATATTTTTTGATCTGTATTTAGTAACGCAAAAGCTCTGTATGATCCAGGTTCTTCCACATCTTTATCTTTCTTAGGTATTAGTGTGATCGTGGATTCTGCTAGTGTTTCAGGTAGTATTTGTGCTTTGAAGGCATAAGTATACATTTTCTGTAGGCGGGGGGTAAATATGTCATAAAAACTTTTATAGAATTCATTACTAAATCTGTCGGGACCTGGTGTTTTTCCATTTTTTAATGAGATTATTGTTTCTTCTATTTCCTTATATGAGATTTGTGCTCCCAATTCCTCTTGTTCCTGCAACTCTAATTTAGGAAGGTTACAATTATCCAAGAACTCTGTAACTTTGTTGGTGTCCATTAACGTTTTAGATGTATACAGATTCTCGTAAAATTGTGCAAATCTTTTATTAATATCACTCGGCAAGGTCAATATTTCCCCTCTGTCTGATTTAATCTTTAAAATTGTGTGATCCTTTTCTCGTTTTTTTAACTGACGTGACAGAAGTGTTCCTGTCTTGTAATTTGTAATAATCTTATGATTTTCTCTGATAATAATTTATTTAATTTGAATTTCAGTATTATTATTCTATTACGTTTATCCGTAGTGGGGTCTTTAGCGTTTTCTATGTCCAGTTGTCTAATTTGTTCTTCTAGTTGTCTTTGTTCGTTCTTATTTTGAAAAGCTTGATATGAAATTATCACGCCTCGAATAAATGCTTTAAAAGATTCCCATAATAATTGCTCTTTTAAATATGTACTCCCTTGCAGGTCTTTTAAAATTTGTGGATTGTACCTCGGTTTGTTCTTAGTCATTCCTTCCATTTTTAGAAAAAAAGTTATTGGGGAGTGATCTGAGATCGTATTTGTGTGGTACTTTGGTTTAGAAGTGTGGGGTATTAGTTTAAGCACAGGTTGCTAAGATTTATTTTTACCCTTCACAGGTAAAGCTGTACACTAAATGTTGATTAAGTGAGCTTACACAGCAATAGCGCGGGCCTATGGGACAGGCCACGCCAGCAGCGCCTGACAGGGCTGCTTCATGTGTAATATGTACGGGCCTATGGGACAGGCCACGCCAGCAGCGCCTGACAGGACTGCTTCATATATGAAAGTGCTGTCCATGTCAAAGCGCCGGCCTTTATGAAAAGCAGCGCCAGCAACGCCTGGGACAGGTTTGCTCAAATTCACACATATCTGCTCGCCCACGGAGTCACGAGATGATTCTCCACCGGGGCTGGAGAGCAAGGCCCACGGAGTCGGGGGATGAATTTCTCACCGGGGCTGGATAGTGCGTTGAAATGACTATCCTAAATACAGCAACTGTTGATACAGTGCTGCAAAGGTCTCCCTCTTGGAGGCAGAGACCAAGATGGGTCAGTATCCTGCTGACACCGAGTCTCAGGGTGTGGCCATGGGGCATACCCAAAGGGATGAAGGGCACGTGTCAGAGGTACCTTTCCTGACAATAAAGTTGCCATCCCAGTAAAATATTCTATTGGGTTAAGGCCAATGGGTTCGTATCAATATTTGTATCCTACGGCCTGCAGCAGCGCCTGTTAGAGTTGCCTACGAATCACCCTCTCTGAGGAGGGAAGAGCAAAAGGTCAAGATGACTCCGGGCTCTTAAGATGTCAACAGAACAGACTCAAGTACATATGTGCCGGCAGTGAACAAACACGAACAGCGGGATGTGAGAGCCAGCCGCTGAATCGGTTATTCAGGTAGGTCTATTCTACAGGGGAAGAAGCCTGGCAGATGAATTAATTCGGCCAACAACAGGCAAAAGTCATCGTTCAGAACGCACCCTAGGTGCTCATCGGCAGTAGTGGTTCACTGGAGCTGGGGGCAGCATGATAGCTCAGTAATGCCATGCACCTTCCAATCATGCTCAACTAAATGGGTCTAGCACTTCCAAAAATTGGGTAGTGCACCGTTCACAAGCTGTAATATTTACATTTGTTTGTACAACACACAAAGGGTAAAAATATTTGGTTGAGGCACAGCCGGAGCATTCCAAGTAAGTTGGATTATGGCCAGGGTTTGGAAATTGGGCAGAAATTCTCATGCAAACCACCCATGCAATAAGGCAGGATTGGCATGTTGTTATGAAGAATGGAGAGTCTCGGGCATATGAACTTTCCAAATGTAAAAACTTATTCCTGACTTCAATCTCAACTTCGATTCATAAGGTAAGAGATACATGTTATACAAATCCCTTTACAAAGGTTATCAAAGACAATATAACTGTACTATAACAGTAAAGCTTTGCAGTATGGGATAAACTGTTTGTTGGTCATTGGGATTTACCTTTAATTATTATTAGCCTTGTCTCTGCCTTGTGGCAAGAGATTGGTGTTATAGCAATCTGTTACAAAACGGAGTTATTTTCATTAAGAGTAATTGGCAATATAGCAGCTGTGTTGCAGCTGAGCAAATCAAGGAACTGATATTAAGTAGCAATTAGATCGTTGCTATTGTCTATTGTCAGCTGAGGATACTTCAGCCACAATGATGAAGTAACAGTATTCAGCATTGCTGAACAAACAATAACTCATTGAACTTGAAACTCGCTACAGTAGTGTGGTCGGTTGAATTCAGTTATTATGAACTGATGTTTAGAACTCTAAGATGAGAAGTTCCAAATACCATCACCTACTCAAAGGTAGTGGAGATTGCATGAGTTACCAATTCTTCAGTTGTTAGTATCAACTAAATATATACACTAAATGCACCGTTGAGTAAGGTTTTGAGTGAATATGCATATTCTTCATGCACAAATTTAAGTTGCTATTCTACAATGGTGACATATGTTAATCTCATGGTAATTAGGAAGAATATCCTGTAATTAATCTCCTTGCCACTGGTGTATCGTCCAGTTTAGATTGATAACACAGAATAAGTGTTGGATCTCAAAGTATGATGAAAGCATGATTCAATACTTCATCAAATGTTCGTCATGTTTATGCATGTTTCACTGTTTGCAAAAATATGTGACACGACAGTGTGGAGAAATACATTCTCGCTTCAATAGGAGGAATGGACTTTATGTATTCCTCATTAGCTGGGTCTTAAAACAGTCAGTAAGACCTCGTTTGGATTCGTACTATCGGACTGGCCAAGCGTCCATGTTGCCTGCTTCATCAACGGTATACAGTTATGCCAAAAAGCAAGAACTTGCTGTTTTAAACTGTGGTTCAGGAGACTGGTCATTGCACAGTAAAACAATTATTGACTTACACATTTTTAATGGATTAACTTATGCCTCAGGTTGTCACATTTAGCCATCATGTAGGCTAAATCACTGCAGTATGCATGGATAGCTGCACAAAAGCAGTACATCTGTATTGAGGGGATCAGAAATGTTTGTTAAATATTAATGATACATTTGATACGATACAAATTACTGACATTCCAGTTCATTTTAAGTGATATTGACAATAGTTCAGTTATAGAGAAATTACAACTGTAACATAAGGGAACTACATTGTCGGGTCCAACCCAGATATCAAGTTGTTAAAAAGATCTTGATACAAGTACTCACATCACAAGATTATGCAGTTGGTTATTGTAAATGTATAAACATTACTTCACCAAGGGGTTCCAGCTACATCCTTAGTCATGATTCTAATATCAGCACAACCACGGCAAAACATTGCAAACGCTGTGGCTGGACAGGATGGAATTGGCTGTTCATGCCATTACATTTTACATTCTGGTCTACACTTGCAGAGCAGACCAGGGCTGGCATGATTTTTAAGATCATTTTGAATACCCCACGGTCTAATTTTTATGTTATCAAGGCCACCAGAATCCTTAGAAGTATGGATTCAGCACTGTGTTAATAAACAATTACATAAGAGAAGGTCGGTTCAGACTATTTCAAGGTGGCTGCAACAGGCATTAACATTGACGATTGTATGTCTCATTCCACCAGGTCAGCATCAACGTCAGTATATCAATTAGATAGTGCGTTTACATCTCATAATACCAGGGCAGCAGCTATGTTGGCGGCCAAAGTGAGGGATGTGTCCTTCGACCAAATTTTAGCGGCCGTCGGATGGGCAAATGAGCTGATGTTTCAGAATTTTATCATCGGCCAATTGTCAATCCAGGGCTGTTTGCCAATGACATTTTAAGCATCTACATTTTAGGGGTACTGTTGTTTGTTTACATTGTTAAATAAACCCTATCATTACATTGAATACAATGTTATTACTAATGCATTTATTTCTCTTTCGAGTTAATCAAATGCAGTGGGATGCCGAGATTGTAATCTGCGGCATGAAATTACAAAGCTTTGAACTCTTCACGGAATCACTCACGTGACTCCGAAGTAAAATAGTAAGATTAAACGAGAACTTACCAGTTTAAAGTTTGATCTTGATTTTATGAGGAGTTATGTTGGTGATTACGTGCCCACCACGCCCAACCTTCTCTCATAAAAGATCATTTGGTAGTTCTCGAGTCACTGATCTTACTGTTTACTTCGGTGTTGTTTATTTGTGATTTCATACCGCTGCTTTGAAGTTTGCTGCGCATGCGGCCTGGCGGGCCTTCTTCACGTAATCAGCAACGTAACTCCTCATAAAATCAAGATCAAACTTCAAACTGGTAAGTTCTCATTTAATCTTACTATTTGTGTTTATTGTGTGTTTTTGTCATTTTTATTATATGTATGACTGCAAGGCAACGAAATTTGATTCAGACCGAAAGGTCTGAATGACAAAAATAAAATTCAATTAAATTCCCAATCCGACCTTTCTGTCCTGGGCCTCCTCCATAGCCAGTGAGTGCTACCGCAAATTGGAGGAGCAGCACCTCATATTTCGCTTGGTATGAACATTGACTTTTCCAATTTCAGGCAGTCCTTGCTTTCTCCCTCCTTCCCCTCCCCTTCCCAGCTTTCCCATAGCCTACTTTTCTCTGGCCTCTTCCTTTCTTCTTCCCACACCCCCACCACCACATCAGTCTGAAGAAGGGTCTCGACCCGAAATGTCGCCTACTCCTTCGCTCCCTAGATGCTGCCTCACCCGCTGAGTTTCTCCAGCATTTGTCTACCTTTGTATATCTCTCTGATTTTCAACTGTACAGCTTAGTTTGTCACTTCATTTGAAACTACATGCATCTCATCTACCTTGAGTTAGAAAGCTAGAAACAAATGCATAATTTTGAATGAGACCCTGAGAATGAGAAAACACAGAATTTGGAAAAGTTAACAAACAATTGGCTTTCCAAATGATACTCTTATTTAATGTCATTCAATACTAGTTTAACCAGACGCGAGTAAAAATGACTTAAAAACTGAAATGTATACTATCTCTTGGCATATAGAAATGGTCTTTCACTGTTGATTAAGCCTACCACACCCCTTTAAGGTTACAAAATATGCTATGGCTTCATTAAAGTTGGATAGCTGTTTTTAATAAGTTGCAAAAGCTCTTTCCCCAATTACGGTGGAATTTAAAAAAAAGACACACATCTCACCAGTTTAAAGTTCGAGCCAAAACAAAACGTCTGCATTTGTTCTACGAACTATAATACAATTTTTTTAACAATTTGTTTTCAACTATGTAAATTTGCTGCCAGATAACTTAAGTGGCTAAAAAAAAAAAAAAATGCCAATGATAGAATAGAGCAATTCATGGAACAATTTGATAAAAATATTTGAGTGATGGCGTTACCTCAATTCCAACATTGTGATGAAGAATGCTAACCAGTAGAACATGTTCCATCATCAGCCTGTTTGGCATTAAGGCTGGTGTGACACAGGCTGTTAGGAGAACATCAGTCAGTGTCTCATTCATGTCTTTACGACTATTTGCCATGTAAAATTCTTCAAGCTGGCCACTAATGGAGGCCATGTTAGGTTCACTCAGTCTGAAAGAAGTAATCAGATTATTTAATACACACAAGGTAGCATACTTATAAATATCAATACAATTGAATATGCATGCAAATTGCTGATTTTATAATCTGTTTAACATTTACAACTCAGGTACGATTCTGGTAAATCTACCCTGCTGTTTCAATACTGTGGTTGCCAAAGCAGCTCCAATCATAGTCGGTACACTCTAACCAATGCTTTGAATTATTTTGATATGACTTCTGCTCAGTCATGAAGGCTACGGTATTAAGAGAAATGAAGAATTATATATTGGAACATACCCGCATTAGAAAAGAGGAAGTGCTGGCAGTCTTAAGATATATTAAATTGGATTAATCCCCCAGAGCTTGATCACGAGTATCCTAGGGAACTTCGGGGCCCATAGCAGAGATAACTGCATTATCTTTGGCCTCGCAATGAAGACTGGAGAGTGGCAAATGTTGTGCCACTATTTAAAAAGGGCTGCAAGGACAAACCAATGAACGACAGGCCAGTGAGTTTAACATAAGTGGTGGGAAAATTACTGAAGGTGATTCTAAGGACAGGAATCACCAGCATTTAAAGGCAAGGTTTGATTTTGATAGGCAGTACGGTGCCATCAGTCTGAAGAAGTCTCGACCTGAAACATTCACGCATTCCTTCTCTACAGAGATGCTGCCTGTCCCGCTGAGTTACTCCAGCATTTTGTGTCCATCATCGATTAGGGATAGTCAGTCTGGCTTCAGCCACGAGAAATTGTATTTCGTGAATTTGATTGGGCTATTGTTCACGAGGTGACGATTAGTATTTAGTTTAATTTTTGTTTAGTTTAGAGATACAGCATGGAAAAAGGCCCTTCGGCCCACCGAGTCCACACCGACCAGCGATCCCCGCACATTAACACTATCCTACTACCAGGGACAATTAACACTAACATCAAGTCAGTTAACCTACAAAGCTGTACGTCTGTGGAGTGTGGGCGGAAACAGGAGATCTCGGAGAAAACCCACGCAATCACAGGGAGAACGTACAAACTCCATGCAGACAGCACCCGTAGTCAGGATCGAACCCGGGTCGTCGGCAGCAACTCTACTGCTGCGCAACCATGCCGAGGGCAGGGTGATAAAATTGTTTAAATGGATTTGAGCAAGGCCTCCGACAATGTCCTGCATGGTACCTTGATACCAACGTTAGATCACATGGATCCTGGATGAGTTGGCCACTAGATTCAAAACTGACAGTGAAAGGAGTCAAAGAATAATTACAGTGGGTTATTATTCAGACTGTTCTGTGACCAGTGGTGCTGGGTCACAGCACCTGTGCTGCAAAAATCAGTGCCGGGTCCACAATTTGTCATTAAATTAATGATTTGCACAACAATGGTTAACATGGTTAGTAAGTTTGTGGATGACACCAAAGTTAGTGACGTAGAGAACAGGAAGAAGGGAATCGGAGATTACATTGATGTCTAGATGAACTGGGGAAGTGGGACAACAAATGGCAGATGGAATTTAATTTGGACAAGTGCATTTTGGCAAGTTATACTAGGTAAAGGATTATACAGTAAATGGAGCATTGGAGAGTATTGCAGAAAACTTCTTTGAGAACGGTCCTGACCTGAATCATCACCAATTCCTTTTCCCCAGAGATGCTGTCTGACCTGCTGAGTTACTCCAGCTTCATGTGTCTTATCTTAGGTTTAAACCAGCATCTGCAGTCCTTCCAACACGTGTTAGATGGACATCTTAGTTGGCGTGGATGTATGCAATGTACATTAACCTTAAAAACCTTAACATTAACCTTAAAAGCAATATTTGTTCAAAACACAACCATTCAGGTACAATCTCTAGAATTAGCAAAGGTCATAGTCTGAACTTGAACTATTAAATCACTTTTATTCAAATTGTTTCCAGGTTACTGGCTTTTAGAAACTATTATCCTTCCATATTCTCAAATGGATTTTGCATACAATTCCATATGCACGTTTGATCTCAATTGGAACGCTTGATGCAAGATTGCCGACAAGGAACTGATGATAGCAAGTCAGCATTGTTTTGTGCATGGAAAATCCTGCCTTATAAATCTGATCGTGTTTTCTGAGGTTACTAAGGCAACTAAGTTTCCTTACAGAAAGTTTCACTAAGGATTATTCGATGTGTACAACTAGCGAACTATGAAGGGCATAGATAGTCAGTCTTTCTCCGCAGGTGGAGGAGTCTAAAACTAGAGGTCATGGGTTTAAGGTGACTGGGTAAATAATTAAAGGAGACTTGAATGGCAAATGTTTCATACCAAGGCTGGTTGGCATATGGGATAAGCTGTCAGAGGTTGTGGTAGAGGGAAGTATAAACTGTGTTTAAAAAGTATTTGGACAGATAAATGAATAGAATGAGAGGGATGTGGGCCAAATGCAGGAAAACAGCATTCACGTAAATAGGCATCTTGATCAGCATGAGGGGATTAAAGCGAAGGGCCTGGTTCCATGCTCTTCAACTCTGACTTCATATTGCTAGTTTTCCTTAAAATGAAAAGATTTACAGAAACATTTATCTCTAAAAAATCTATCCTGAATTAATGCACCACCACAAATCTTTCATATCAGTACCTATTCAGAAGTCCTTTGACAGTCTTCCTCAGTCTTGCAAGTTCTTCTTTCTTTTTTGCAGTCACTGTTTCAGACAATTTACGTAACTGTGGAGGGATATATTTTCCAGAAACTGCACTATCATTTGATGTTCGGTCCTAGAGGAACAGATTGAACAAGTTAACTGAGTGAAATGTATTGCGTAGTTTTTATTCCACCCCCCCACAGTGTAATCAGGAACATTTTATGTTGAGCACAAAAAAGGATTCAGTTATTCTCTTGGGGATAAATTGAATGTCAAGATACAAATATGAAAGGCTTGCATTGGAAAACACTGTGATTGGATGGTATTTGTTAAATTAGCTCTCTAAATAGCAGAATTAAATGGAAATGTACAATTTGCAGAAGTAAATGTTTAATATGTTTTCACATGTTCCACTGACTCTTTGGGTTATTCCATTAATTCAATATTAGTCTCCCTTGTAAATAGAGTTCTGATGTGCATTTGACTCCCATTTTTATCTAGAAGCACAATACACTATAAAGCTATGTTGTCCGGGGATGCTACCTGACCCACTGAGGTGCCTGAGCACTTTAATTCTCCTCTAGCTCAAATGGCTTTATTGAACTATTGCCCCCAGAAACAAATGCTGGCATTGGACTGGATGGGATACCCAAAGGTAGATAATAGTCCTGTGACAGATGCTGCTCTGATCCTCATCACCGGCCGACAGGCCAGGATAGGCCAAACCTCAGCACCATTGGTAACGTCTGTGCCTAATTAGCTAATATTGGAATGGCCTACCTGCAATTTGTCAGCCTACTCCTTTTAAACCCAGGTGTTCCAGCCGGGAGGAGGCAACCTCCCTGTTCGCTGTGTTCCCATTGAATGTCTGGAAGACTGAGCCACTAGGACAAATCCAAACCCAACATCACTGTTCTATGGTCAAGAGTGAGCTGCCGGGACAAGCACTAGACAGCTAGTTCTCCACCGAGGCCAAAACCGAGTGGCTGGGTCACACCCAAGACAGCCTGTGCCTTTTACATGCCCACAGACAATGAGGGACTGTGCCCAGATGCTGAGGCAAAGACTAACCTGCCAGAACAAAGCTGAGATTCGAGGCAAGCGTAAACGGCAGGGTTAAACCGGAAATTGCCGCACCTACTTCTTCAAGCCCAAAGCTGAGCTGCCAGGTCAAGCCTGAGACCGCAGGCACCTCCTATCAAGGCAATGGTGAACTGCAGGGGCAAGCCTGAGATCACCATGCCTCCTCCTTCGAGACCAGGACTGCACTGCTGAAACAAGCCTGAGATCGCCAACGCCTCCTCAAACGCACACAGACGACGAGGGACTTTGCTTACGTGGACTTTCTTGGCACTATAAATAAACCATATTACGTGAGTACACCCTACTGGAGTGTCAGAGTAGTCATTGTTGATCCGTGCCATCCCTGATGCCACTGTCCCCAACAAATAATCATTACAGAATTTTTACACATTTCTCTGCCCAAAAAAACAAGATATCAGGAAATATTGGGCCAGACATTGTTGCACTTGACTGATGGTTCAAAGAAAAGCACTATTTGTTCAGTACTCGCAAATGTATGCAGATTGACTATGTGGAGGCACAATGCTGGACATTTGCACAGCTGCAAAGCACAGATATGATGGGTTTCCCTCAGCAAAATGCTGGAGATTTTGTCTCTGAGCTGATATACCAGCCAGATTGGGTGGAGGCCCTGAAACGCTGAGTTGTGTTTAGTTTATTGTCATGTGTACCCAGATACAGTGAAAAGCTTTTGCTGCGTGCTAACCAGTCAGCAGAAAGACAATACATGATCACTTCTGATTACTACGAATACTATATTGAGTTAAATGGCAATTTCAATCTAGAAGTTAGGATGAAAGCAGTAAACTCAGTTATTTTTGTTTATCATACCTTAATGCTTTTAACTATTTTATTAGCATTGGAATATATTTTAAGCAAACTTTTACGATGTTTTTAAGGCTCTGTTATCTATATATTTAAAGCAGCACGAAAGTTTTTTAAATAGTTTCTCAATATTGAGATATTCAAGAGCTCTCAGATTTGAATAAGAGACGAGACTCTGGCCATAGTCTTGCCTCCAGTTAGGGAGTTCCATGGGTCTGGCTCCATAGAGGGTACAATTCACCCACTTCAATAACTTATACAACGTATACAAGAATACTTCAAGGGAGGCCAACAGAGCAACAAAAATTATTATTATTTAAAAATCTATCAAAGGCAAGGCTCTGGCTGTATGGTCAGGACATTTGGGTCAAAGATCTTGCAGAAGTTTGGAGAAGGCAAGGTGATTGAGGATTCACACATGAATTCAAACACTTCAGGAGGGAATCTCACGTTACCAACTTCCCCACTCTTATATAAATCTTTTTCCAACTCAGTCATGATGTACCCTTGATATAACAAGGTTATTTCCAAGAATGAAGAGGGCCGAGCAATTTAATAATAGTTTCCAAAATGAGGAGAGTTTTTTGGAATTAAATCAGAAGAGGGACTAAGTGAGAAGGCACCATTCATTTGAAAAAGTCACAAAGAAATATCTTTGCCTCAAAAAACAACGAAAATATTCAGGCGTCTTCTAAAGGAGGATAGCAATGATGTAAGTTGATTGAGCATAATCAACTTGAAAAATTACATTTGTGAAAGATCCTGCACAACTATTGAATATTTCCATGATTTTGTGCTTTTCTTTCACATCTTCAGTTGCATCTTATTTTACTTACACGTGCATTGTAAATTATAGGAACTGGGCCTGCTTTATGGTTGAGCCAATGACCATTACACCGTTCAAATATAAGTAGATAGTTGCCGCAGAAGAAGAAGCACGGGATTTCCTTTAGATTGTCCTATGTCAGCACATGCAGGCAGAATTTTGGACAGGGTTTACAAAGGAAGATACAATCCTCCAAATTCACTGCAAGAAAATGCAAACTAAGGTCGTCAGCTAACATGCCAACATTTCAAGCATCGAAGATCTGGTTACACTCAGTCAGATTTTCTGGATGGACTGTGTTATTCTCATGCCTCACCCAGACTCCTGAAATAAACAATACAATGCAAGATCTAATATGAGAAGTCATTACTAGGTGGACTCAGCAAAAAAAACCTAAAATATGTTCACGTCTTCCCAAAGAAAGGCAACATCCCTAACAACTCATGAGAATCTACAGTCTCTGACTGGCAAAAGTCAGAGACAAAATGGGACAAATGGAATTGTTTGAGATCTTCAAGTCTATGCACTGAAGTAAATAGAGATGGTGTGCAAATACTGATGATGTGCACCACTTCACAAACTATGATATATCTCCGTCAAACACATCCAGCCCTATCTGTGGAAACCCCTCAACTACATCCACCTATTACTTGCCAGGCGTTGTCCTGTTCATTCTCCCCCCCCCCCCTCCCACAATCAACCTGAAAGAGCCCCAACCCAAAGCATCACCCATCCATGTTCTCCACAGATGCTGCTTGACCTGCTGAGTCACTCCAGCATTTTTCCCTATCTATTACAAGATCTACAGTTCCCACAGTTACCTTCTGTCACCTCAGAACCCACAAATCCAGAATAGAAACAAGTCATTCTTGATTGTGAGGGTAGACACAAAAAGAAACTCAGTGGGACAGGCAGCATCCCTGGAAAGAAGGAATGGGAGATGTTTCCGGTCGAGACCCTCCTTCAGACTGATGTCAGGGGATTGGGCAAGCAGAGATATAATGTAGTTGGAGACAGTAAGACTGGTGGAGGAACTGGAAAGGGGAGGGGATGGAGAGAGAGGGAAAGCAAGAGCTAATTGAAGTTAAAGAAGTCAATGTTCATACTGCTGGGGTGTAAGCTACCTAAGCAAAATACGAGGTGCTGTTCCTCCAATTTGCGCTGGGCCTCACTCTGACAATGGAGGAGGCCCAGGACCGAAAGGACAGATTGGAAATGGAGGGGGTGTTAAAGTGCTGAGCAACCAGGAGACCAGGTAGGTTAAGGTGGACTGAGCGGAGTTGTTCAGCGAAATGATTGGCGAGCCTGTGCTTGGTGTCACTTGGTGTCGCGGATGGACAGGAGTTGACACCTGGAACAGCGGATACAGTGGATGAGGTTGGAGGAGGTGCAAGTGAACCTCTGCCTCACCTGGAAAGACAGTGGGACTTGATTGTGAGGGACTGCCCAAGCCTATGTTACAACTATGCACAAAATTAGGCAACAACTTGCACAACTCTTGCCTATTCTGTAAATACATTAACAGTATTAAAATACCCGTTCGGCTTCAAGTGCTGGTTGGCTTGGCTGCGAACTTTCATCAGCATCATCGCTGGATTGATCAGAATCCTGGTTGCGATTTGCTGTTTCTTCCATCTTCCTACTTTCCTCTCTCACACAGTCCACGTCTGAGGGGCACGAATCCTCTTCTGAGACCTGTGGTTCGTCGGACTGATCCGGATCACTGTCAGTCTGATTCATAAGCTCCTCTCGCAACGCACCCATCTCATCGTCACTCTCTTCATATAAACCTGACATAGCAGCGGCAGCGGCGGCGCCGGGCTCGACAATCCCTAGGATGTAATCCAGGCCGTCCCGGGCGAAGGCCTGTGGGATGGCAGTTTTATTTTTACGTTTGTTCAATCCCAAGGCTTTTTCCAGCCTCTTGATCTCCTTGTCCTCCTCTTGGTTGGCCTCCAGTAAGCCCAGTCTCCGGGTTTGCTTGTCCATGACTTTGGCTGGGGCTCGTCCCTTAACTTTCCCTGCGGATTTGGCTGCGGCTAACGTCGCTTTTCTCTTCGGAGCCGCCTCCTGGCAGGGCCGAGGCCCCTCACCCGCTGCCCCGTTCGTTTTCTCCTTTTGAGCCGGTGTTTTCAGGCCGCTGCCCGAGGTTTCCTCGGGACTCGGGTTCAGGTGTTTCCTCTGATAATAGTCTCTCATCCGGCGCTTCTTCTGCACCCTCCGCTCCTTCCTCATCTCCTTCCGACTTTTCGGCTTGTTTGGGCCGAGGCCGGAGTTGTGGAGCCGAGCACTGGCTTGCTCTGGTTTGGTCTCCGCCGCTTCCACGAACCGCTCGATGGCTTCTTGAAACCGCTTCAAGGTCTCGGTGCCGCTCCGCGATCTCTTCCCCGCCATTGCTGCCACACCACGAAAGCTATTTATATATATAGATATATATATTTGTTTTAAAACGCGCGAGTAAATATTTATTCGCAAAGCTGTTACACGTGGCTTTCTCTCCGCCACGCACACGCGCGATTTAAAACTAAACTCACGGAGCGGCCCGCGAGCGCCGCCATGTGCAATTTAAAAAAAAACTACTAAAATGTAGTTTTCTGTGTGCATCCAAACTTGATGCCTCACTAAGCACCGCCCCTCTATCGAACCTGCCTCGCGATTGGTTCGGTGGCGCCCGGTCGCCAGCGACTTTCCATTCCCATTGGTGAATGTTCACGTCAATCATCGTCGACAGGGTGGTTTTCCCCAGTACGCGCCCCTCCCCGGTTGCCGCCCATCAAGTTAGGTTGAGGCGACGCCCGGCCTATCGGAGGGCGGAATCTAGCGGGGTGCCGTGATCTCCCGGGGCCGGCTCGGCCTATGAAGGGGGTCGTTGCCGCGCCGCGCTGTCGCGCAGTGATGAAGGCAGAGGGAGCGAGGATGCGATGGTCTCGCTGCTGCGCCGCTGCCGTTTGAAATACGCTGCAGCCGCTCTCGTTCCTCCGCTCGCCTGTCGCATCGCCCCGAATGTGTTCGCTTCCAAGTCATTAAGTCGGCCTTTGTTTTTGTGTTATTGTTCTTAAATGTTAAGCCTCAATGAAGGATGGACCCTGACGATGTGACAATCAGAGAGCAAAACTTTCACAGCCAGGTCCGGGAGTACATTGTAAGTAGTTGCACCTGCGTCGTCACTGCGCGGTTTTCCTTTGCTTTCGACAATGTCTCACCAATAGTCCTTCGAAAAGGGCGAGATATATATTGATGGCTACTCCATTACTGTTCAGATGGTTCTTTCAGAGTGGAGGCTCCTTGCTTTAAAAAAAATAAATAAAAAATGGTGTACTTGATGATCATTAATGGTTTTGTATTTGTATCGTGGAATGAACAAAAGCGTGAGTAGATCCCGCACCATCTGTTGCAACGGTTCTGCTTGGTCGCAGTGTCTTGCAGGTTGATATGTTCCTTTTAGATTAAGCGCTTCCTGTGTTTGGACGGTTCACTATTCCCCGCCCTCCCCTGTTTTCATATAGCGGTGCTCATAAAGCAGAACTGTGGTGGATAGTTTTAATAGAATAACGATCCAGATATTGATGTACCTGTTGCAAACGTAGATTTTATAGCATCATTCTTTTAAATGGGCCTAGAGTATTGTGAGAAGTAAACGGGAACTGGATTGACCGAGGTATTGTTGGGTTTATCAGATTGGAACTATCGTTTATTAATTGGTTAGTTAATACAAATGCACTTATATTTGTGACTGCCTGATCAGCTTTATCCTAGTTACTGTGAAACTTCTTTAAAAAGGGTGTATTTTTATTTTTAGCATTTGCCTTGCATGGATCTTTGTTATTATTTTGCTATTTCCACCATTGTTTCTCAAACTAACAGTAGTTTATTTTCTTTTTCAAATAAGTTCTGGTTAATTTTATTTTCATAATACATTTAAAAACATCACTCGTGTTGCCAATATCACAAATAGTATTTGAGATATTGATAGAAATGTTCCCTCCATTAACAGGTTTGTTGACAATTTGTTTATTGAATGAATAAAATAACGAATAATTGAATTACCAGATGGCTCCTTTGGTAAGAACAAGTGATGTTTTTAATGCGATCATGCTTTATTTGACATTAGATGGATTTGGAATATTTATAATTCGCTTGAAGTATTTCAGATATTTGCAGAAATAAGTTATTTTAAAATCTTAATTTAGCCTTTTATCATTTGATGAACCATAGTCTTATTGGGAGTTTGTTTTTATTGCACTTGTATGTTCCAAGAAAATTGGCTGCTCCAATTTAATTGAATGCTGGTTGTGATTCTCGTACAAAGGTGTTTTTTTGCAGGGACAAAAATAGGAAAAAGGATCATCTGTGTCATCAATGTCAATGTTTGCCGGAGAGAAGGATGTGAAAGATGGAGAATTCTAAAATGTGTTTAAATAAGCAAAAAAAATGTTAAGACATTGGAACTCATTAATGAATGAATGAATAAGTTTATTGGCCAAGTATGTACACGTACAAGGAATTTGCCTTGGTGCTCCGCTTGCAAGTAACAACACGACATATTAAACCATAAACATTAAAGCATTAAGAATAGAACATTATAGTTTAAACATTTGAATGAAACAAAATACCAGAGTAAAGGGAGGCTGCAGATTTTTGGTTATTGAGTAGAGCAACTGCTCGTGGAAAAAAGCTCTTTTTATGTCGGGCTGTGTCGGCTTTTACTGTCCAGAGTCGCCTTGCAGAGGGAAGTGCTTCAAAGAGTTTGTGACCAGGGTGAGAGGGGTCCGAGATCTTACCCGCTCACTTCCTGGCCGTTGCAGTGTACAGTTTGTCAATATGGGGGGGGGGGGGGGTGGTTGCAGCCAACAACCTTCTCAGCTGATCGAATGATTTGCTGCGGCCTCTGGATGTCATGCTTGGTGTCTGAGCCAAACCATACCCATGATGGAGAAGGTGAGGACAGACTCTACGATGGCCATATAGAATTGGACCATCATTGCCTGTGGCAGATTGTGTTTCCTCAGCTGCCGCAGGAAGTACATTCTCTGTTGGTCTTTTTTGACTGTGGAATCAATGGTGGCCCCCCATTTAAGGTCCTTGGAGATGATTGTTCCAAGGAACTTAAAGGACTCAACAGATGTGACTGTGGTGTTGTTGATAGTGAGGGAGGGGAGGGGGAGCTCTAAAGTCTACTACCAATTCCACTGTCTTAAGAGGATTGAGCTCCAGGTTGTTATGAAGGTACCAGGACGCCAGCTGTGTCTCTTCCTCCTCATCCTGGATCAGTCCAATCAGGGATGTATCCAAACTTTCATACATCCCCAGGGCCAAACAGAACTATTCCAGGATGTTATTGGTAGCAAAGGAGGAGATTTTTGCATCATTATTATCCTCTGGCGATGTATGCAGAATAGTAAATCTTCCTTTGTTCAGAGGGCAGTAGAATATGCAACAGAAATATAATCCTGCAAGCCTTCAATAAGAATGATGAAATAATTGGAAAACACTTCAACAGACAAGATACAAGTTCACTTGGAAAGGTGGGGACTGAACAGGAGTTGTTGGCATGATTTTGTGTTGGGGGAATCTTCTCTCAAATCTGAGATTTTTGTGGAGGTAACGAAGGAAATTGAAGGTGGGGTGCTATTCATGGTATGCATTGACCTTTAACAAAGGTTTTGCCAAGGCCATGGTGATTTAAATAATTAAAGCACATTGGATCGGAAGTGTGTTTGAAATAAAGTTATCCAAAATTGGATTGATGGTAAGAGGCTCGATGGTAGTGGCGGAAGATTAATTAGGTTAGAAACATGTGACCAGTGTGTGCTGCAGAAATTATTGCTGGGACCCTTTGTTTGTCATGTTTAGAAATTACTTGGTTGCAAAGTAAGTTGTCTGAGTAAGCTTGTTGACAGCATGATTGTTGTAGAAGATAGCGTAGATGGTCCTCTAAGGATAAAGGGAGGAAGGAAAGTTGTGCAATGTGGTTTCCAATGGAATTCAATCCAACCAAGTATGTGGTAGAGAATTTAGGAGTGTAAATTACTGGCAGAACATATCAAGCACATGACAGATCTTTGAAGTGTTGATATACAGAGATACCTTGTGATTCAAGTTCATGATCCCTAGATATTAGTAATAGTAGTGGTTAGGGTAATGAAGAGGACTTTCCCGTGCATGCCATCATAGTCTGAGGCATTAAATATAAAAGTTGAATGTCAAGTCACAACTGTACAATTGGTGAGGCTGTAATTGGAGAATTGTGAAAACATGAAGCAATGTCATGTAAATGAAAGTGGTCATGTTTAGTATTTTGTTGCCAATCGGCGATTCTCTGTAATCCTAGCCGGCTGCCGTCGAGCAGCTGGGTCGAGGAGGCAGCGCCCGACCTGGGGAGTAGAGGAGTCAGTTCTTCTGGCGGTGCACGGAGAGGCACCAGCTACTGTGGGCCGCTCACTTGTCGGGCGCTGCCTCCTTGACTCCGCTGCTCGGTGGCGGCAGGCTAGGATTCCAGAGCTTCGCCGATGCCTCACATCAGCTCCTGATCCCCGCTGCCTGTCCAAATAATGTGACTGACGTTGGCTGAGCTGAAGATGGGATCCAACCACTCTCACAAAACGCAGGTGTACGACGAGGACGGTAACAACACTCAACGCAAACTTTAGGTCATTTGTTCCTTGCACCTGTGGAAATCTCCAGCGCTCGCTACCCCTTCCAGAATAACTTTTCCAAAGCAAAAGCCTTGTGGGTCTTCGGTCTGTCCTAGGCTGGCGGGCTCCAGGTGGTGTTTCCTAGTTGCTCAGGAGCCGGCTGACTAGGGAAGAGCTATCTGTGCAGAGAGTTGATGGCATCACTATATCACCGTGGAACTACCTTGTTGCTGATCTGTGGGCGCTACACATCTTTGCAATTGTTCGGTTTTTGCCGTTCGCTAGGAGCTGGAAGTTTAGTCCGTTCAATGCCACGGAAGAGACCAGTTGCAATGTCTTAACTTATTGCTGCCTCTCTGTGCGCTAACTGGCTTCGGAATATAGCCATGCGGTCGGGATGGGGGGGGGTTTTGAAGTCGCATTTTCTCGATTGAGGATATTTTCTCGACTCTCCGAGAAGCAACGAGCCATGGCTTTACCAGTGGCTGTCTGTCTAACTGAAACCTCTCTCGTCTCCCCACGCACGTCTTTCACCCCCCCCTTCTCTCTCCCCCACCTCTCACCGTCTCTCTGCCGGTCACCCCCCTTCTCTCTCCCCCATCTCCCACTTGCATCTTCCCCCTCTCGCTCGCTGTTACACCCCGCTCTACCCGCAACCAGGAAACCCGTTCGTTTTTTTTCCCCGAATGACCTTTGACAAATCCCATGATTCCTTGCATTTTTCGGAATACTGAACTCGCTCATTCAAAAATTCAAATACCGACACATCAGGGAGAGGGGCAGAGTTACCTGGACAGTGTTCTGAGAGAAAGTCACACTCTGTATATTAATTCAGTTCGTGTTAAGGAATTATGTTAAGGAACTCATGTTAAGGAATTATGTGATTGTAGAAGAAGCTTTTTCTAAATTTCACAGATTATTTTGTTTGTATCACAGAATAACTAAAGTCGGGTCATGTCTTAAGTGTTCATGGTACCATGGGCAGCAGTGGTGCAGTGATAGAATTGTTGCCTTGGAGTTAGACCTGGGTTAGATCCTAACCTTGGGTGGTGTACGTAATTTGTACGTTCTCCCTGTGACAGCGTAGAACAGTAAGAGTAGGCTAGTCTGACTCTGAAGCCTTCACTATTTACCATGAGAGCAACTGATCTGAAGGTAAATTAATCTCCATATTTTCTGTAATATTTTATCCCTACTTATTATCTATCTACCTCTGATATAATAAAATATTAAAGGGCTTTGTTACATCACAAGAAGGATTGACCAGTGTAATTCTGGTATTTCTCCAACTGGTTGGAGCTTCGTACTCTTGATTCGTACAAGGGTGGAGGTTGCACTGAAGATGTGTAAGCTATGCAAAACATTCTTACATGGAGTACTACTCAAGGAGCTGTGGTGGGGGACAGTGGGGAAATAAATTTTGTAGTCGGAGGGGATCGTTGGGGGGAAAACAGTGTTGTTTGCAGCAAAGACAAAGACGTGAAGGCTCTATTGTTGCCTGGTGCCAAAATTAAGGATAACGCTTCCAGGTTGGTGAAAAAAATGAAATGGTTGGGGGAGGATGCGGAGGTGATTGTCCACATAGGTACTCTTGCCATAGGTAGGACCAGCTATGAATTTTGGTGAGGTATTATGGGAAACTGAGGGCATAATTGAAACTGGAATCACTCGCTGACTTCCTCCAGGACTTGTGGCACCCCACTAGTGACTGCATGCCATTCTGAAAAGGATATGTAATTCCTACTCTTTGCTTCCTGTCTGCCAACCAGTTCTCTATCCATGTCTTATCAATACCATGCCCCCAATACCATGTACTCTAATTTTGCATGCTAATTAATCACGTGTGGGATCTTTTCAAAGGCTTTTTTAAAGTTCAGATACACTCACAGGTTCTCCCTTATCCATTCTACTTGTTACTTCCTCAGAAAATTCTAGAATATTAGTCAAGCATGATTTTCCCTGATCCATGCTGTCTTTGACTGATCCTATCATTTCTTTCCAAATGCGCTGCAATAACATTTTTAACAATCAACTCGAGCATCTTCCCCACTACCGATGTAAGGCTAACTGGTCTATAATTCCCTGTTTTCTCTCTCCCTCCTTTCTTAAAAAGTGGAATTACATTGGCGACCCTCCAGTCCATAGGAACCGATCCAGAGTTTAGAGAACGTTGGAAAATGATCACCAATGCATCCATGATTTCTGGGGCCACCTCCTTGAGTACTCTGGGATGCAGCCCATCAGGCCCTGGGGATTTAACTGCCTTCAGTCTCAACAGTTTACCTAACACCATTTACTGACTAATGTTGATTCCCTTCAGTTCCTCCCTCCCACTAGATTCTCGGTCCCCTCGTATTTCTGGGAGATTGTGTCTTCATTGGTGAAGACAGAACCAAAGTACTTGGTTAACCGTTCTGCCATTTCTTTGTTTCGCATTGTAAGGGACCTACATTTGTCTTCACTAATCTTTTCCTTTTTACATATCTAAAGAAGCTTTTAGAGACAGTTTTTATATTACCCTCAAGCTTTATTTCATGTTCTTTTTTTCCCCCTCTTAATTAACCCGTTTGTCCTCTGAGTTCTAAATTTATTCCAGTCCTTCGGTTTGCTGCTTCCTCTGGCCAATATATATGCCTTTTCCTTGGATTTAACACTATCCTTGATTTCCCTCGTTAGCCACATTTGAGCCACCTTCCCCGTTTTATTTTTTTGCCAGACAGGGATGAACAATTTTTGGAGTTCATCCATGCGGTCTTTAAATCTTTGCTATTGCATCTCCACTGTCAACCCTTTAAGTATAATTTGTCTATTTATCCTAGCCAATTCCCATCTCATACCTTAAATCTCTGTTCTTTAAGTTCAGGACACTAGTCTCTGAATTAACCATGTCACTTTCCATCCTAATGCAGTATTCCACCATAATATGGTTACTGTTGCACAAGGGGCTTTGCACAACATCGCTAACTAATCCTTCCTCATTACACTATACCCAGTATATGATGGCCTGTCCACTAGTCGGTTCTTCTACATATTGGTTTAAAAAACCATCCCGTTTACTCCAAAGACGTACAGATATGCGGGTAAATTGGCTTGGTAAATGAAAAAACATTTTCCCCAGTGTGTGTAGGTTAATGTGTGGGTATCGCTGGTAGGCGCAGACGCCGAATGGCCTGTTTCCATGCTGTATCTCAAAACAAAATTAAAACTAAATTCCAGTAAATTCTCCTCCTCAGCGTTTTGGTTGGCCCAATCTATATGTAGATTAAAGTCACTCGTGATAATAGCTGTCAAAGATCTTGCTCTAGTATCTTTGACTGCTGTACCTTTGCTGCACGCATCCCTAATTTCCTGCTTGATGTTATCCCCAACCTCCCTACAACTCCAGCAGGTGTTTTCTGCCCTTGGCTATTTCACAGCTCTACCCATATCAAGTCCACAGCATCCAAGCTAATGTCTCTCCTTGTAATTGCATGAATCTCCTCTTTAGCTAGCGATGCCAGCCCACCACTTCTTCCTTTCTGTCTATCCTTTCAAAATATCAAATATCCCTGCATGTTTAGCTCCCAGCCTTGGACACCCTGGAGCCATGTCTCCGTCATTACAACTATATCATATTCCTTAACTACTAAGGGTTTGGGACACGCAGATCCCTGTTAGAGTGAAGGGCCAGTCAGGAAGCCTGGATGATGAGGGAAATTGAACCTTTGGACAGGAGTACGAAGGAGCATGGAACAGGTAATAGCAGCTAAGATCAAGCTTATTACTGGGGGAGTTTTGGGCAATAAAGAGTAAGCTTAAAAAATGAAATTAGAAGGGCAAAATGGGGCAGGAGATCGCTCTGGCAGATAGCATTAAGGATAATTCCAAGAGGTTTGATAAATATCTAGGAGTGCGGATGCATAGTTTGTTGGAAGTGGCATCACAGGTATATAGGCTGGTCAAAAATGCTTTTGGCACATTAGCCTTCATCAGTCAGAATGTTGAGAATAGAAATGTGTTGGGAGGAACTGCAAATGCTGGTTTTAATTGAAGATAGACAAACAATGCTGGAATAACTCATTGGGTCAGGCAGCATCTCTGGAGAGAAGGAATGGGTAACATTTTGGGTCAAGACCTTTCTTCAGACAATTTCCCTCCACTAACACTCTCCTCTGCCTAGCGGAGCTGGTCCTCGCCTTTTTCAACTATGACTCTTCCTATTTCCTCCAGTCTGAAGGTCTCAACGCAAATGTCACCCATTACTTATCTTCAGAGATGCTGCCTGTCCCGCTGAGTTACGCCAGCATTTTGTATCTATGTTGAGTAAAGAATTTGGGAGGTCATGTTGCATTGGATAAGACGTTGGTGAGGCTGCGTTTAGAGTATTGTGTTCAGTTTTGGGCATCATATTATAGGAAAGATATTGTGACGTTGGAATGGGTGCAGAGATTTACGAGGGTGTTGCCAAGTCTCGAGGGCCTGAACGGTAGGGAGAGGTTGAGCAGACGAAGACTCTATTCCTTGGAGCTCAGGAGAATCAGAATCATACTTTATTTGCCACGTATGTTTTGCAGCATACGAGGAATTTCATTGGCCAGGTCAGTCATACAATTAAAAGTAACCGATCTCTTCAAAAACACATTTTAACATGAACATCCACTGCATTGACTCCTACACATTCCTCACTGTGATGGAAGGCGAAATAAAGTTCAAGTTCTTCCTCTGTCGTGGGCCTCGAGCCCCCGTTGACGCGATGATCTTGACTCCTGTAGCCGGCGGCATTTGGGCCCTCCGCGTCGAGGCAATCCAGTCCCACATCGAGGGGATGTCAGCTCCCTGCGCAGGACGATCGAACCTCGCGTCGGGGCTGGTGAACCTTCCGCGACGTTGGAGATCCTGACTCGGCCTCACCCGAGACTGCAAGCCTTAGATGTTAAAGTCCGCAGTGGGAGTGATCCCAGGCAAAGGATCAGCTCCGATGTTAAGTCCGCGCCCCGCGGTGGGGCTCACGACAGTCCGAGGAGGCTTCCAGCTCCATCGATGGTAGGCTGCAGAGCCCGGAGAATGTGCTCCGAAAAATTCTCCTGGAAGGTAAGAACCTGAAAACCTGAAAATTCTCCGGGAAGGAAAGATCCCCCGATCCCCTCGCCCCTCCCCCCCACATAAAACAAACAGAAGAACATTAAAAACAAAACTTTTAACAAACTAAAAAATAACAGAAAGAATGAAAAAACGCGCAGATGGCCGGCAGGGCAGCCATCTCCCCGGCGCCCCGGTGGTCTTAAGGTTGGGGGATGATCTTGTAAAGCTGTACAAAATCATGAGAGGAATAGATCGGGTGGATGCAGTGTCTTGCCCCGAGTACGTGAATCAAAACCCAAAGTTTGAATGGGTGGGGGGGTAGATTTAATAGGAACCCGAGAGGTAACTTTTCACACAAAGGGTGGTGGGTGTATGGAAAGAGCCTCCAGAGGAGGTAGTTGAGGCAGGTACAGTCACGATGTTTAAGAAACTTTTAGATAGGTACATGGATAGGGCAGGATTAGAGGGCCATGGGCCAAATGCAGGCAGGTGGGAATAGCATATGTGGGCCATATTGTTGCCCTGAAGGTCCCTCTTAAATCTCTTTCCACTCATCTTAAGTGTGTGCCTTCTAGTTTTGAAGCGTTCACTTTATTCATGCTCCCTATGATCTTGTTTCAATCTTTTGTTTTGAAATACCCTATTTTTACATTTCTTAGTCAGATGAAGCATCCTCCACAAATCTACCTTGGTAAAATATCTAAGAATTTAGTAGGAACTGCAGATGCTGATTTTCGAAAAAAGATACAAAGTGCTGGAGCAACTCGGTGGGTTAGGCTGCATCTCTGGACATGGACAGGTGACTTTGGGTTTGGGACCTTTCTTCAAAGTGTCACCAATGCATGTTCTGCATTGATGCAGCCTGAGTCACTGAGTGACTCCAGCACTTTGTCTTTTTTCATCTGTGGATTTTGTACATTTCGTTTTTATCACATTTGTTGCTCAAATCTCTTGATGACACAGTCGGTAAAGTTGCTTCCTCGGTGTCAGTGAAATGGGTTCAATTCTGAACTCCTGTCCTATCTGTGTGGAATTAAAGATTCAATTTTAACAGGAAACCTCTTGTTTAGAGAGCATGTTTTCCTCACTTACTGATTATTTGTCAAATGCTATAATCCCTTATCTCTTTCAAACAGTGATAAGATAACACAAAACATTGGGGGAGAAATATAAGGATCTGGTGAATGCACAAAATAAGAGATGATGGAATAGGGATAAATGTGTAAAGCATGGATTGAAGATTGTTTATCACATGGACGGAAGGATTGGGTCTTGTTCAGGCCAGACGGATGGAATTGATGTATCCCAAAGATCGTTTTTCTGTCGTCAATTATTAAATGATTACATTAATGACTTGGAAGGTGGGCAGTATGTTGGTTATCAAATTTGCTGACGCAAAATAGGTGAAAGGGCACGTTGTGATGAGGATATTGTGACTCTGCAATAGGATAGTTAGATTTGTTAAGTTGGCAAACCTGGCAAATGGAGTTTAATGTGGTAAAGAGTGAAGTCATTAGTGTTAAGTGGAATCAAAAGACAAACTATTATTGGAATGAAGAGAAATTCTAATGCGTGTGGTACAGATGGATCTCGATGTTCTTGTTCATTAATTGCAAACAACGGGCAGGTGCCATGGGTAGTTACAGGCAAACAACATTGGCATTTATCACATGGGAGTTTAGAAATGGGGATGTGTTACAATTGTACAGGTGGTAAATCCAATAATGTTTTTTGCACCATTTGGTCACCTTTCTTAAGAAACAATGCATTAACATTGAATGAAGCAATTTAAAGGTCTTTCAGCAGGATATTTCCTGGAATGAGAGGATGTTTTTTGCATGAGTTAAAAGTAAAATCTTTATGATGTTCAGAAGATTGTGATCGATCTGTTAGGGGCATTTCGAACAGATGTTGAGGCGTTTTCCATTTGTGGAAAGTCTTGAATGAGCAGACATGGAGATGAGGTGAGGCAAGGGAATGGGCAGTTAAAATTGAGCTGGGTCGAAGTTTCTTCTCTGAAGATGGTGGATTTGTGGAAATTGACTACTCTGGAGTGTTGTGCAGAGGAACAGCTTCTATAGCAACACCATCACACTGCTGAACTCGGAGTCCCGCTGATAGATTTCTCCAGTCTCTCCGTCCACATTGTCTGCATTCTGTATCTATTTATATATTGCTATTACTACGAACTGACGCTAAACTGCATTTTGTTGTACCCATACTTGTATCTGTGCAATGACATTAAAGTTGAATTGAATTGATGCTGCCTTCTCAAACCTTCACCTACATATATGCATTAGATGGTGGAGAGAGCTGTTCCCATTTTGCACTGAAATGATTCCATCACAATCTGCAGCCTTGTGCACTCCTGTGCATTGGAATTACTGCACCAGTGGTTTCATTTTATTGTGTTAATTGAGCAAGAAAAAGGGGACACAAAATAATTATTTCAATTTATCTTCACCAACGACAGATGTATTTGTTGGATTAGTATATTCCAAAAGGCAGAAGTGTGAACTAATAATGAGACAAGCATCAGATAGCTTGGATAAAATATGTAATGGTTTAACTAGTGGGCTTTAATTGTGAAGCAGTGATTATTGTATGATGTTTGGATTTGCATCAATTCAAAATACGAATTGATATGGATATCTTGAGCCTTGGTGAGATTAGGGCTGCATCTGGCATTCTGCATTCTATCTGGACGTGCAATTTGAGATGTATTGCCTTCAGTATGTAACTTGGCAGAGCCCTCAAAATTAATTGCAGGGATTTTTAAAGGTTATATATTGAGAGGAAAAAGTGTAAAACTAGTAATATCTTTGGATTCTAAAAGCTTGGGGCTTGATGCTCTGGTTTTCTCCCCTTTCTAATTGCACCCCACTAATACCTGTTTGTGCCTGTAGCCCATCAGTTTTGCAAGATACTTGGAACATTATCATCTAGATAATTTGCATGTTTGACTTTTTGCAAGTTTCCGTTTGTAACATGGAAGCAGCTGACACTTTGTTGTTATCTACCACAAAGGATCTCTGTGCCTTCATTTAAAAAAAAACCTCTGCTTTCGTATTTCTCATAATAATTGAACCAAGTTTTTGTTTCAAGATCATTCCATAAAACCTGCAATGTGTAATTTATTTGAAGCTATGGATCTGAATGAAGTTCTGGGTGACAAATTGATTTGTTAAATAAGCATAGATTCTTCCACAGAACACAGTTGAGGGAAATCTGTATTTAAGTGAATTATGTATTCGAGACATAGGTTGGAAATGATTTGGTTTTTAAATGTTTTCCTTTGCTGTAAACTGCAGTTCTAAAACATTTTAATCAATGTATGAAATGAACCAGTTTCAAGTGGCTGTTCTGGGATTTTTCTGATCAATGTTTCTGTTTTATTTTAGATTTGCTTCCTTTTGTTTACCATTCTTTACACGATCTCCTACTTCATTATAACCAAATACAAGAGGAAACCAGGTTAGTAGAGATTTATAGTCACTAAATTTCCAGCAGTGATTGTTTGAAAAATTAGTGGTTGTACGCATCTATTTTGGATGAACCAGGAGCTTAAAAAAAACTTCAATTAATTAAAATTTTTTGTTTGAAGAATATGTTTTGACCGCCTTATGAAGACCAACATTTTTTTAATGCAATAGTATTTCTCTGAATTAATATACTGGACAATGGTTGATTGTTTTCTGATCTGAGGTCTTGAACACAGAAATGGATATTATTACATTAACTATCTTATTGTGGCAGGAAACATGTAGATGCTTAGGTGAAATATGTTTAATTAAATTCAAAATCAACATTTATCTTTTTTCAGTGGCTTTTTTTCATTTTCATTTAATTGTCTAACCAAAACCCTTTAAAAATACTTTTATTGGGATTGGGGGAGGGGGTGTCCTTTTATTGGAATAAAATGCATGTTAACCATTGATTGTATGTGAAATCAGATATCTTGTAGTGGACGCGGAGTTGTCCGTTAAAGAACGAGGCAGACACGAAGTTTGTCCGAAATACAAGTTCTTTATTCTACACTAACTCTCCTTATTCACTAGCACTGTGCGCATGCGATTAACTCTTAAATACTACCCAGGGGCACCGTGACCAAACCGTGAACCCTATCTCATCACTGGGAGACATGATTTCTCCCCCCCCCCCCCCCCCCCCCAGAAGTTTGTGTATAATGCGTGGCCCACCGCCCGGTGCCGCCACATTACCCCCCCAGAACTGGAGGCACAAAAACGAACGGTCAGCCAGACGTGGCGGCCGGACCTCGTACGTACGTCCCCACACAAAGGATGAACTAGGTGGGTGAGTTGAGGCTGGGCCACCTTGACTGGCTCGCTCGGGTCCAGATGGGCTGGCTTCAAATGCGCCACTGAAACTGTCTCCCCCCCCCCATGTTCAATTCAAAAGTCGTGGGTCCGTGCCGTAGCATCCGAAAAGGACCCTCGCAAGGGCGACCTGTGGGCATTGCGGCGGAGGAAGACATACTGTCAGTCCACAAGAGCCGGCAGCATGTGAGATGGAGCGACACCATGCTGAGACGTTGGGTCAGGAGACAGGATGCCGACCCTTTTCCCCCAGTCGGACCAACATGGATGACGGCGACTCCTGGGAGTCGCCAGTGGTTGGGATAAACTCCATGGGCACGGTCAGTGGAACACCGTAAACCAACTCGGCTGATGAAGCCTGCGAGTCCTCCTTTGGGGCGGTGCGAATCCCCAGCAGGACCCAGCAACTCGGGTCCATCCAACTGGGACCGGTGAGGCGAGCCTTCAAAGCGCCCTTAAGCCGACGGTGAAAACGTTCCACCAAACCCATTCGACTGGGGGTGATTGGCCGTTGTGTGGTGGAGTTGAACCCCCAACAGGCGAGCCAATGCTGACCACAGCTCCGACATGAATTGGGCACGCCGGTCGGACGAGATATCCAGCGGTATCCCAAAACGGGCAACCCAATGGGCCACAGGGGCACGTGCGCATGACATGGTCAAGGTGTCGACACGCGGGATTGTCTCCGGCCACCGGGTGAAACGGTCCATCACCGTAAGCAAGTGTGAAATTCTGCGGGACTGAGGCAGCCGCCCCCCAATACCCACGTGGACGTGGTCAAAACGTTGGCGAGGCACCGCAAAATCTTGAACTGGCGCCCAGATGTGCCGCTGAACCTTCGATGTTTGACAGGGAATGCATGTCCGGGCCCAATGACCGACCTGCTTCCGCAATCCGTGCCATACGAATCTTGCCGCAACCAATGCCACCGTCGCCCGGATGGATGTGTGGGCCAAACCATGAATGGCGCCGAAAACCCGACGTCGCCAGGCCGTCGGAACAATAGGCCACGGCTACCCCATGGAGATGTGACACAGGACGGTGATGCCAGCGGAACCCAAAGGCACGTCCTCGAGCACCAGCCCCGTGATGGCAGTTCGGAATGCTCTCATCTCTTCGTCCGCTAGCTGTGCCACTGCCAAAGCAGAGTAATCGATTCCTGGGGACAAGGCGTCCGTGACCAGCTTACTTTTCCCAGCAATGTGGTAGATGTCTGTCATGAACTCGGGAATAACGGTGAGGTGGCGCTGCTGTCGAGCAGACCAAGGGTCAGCCACCTTGTGAGGGGCTTATGGTCAGTAAAGGCAAAAAGAGTTCCGGCCCACCAGGAAATAACAGAAATGCCTTACCACCGGGTATAAAGCGAGCAGTTCCCGGTCGAACGTGCAGTATTTATGCTCCGCCGGGTTGAGTTGACGGCTGAAAAAAGCGAGAGGTCGCCTGTGACCGCCTACAAACTGCTCCGATACACCACCAACCGCAGAGTCCGAGGCATCCACAGTTAGTGCTGCATGGGCGCCGACCCACGGATGTATCAGCATCGTCACCCGTGCCAATGCCTCTTTCGCCCCCTTGAAGGCCGCCACGGCAACGTCGGTCCCCTGCACGTCCCGCCGCTTGCCTAACAACAGTTGAAATAGCGGTCGCAGTATACTCGCCACCGCCGGCACAAATCGGTGGTAGAGCTGCATCATTCCAACAAATTCCTGCAAGCCCGGCACTGGATGGCCGTGGAAACTGGCGAATGGCCTCCATCCTATCTGGTAGAGGCACCGCACCGTGCTGTGTCACACGATGGCCCAAGAAGTCGATGGCCAGAAGGCCGAACTGACACTTATCAGGGTTTAATACCAACCTGAACTCGCTCAGGCGCTGGCACAACAACCGGAGGTGGGCGCAATGTTCCTGTCGTGAATGACTCGCCACCAGGATGTCATCCAGATCAATTAAGACAAAATTCTGCCCCGTCCCACAGTGTCCATAAGGCGTTGGAATGCCTCTGCGGCGTTCTTAAGGCCGAAGGGCATACACACAAATTTGAAAAGCCCAAAGGGGGTGATGATAGCAGTTTTGGGCACATCCTCCGGCCGCAAGGGGATCTGATTGTTCCCCCTGACTGTTAAACTGAGTTCTTTTGTCAATCTAAAGTCGAGAAAACTTGACTCAAACGTTTGTAGCTGTTAAAATCTATTCTTTATTCAGTACTGAGACAGTTATTTGAACCTTCCGACACAGAGCTTGAAGCTCTGGGGCAGCTCCAAAGTATTTGTGTTTTTGATACAAAGTCATTGCTTTATATAGGTATTAGACATTTCAGATACAGAGGGTTTGACAACTGGTAACTAATCATCTGAGTCCTTCTGGTGATGTACAACATCAGTCACATGATCTCCCCTTACCTGGCCTCTTTTTACAATCTTCGTTTGCCTGTGGTATAACTTTATTTTAGAATTATTTTATTTTAACACGGCAAAACCCCAGTAGGCTCAATTATCAAAGACCACTCCTCAAAATATAAGATACATATGTATACAATGATCACACAAGTCAGACACTTTTCATACCAAGAAGATATTTCTATAAATCTAAACAAAGTCTAATGTTTAGTCCTACTTAAGACGTTACATTTCATAAATTGTTTCACTATAATTTTACAGTTTGAAATACTATTACTTATGTCTTTAAAACATTCATTATATAAGTTTGCTGAATTACAGTTTCTCAGTTCAAAACACACATCTCCCAACCAAGCATACATGGGTCGTAAATCTGTCAACTTAGTTAGTAAGTGTTTGGTGCCAGGATACAAATTAATTCTAATTTGGAGCCCCTTTCCTGCTATCTGGAAGCTAGATTTCCAATCTCATGTACCAGGCAGAACACAAGGTTCTTACAAGGTACAACTCAGACCATTACATCAGAATTACATCTGCTTCTTCGACTTTCTATAAACAACTCCATAAATCTAATTATTTTCCTCTCAAAGCAACTACTTCCCTTCACACACATCCTATTCCTTATCACAATCTCATAATTTTAACGTAGCCAAGGCTAACTACAGAGTCTATTATCTCATAGCCTTGAATTATGTCTCAAACTCAGCATAACCGGCCATAACTCTTCACCTTTGTCATATTCAGAGCTCAAAAATGTGCCATAGAGACGGAGCAGATGACCTCTGGCCTAAGAAGAGGCCCCTATTCAGCTATCCATTCTTCAACACACTCACACCAAATACAATTTCCCCCAGTGTTATAATTGCCTCAAAGCAATAAACTAAGCTATGCAGGTTCAGATTCAGGCCTCCATGCTTCGATTCATCGTTCCCTGTGTATGTTTTTCGCTGTACTTTATTTCGTTAGGAGAGATATGTTTCTGAAAACTTTAAGCTTTTCTTTTGCAAATTACCTAGCATATAAAAGTCACTATCCGAGCGGTTCTATTTATATAATATTTCCTCATGACCAGGTCGATTTCTGAGAATTTAGCTTCAGATGGATGGGCAGAGAAGTCCTGAATGTGTGGAACGGGGTACCGATCTGCAAGCGTAGCGCCATTCAGGCGGCGGTAGTTGCCACAAGGCCTCCAGCTGCCAGAGACCTTGGGCACCATGTGCAAAGGGGAAAATTCCCATTGCTTCCATCTTTTGGAACTCCGCTTTTGCAAGCCAGAGTTTGTCAGGGGCCTGTTTGCAGGCACTGGTGTGAAGCGGTGGTCCAGAAGTTGGACTCCATGCTTCGGGTTGATCAAGTCGAAATGAGGGGTCAGGATAGCCGGGTACTCTGCCAAAATTTGTGCACAGATATTGTCCACCGGGTTACGAATTGACACAGCAGGGCCCAAGGCGATTGCCTCGAGCGTGGACAAGGCGCTGTTCCCTCACGTCCACCAGCAGAGATTGCGCCCGGAAAAAATCTGCACCCAACAATGGCTGGGTCTCGTCTGCCAATGGCCAAGACAAATGGCAGGCGCCAAATATCACAGATATGGTGCAGACCCCATATGTCCGTATGGGGCTGTCATTCGAAGCAGTCAATATGGGCCCCCGCTTACTGGCACGCGTGTCCATCCCAGATGGAGGCACCACGTTGACCTTGGTCCCGTATCAACCAAAAATCTTAGGCCCGAAAGCTGGTCCCAGGCGTAAAGGCGATGATCTTTGCCGGCTGTTGCGGTGATTACCGGCGGCCAGCCCCACATTTTCCCAGAAACGCACAGGGTGAGCGGCATTTGCTGGCTGCCGAGCCCCAATGCAGGTGTTAAAAGCACCACTCCCCTTTAAGGACTTCCCCTTTATAGACTTCCCATTTAAGGACTTCCCCTTTATAGACTTCCCGTTTAAGGGCAGGCTCCAGATGCTCCGTGGAGCCCCTGGTGGGCGTGGCTCTAGCGTGTTTACGGTCACCGAGCCCGGCCATGTTGTAAATGCGGGCAGCTCGCTCCATCCGACCAAGGCTAAAGGTATGGAGCAGCAGCGCCTTCAGGCCCCCATATTTATCGGCCGCTGGTGGATCCTGTAGGACGGGGAATATTCGCCCAGCCGTTTCCTGGTCGAGCACGCCGACCACATAGTAGCGTGTCTCATCGTTTGTTATCCCGCGGACGAAGAATTTTGTGATTCAGCCTGCTGGGTGGTCCAGAAGGTCAGCAGCTTCAGGGTGACGGCGTTGAGTTGGGCCTGGTCGTCGACTGCGACAAAGGGTTGGGATTTGCGGGGTGCATTTTTCTTCCAGAATATCTATTCTGGACGTCAAGGTCACCAAATGTAGCGGACGCAGAGTTGTCCATTAAAGAACGAGGCAGACCCGAAGTTTGTCCGAAATACAGGTTCTTTATTCCACACTAAGTCTCCTCATTTACCAACACTGCGCGCGCGATTAACCCTTAAATTCTCCCCAGGGGCACCCATGACCAAACTGTGACCCCTGTCTCTCATCACCGGGACACGTGATCCCCCAAGAGCTGGAGGTTATGAATAATGTGTGGCCCACCACCCAGTACAGCCACAATCTGATATTTAACTGTTATCAAATATCATTGTCCCTTTTCTAATATTGGCAAACCTCAAGACCAATGAATTTGTCAGTTTTATCTTGGTTATCTTTCTTAAAAAGAAATTATTGGGTAACAATGGCTCTAATGTGTGTATTACTATGCAAAACAGAACTGTTCACTGATCTAAGTTTTGTATTGGTGAAAGATTCTTCCAGTGATATAGATTTAATTGATGAAATTTGGATAAGTCAGTAAATAATGCATTGTAAAAAATCATTTGCTGTTCAGTATATTTTATTGTTGTATTTTACTTTATTAGGATTTTACTTTATTAGGATGTTGTAGTACATTAATTCTTTAAGGGCTAAATTTTCTGCTGTGATCGCAGAAATATTTCTGATTCTAAATTTAATTTTATATTTTGGAAATTAATTGCTATAATTCTATATACATTAAAATTGATTTGACTATGGCATTTGATCTGTGTGGGATGGTAATTTTATTTCCCCCCCCTTTCGGGTCAGTGCTGGGGCCAGCGTTGATTTTTGTTTTATGATGCGTGTGGAATATAAAGATTTCCAAACGTGCTGATATAAAGCTTGCAAGTGTGGTTAATGAAAAAACTGAAATGCTGTAACATGTGGTTTGATGAATATGCAGACATGGGGATGAAAGTTAATACTGAGAATGATGAAGTGATACATTTTGTGGGGAGAATAAGCAAGGGTAATGTACATCAAATGACTCTCCTCTGAGGAATGTTTTTAAGAAGCTGCAGCAAAAGGAGGACCTTTGTGTGCATGTGTATAAATCCTTGGGAACAACATGACATTATTGAAGGAGTGGCTTGTAAAGCGTATGTACCCGTTGGATTAATGAATTGAGTCAAAAGTACAAAATGAGTTACATTTATGTTGAAGTTGTACAAAATACTGGACCTCTAGTGGAATATTCCGACCAATGCTTGTCGCCCCACTTCCTGGAGGATGTGATGGTTACATATATATATTTTCATGGTGAGGGACTTGTCATGGTGAAGGTTCTGAACTTGGGGGGGGGGGGGGGGGGGGGGGGGGGGGGAAGAATAAATAAATAATGCTGGAAATAATCAGCACATCTGACAGCATTTGTGGGATGAGAAACTGAGTTAATGTTTCAGTTTGAAGACCCTTTTGGCAAAAAGATTTGATAGAGTAGACAGAAGGAAGCTGTTAACAGCAGCAGGTGATTCAAGCAAAGGTTCCGAATGTTGGGCAAAGGACAATAAGGAGGTGGTAGGATAAATAATTGTAACATGTAAAAGTTAATGCGACAGGAGGTTGACATTTCAGACAATTTTCTGGGCAATAGAGAAAGAATGGGGGGGGGGGGTTTGGCCTGAAAATATTTGGGTTTGTTGTAATGATGGGCAATGTTGTTGTTGATTCTGTGTTACAAGACTTCTATGATTCGGTGCTTCACAGATGGTGCTGTTATAGAGCTGCTCATTTTTGGAAATTAATAACATTGTTGGTACTCAAAGACTTGGATTTGAATAAAGTTCTATTTTGTTTTTAATTAATAATTAGATAAAGATAATTTTACTTAAATAAATCTCTCAAATTGGCATGGCCGAGGCTTGGCTAAATATGAAAGTTAACTGGAAGTAGTTTAAATGTTATGGAGGACTGCAGGAACATTTACCTTTTCCACAATTAATTGTTGTTCCCAATCATGTTGCCTCAATCATGTGCAATGCCTCAGAGTAATGCGCACTTTAAATTTGGCCACCACTAAGTATTTGCCTATTTGATGGGGTGTAAAGAGTTTAAACTGCTAATGCTTGGGGGTGGACGTAGATCACTCACATAAATGAGAATTTATGTAAAAATAGATTGGAAAACTATTTCATTTGCTGATAGCCTGTGCCAGGCATTATTAAGGCTTAATGTGGGCAATTAATTCAGTTATGAAATAGGTTTTCGTCTCTTCACCTTATGAACTTATTAATTTTTTTGCAATTTTTTTTCACTGTCAGCTACTTGAGCTAGATAACATTCTGGTTGTAATTTAAGAGGAGTTTAACCATTGGGTTACTTTTCATAGCCATTGAAGTGATTAACTGCTATCTACCTTATTGGTGACCCTTGGACTACCCTTGATCGGACTGCTGGCTTTACCTTACACTAAACATTATTCACATATGTATCTATACAATGCAAATGTTTAGATTGTAATCATGTATTGTCTTTCTGCTGACTGGTTAGCACGCAACAAATGTTTTTCACTCTACCTCTGTACACGTGACAATAAACGGAACTGCATTGAACTGGTTCCTCGGAAAAAAAAATCAATTTTTTTTTTTCCAAGTTTCAAACTGATCTCTTTTTTTCTCTTTACTCAACTGTGGTAACACGGAAATACTTTGGAAGTACTGCCAGGTTAGCGTTTTTTTGAAATTCTTAACTAGAGCTTCATTTTGTGCGCACTTTCATTGTACACATTGAATAAATAAGACTAACTTTTGATATGTTTGAACATAACGTACAGTAGGACTTCCCTTCAATAAGGACTTTAACAAGGTTCTGTGTACAGACACTCCCCGACTCGCATGTTAGTTGACTTGCGCAAAATTGCACTTGCAGAAGTACTTTAAGGTCACTGTTTTATTTCTGAGGTGCGTCTCTGTAGCAATGCGCCACTGCAGTCTCGTGGCCGTGTCCGCAAGCCAGTCAGCTGTTTTCATGGATGCTCCCACATGGTCTCCGCTTGGGAGTTCCCACGAGGTCTTCCAGCTTGCGTAACATCTGACTCGCGTAATGGTCCGTGGGACGAACCCCTTGCGCAAGTCAGGTAACATCTATATTACACTGATCAGATGTTAGTACTCTAATTATGCCAATCAGAGTTTACATTCTCACCAAAGGACAGTTGCAGTCTGCAGTGAACTACCCGAGAAAATATAATTTTCACAACATTTGAAAGCTATCTGGATGAGTACTTGAATTGCCAATCCATGAAAAGCTACAGGCCCCTGGTAAATGAGTTTAGCATAAATGTACTTGACAGTTTTCATGGGGATGGTGCGCCAAAATAACTATTTCTGTGCTGTATCACACAGACTCTGATGATAAAATAAGTTAAAAGAAATTAGGAATTTATAAAGAAACGTATATAACACATAGGAGAACTGGAGTTTAGGGAAATTTAATGCAAGTGTTGGGATTGATTAGAGGGTCAGAGTAGATACAAAGGACCACCTAAGATCCTTGCATCCTTGAGAAATGGGTGATCTAAAACGAAAAAGGATATGAATTAAGTTACATTTTTTGGATTGATTGCTTTTGTTTGGGGATCGTGTTGATGGCATTAATTAAACCAGTAAACTGGATGTGAAAAGTGACAAATATGTGTAAGGATTCGTATGAGGAAGAATATGGGGAAATGTTAACCAGGCATCGATGAGCTGCTTCAATCCTTCTCATAATATGTTGCAGTACAACGTAGGTGTGGATATCTGTTTTATGAAACTTGCTCACTCAATGGGTGGTCAAAAAGGGGAAGGATGTAATATGGAGAGTTTGAGGAGAATGGATTATTGGGAGAATTGAAACAAATGCAAATTATTGTCAAACGTTAACTTTAGAATTCCCTTTTGTGATATTTCTGTGACTGCAATAGAAAAGGTGTCTCTTGAAAAAGTAATTGGATTACTGTTCAAAAACTGAGTTTGTATAAAGTAAATCCAAATGAACTATTATGCCCCTGTGGTTAGTATCCCTCAGTTTGTGCTGATTTTAACTCTACTTTGAAGTACAATTGATGCAGTATTTTGCATGTCCCAATAATCTTTGTTTTAATTATATATTTCATGAATACCTGTCGCTATTATAATATGAAGAAATGCATCACCAAAACTGCATAACCAGGTTCTATGCGGTGAGATAAATGAGCAGATAATGCACTGGTGTGGCAGCCTCTATTACATTTTGAGCTCTCAACCTTCTGAGCCAAGACTGACAGCTTACAAAAGGCTTTTTGTGAATCGTATAATGAATGAGATGATCTCACTTTCATAGTGACCAACTACATGCACTCAAATTTGCTTAATTATTTTCAAATGAAATTTTAATGCACTTGGGTAAAATCAATGCTGTCAATATTAAATCTGTGAATTTAATCTTAATTTTGTTAAGCAGTTTATTTCTAAATCGATGGAAATGGAAAGCCTTAACTATTTATATTTGCATATTTTGCAATTAGCTTTGGATGGTATTTGGGATGCTATTCAGGATGTTTTAGGGACACTTCAACTTCATGTTGAGTGTTTTCCAATTATAAAGAAAAATATTGGTTGATAATTGGAACCTCAGTAAACTGTTAATTGTCTAAACAATGCCCAGTTATTTTGTTTAATTTACTAGCATTGCTGATTGGTTCTTTCAGGGGTTATAATGCGTTGCACACATGAGTGCATTGTCAAAGCATTAGGAGCTTGATTCGATGGAACTTTCTTGTGAATTTTGTTCCTTCTCTGAATAGGCAATTAAGTGGAAATAAGGACCTGCAGATGGTGGTTTACAAAAAAAGACACTGCTGGAGTTAGTCAGTAGGTCAGGCAGATTCTCTGGAGAACATGAATAGGTGACCCTTTTGGGTCTGGACCCTTTTGATTTGGGGCTGGTTTTGTTTATTTGTGATTTAAAGTGTGCAGATGTGGCAAAAATTGGCTTTGAGCTTGACAAAGAGATGAGAAGCCTTAAAGTGCAGGGTGACGTAAATAATAATGTCAACTGGTAGAATGGTGGCAGATGGAATTTAATCCAGAGAATGTATTTGTAGAAGTGTAAGAAGGTGGGGGAAATACACGATAAATGGGAGGATGAAAAGACACAAAAAAATGCAGATAAAAATCAAAAATTTTATAAGCTGTATCCTCTCGGATGCACTGAAGAAGTGTCTCGATCTGAAACATCACCCATTCCTTCTCTCCAGCGATGCTGCCTGTCCCGCTGAGTTACTCCAGCTTTTTGTGTCTATCTGCAGTTTAAACAAGCATCTGCAGTTCTTTCATACACACTCTTCGTGGAACTTGGCAGGTTAGACCATAATGTGGAGATGGAAACAGAGCATTGGGTCAATTATCTTTTTTTTAATTATAACTGGGATGCTTTATAAATGAGAAAGTGCAATTCTTTATTAAAGAGATATATGCAACATATAGCTGCAATATCAGTTTGTCATTTTCTCATTGATTTTCCCTAAAATTAATCTTATCTATGGTTGTGCCCTTTCATTAAGGTGTATACATACCCTCACTGTTAACTTGTGTAAGATTTTGAAGTACGATTGTGATTGTAAAGGAGATTAATAAAATTGAGGTGTTATGATGATTTTATAGAATCTGATATTTTCAGAACATTCTGTCTTTGTCTATGTATTGGCCTAGGATTTGAATATAAGGAATTTAAAATTAATTATTTTGATCCATCTTAAAGCCACTTTTGGCTGTTTGCATGAGCTTTGATCAAGTCAAGTTTATGTAGTTTAGATTAAAGGTTTTCATTCTATTTTGCAGATGATCATGAGGATGAAGATGCTATTGTGAACAGAATTTCGTATGTATTAAACATCTTTTTTTTTTTTGCCCTGCTGTCCCTTCACGATCCACGTTCCTTTATATCTTTCGTGCACTTGTCTTGCATACGTCCCTCTGGCTTTACCTTTAACTCTTCCTCCCTTTTCCCATACCCTTCTGTCTCCTTTTCACCTCTAACCTTTGTCTCTTACTCCTCTCATCTGCCTATTAAACCCTGCTCATTAGTATCCACATCACTTGCCAGGCTCTGTCTGGCCTTGTCTCATTTTTCAGCTTTCCCCCCTTTGCTTCTATCGGTCTGAAGAACAGTCCTGACTCAATGTCGCCCCTAACAGATGCTGCCTGGCTCTAAGTTTCAGCAGCACTTTTTGATCCAAGATTTCAGGCTATGGTAATAATTCTCATGTCGAATTACTATCATAGCTTAATCACCTTTAGGACCTGGGTCTGCTTAATTAATCATCGGTTATTTTCTGTTTCTAGCCATCTGACACTTCGCCTGTGACGAGAGTGGATTTCTTTGAGAGCTCCACAATCTGGTGGACATAGCCCAGACCATTGCACAAACCAACCTGCCTTTTACTGACTCTATCTCCACTTCAAGCTGCCTCGGCAAGGCTGCTAGCGTCATCAAGAACCAGTCTCACCCCGTTCACTCCATCTTGTCCCCCCTCATAGGCAAGAGATACAGAAGTTTGAAAATGCATATTTTGGGACTGTTTCTTCCCAGCTGTTAAAAGGCAACTGAACTGTCCTACCAGCTAGAGCAGTCCTGACTCCCATCTACCTCAATCGAGACCTTTGAACTATCTATATTCAGACTTGCACTAAACATTATCACTTTTATATATGTTCATTGTGGATGGCTTGATTGTAGTCGTCTATAATCTTTTCCTTGACTGGAAAGCACACAATAAAAAGCTTTTCTCTGTACCTCAGTACACAGCAGGCTCAGTGCTCATGGCATATTGGCCTTCACTGCGGGATAATTTGAGTTTAGGAGCAAGGAGGCCCTATTGCAGTTGTACAGCGCCCTGGTGAGACTGCATCCGGAGTATTGTGTGCAATTTTGGTCTCCTAATTTCAGGAAGGTCATTATTGCTATTGAGGGAGTGCAGTGTAGGTTCACCAGGTTAATTCCCAGGATGGCAGGACTGACATATGATGAAACAATGGGTCGACTGGGCTTGTATTCACTGGAACTTAGAAGGGTGAGAGGGGATCTTATAGAAACATATAAAAATTCTTAAAGACTTGGACAGGCTAGATACAGGAAAAATCTTCCTGATGTTGGGGAGTCCAGAACCACGGGTCACAGTTTAAGAATAAGGGGTAGGCCATTTAGGGCTGAGATGAGGAAAAATGTCTTCACCCAGTTGTGAATCTATGGAATTATCTGCCACAGAAGGCAGTGGAGGCCAATTCACTGGATGTTTTCAAGAGAATGTTAGATTTTGCTCTTGGGGGCTAATGGAATTGGGGGATATGGGGAAAAAGCAGGAACAGGGTACTGATTTTAGATGATCAGCTATTATCGAATGATGCTGGCTTGAAGGGCCGAATGGCCTCTCCTGCAGCTATGTTTATATGTTACTCGATCTCCTTCCTGTACTCTGACTCATCAGTGAGGACTCCCCAGTTAGAACATTGTACTTTGTCTGAGGAACTGATGCGCTACAATGCTGAGCACTATATTCCCTCATCACTGCTTTGCTACTATCCTGCTTATCAAATATTTATCAAGTATATTTTAGATTTGTGGGCTAAATTGATGCTGCAACCAAACTATGCAACTGTGCAATGTCTGAAGAAGGGTCTCGACCGGAAATGTCACCTACTTTTCTCCAGAGATGCTATCTGACCTGCTGAGTTACTCCAGTTTTTTGTGTCTATCTTCAGTTTAAACCAGTGTCTGCAGTTCCTTCTATGCAACCAAATTAATTATGTTCCAAAGTAACAAAGATTGCTCTGCATTGGTTATAATTACTGCCACTTTTCAGTTTTATGAAGAAATGCAGATGACTCTAGATTTTGAGGGGGTTAAATGTTCATGAGGAAAACGTCAATAAAATAAATGGTATTAAATTGGCAAATGGATTTTGATAAGTGCAAAATGGCATTTTATCGGTGAGGATAAGAAGACTTCAGGGTCTTTGGAAAGCTAAGGACCATAGGAGAGGCATCGATAGGGTAGACACATTTTTTTCCCGGGCGGCAATATCGAGCACCAGAGGGCATAGATATAAGGTGAGAGGGAAAAAGTATATTGGAGACTAGACGACCCGTTGGGTCCCCGTTGTGACGCCAGAGATCCCTGTTGTGACGCCAGTCAAGTACAACCCATCCAGTTATTTCAAATTCCATCAACTGCGCAGACACCGGGCCCGGCAACCCGTTTGGTCCCCGTTGTGACGCCAGAGATCCTCGAGGCGTCCAGTTATTATGGAAGTATCAGATCAAAATGGCTATCTGAAAATGGCGGCAGGCCCAGCAACCCTCCCCCAACTGCGCACGCACGGCAACTGGGCACTGCAACTCTCCCCCAACTGCGCAGGCGCAGCTGACGGGGCCGGCAAGTGGGAGCGCAGTGCCGTTTGCGGAAGAAAATTAAAGTTTATAAAGTTAATTACTTTGTAAATTCAAACGGAACTTGCAACTGCACACACCAGGCGAATGGTGAGTAAGGCGGGCCTAAAATTGTTGCGCTGTCTTGTACCGTTTTAGATGTATTTTGGATACATACATGCATACAAACAAATATATATACATACAAGATGAGAGTTTTAGAGACAGACAGACTTTTTGCACTGGTGGGGCTTGGAATGCATTACAAGGTGGTGGTGGAGGCAGATACGATAGTGGCATTTAAGAGGCTTTTAGAAAGGTACATGGAAGTGCAGGCAGTAGAGGGATCTGAATAATGTGCAGGCTGATGAGATCAGTTTAACTAGACATCATGTTTGGCACATGCTGAGTTCCACAAGGCTCGGTGCTGGGATCGCTGCTCTTCACATTGTATATGAATCATTTGAATGATGGGATTGAAGGCTTTGTGTCCAAGCTTGCGGATGATACGAAAATAGGTGGATGGGCAGGTAGTGTAGAGAAAGTAGGGACTCTGCAGAAGGACTTGGATAGGTTGGGAGAGTGGACAGAGAAATGGCAGATGAAATATAGTGTAGCGAAGTGTGGAGTCATGCATTTTGCTAGTAGGAATAAAGGCATGAATTATTTTCTAAATGGGGAGAGAATCCAGAAATTGGAGGTGCAAAGGGACTTGGGAGTGCTGGTGCAGGATGCCCAAAAAATGAATCTGCAAGTCAAATCGGCAGTAATGAAAGCAAACGCAATGCTAGCATTTATTTCGAGAGGGATTGCATGCAAAAACAGATGTAATGCTGAGGCGCCGGTCAGGCCGCATTTGGAATATTGTCAGTAATTTTGTGCGCCATATCTGAGGAGGGATGTGCTGGCTCTTGAGAGGGTCCAGAGGAGATTTACAAGATTTATCCCAGGAATTAGTAGTTTAACAGATTATGAGCGTTTGACAGAACTGGGCCTGTACTCACTGGAGTTTAGAAGAATGAAGGGGGACCTCATTGATATGTACAGAATATGAAAGGTTTGGATGGAGTGGATGTGGAGAGGATGTTTCCACTAGTGGGAGAGTCCAGAACTAGAGGCCATAAGTCTGTAGTTATAGAATTAAAGGGTGTTCTTTTAGGAAGGTTTTGGGGAGGAAGGCTGTGGATGCAGTCAGTTTTGGGGAGGAAGGCTGTGGATGCAGTCAGTGGATATATTTAAGGCAGAGAGAGATAGATTATTGATTAGTACTGGTGACAGAGGTTATGGGGAGAAGGGATAGGAGCGAAAGGAAGATCAGCCATGATTGAATGGCATAGTATACTTAATGGGCCGAGTGGCATAATTCTGCTCCTATCTCATGATCATATGATCTATACGTGACAATAGTAAAGTAAATTAATCTTATACTAAACTTGCCACCTGTAGTAGCTTGAGATGCAACTATCAGGGTCTGAGGAGTTATTAATTTTTAAGTTTCCTGAGGCATATAATACCACATTCATGATGGTAATTTGGTCTAGATTTCCATAGTCTTTCCTGAATTCTGCATCAACATTATTGTTGTCTTCCTCCTTTTCTTCCTCTATGTGCAGATGAGAAATATCCATGCAAAGATGACTACTTGGGTCTTTAATTGGCCCTGCTAAGGCCCCGATAAACATAAAATGCTTTGAGGTTTTGATGAACCTTCTGCTATTTCGTGCCTGCTCTTTGCCCCCCCCCCTACATTTTGTAAGACCCCCCCCCCCGCCCTACACCCCTATACTTTCCATATTCTTGCAAGATTTCTCTCATGTTTCTCCAATTCTCTCGATCTTCCATAAAATACCTTTTATTTATCAATTCTCAATATTCCTTGGCATCCAGGATTCCTTGGATTTATTAGTCTTGCCTGCTATCTTTTAAGGAATCTGTTGGCCCTGAGATTCTGCTACTTCACTTATAAAATGACCTCCACTTGCAGTCTACTATTTGTCAATCTAGTTTTACAGGACTGAAATCGGCCTTGGTTTCCAGTTCAGGACTGTAATTTCAGATCATCCTTGTACCTTTCCATAATTACTTTGAAACTTGGTTATGTTCACGATCTCAACGAGATGCTCCCATCGGCAGACTCGATGATTGTCTGGCTCTATTCCCAAAGACTGGGTCTAGTGCGGCTCCCTTCTCCATTCGGACATTATGCAATTCTTTTAATTGGTGTGACGCGTGGTTTCATTTGTTCTGCTTAATGGTTATCAGTTGAAATAACAATTGTTTCTCTCCTAATTTTTATTCTTTTTTTTTTAAACCTACTTTTTCAGGTTGTTCCTCTGCACGTTTACCTTGGCAATTTCAGCTGGTGCAGTCTTGTTGTTGCCATTTTCTATCATCAGCAATGAGATCCTGCTTTCTTTCCCACAAACTTACTACATACAATGGCTAAATGGGTCATTAATTCGTGGTTAGTATATTTTTATTTGTTTCTCTTGCTTGCGGAAAAATCAAGAGTTGCGGCAAATGCGTTGTTTTATCCACTTCTCAAGCACAAGCTCTGTGGATTTATACCTTTTTGTCTGCACTCTGGTTTAAGCATTAACATCATAATTGGAACAAAATGTATTAGGATTATGACAATGATTTCATCATCCTCTTCATGATTTTTAATTAGTTGACCCAGTGCTGTGCTGTTGACATTTGCTTTGGACTTGGGAACATATGTTTAAAAAAAAGCAAGTGAAATATTGGTTTGCTCATTGCACTATCCTTGCATCATCATCCATCCATGCAACCTACCATCTCCTTGGGGATGGAAAAATCAGCAGAATGAAAAGGGGACAGGGTCAATTTAGAGTAAAAATTTGTGGCAAATTCCTGTCTGTTCCCCATAGACAGTCAAATTAATTTCAGCCGACCGCAGTGACTGCAAGACTTGTTCTCCTTTCATAAGCTTCTACTTTGTAGTTTTCTTGGCACTCGGTTTGCTTTTGGATGCTTTCTGAAATACAGTAAACCCTTGCTATGACAGTCCGCGGGGGGGTGGAGACGGAGAGTGAGTAATGGTGTCCGTTATTGCAGATTGTCCGCGATAACTGAGTAAGAGTTTCGACATCACTGCCCAGGCACTGGGCCAGAATCGTGGAGTCCCATCACTGAGAACCCAGTGGGATCCCCCTCACCACATGGAGCACGGCGGCCCAAGACGGCCACCTGGCACCACTTTGTCCAGCGCAGCTGGGGAACTGCAATAACCGCAGTCCTGGCTGCTGATTTCCCCCATTCAGAGATTGTGAGCAAAATGCGAGAGTTGGGATGGTGGGGTAGGGAATCCCTGTCCCGTTCTAAATGAGATGCCTACGTTCAGGATAAAACGACATCGATCTTGAACGTTAACTCTATTTTTCCTTCCAAAGATACTAACTTGCTGAGTTTACAAAGTTCTTTTCAACAACTAAAAATGTATTTTTGTTGCTAAAAATACTGAATGCTGTTAGTTGCATTGTTTGATAGTTAAGTGTCGATCCAAGCAATTGCTTGTCAATTCATTTTCTTGTCAATTTCAATAGCCTCTGCAGTGTGAACAGCAACTGTCTTCATAAAGAGATGTCCGTTATAACCATAATCTTTCTTAAAGAGTTCTGTAATAAGTGTTTACTCTATGCACTCAATGCATCTAGGTGATATTTGTTTAAAGAAAATAACGTAGAGACCACTTTGAATTTTTAAAACTTATTCACTGCCCATCACTTTATTGGTCTCCTAGCAAGTTACCCATCACCAAATTAAGAATATAGGCTTGGTACTTCAGGATTTCACATTATTCCATTTAAAAATATTGACACACAGGCTTTTAGTGCATAAAATGAAATGCTTAAATCCAGACCCACTTGAGCTGTTAAATATTCACTTGTGGACTAGAGCCTACAATTTTTTTCAAATTATTGTTTTCTCTGATCATTGGTAAGACTATTTGTATCATGTTTGACTTTTTTAGCATGTTGAATTATCGGTAAGAGAGCAGAATGTTCAGCTTTCATATTTATTGTAACTGTTTGATGACTTAATTACTATTGGATGCATTAATGTGTGAGGAGCCCCATCTTGTGGAGCAACTCAGAATTTATGCACCTTTTTAAAACGTGTTGAAATCTTGACATATTGAAATGGATCAATGGTGATTTATTTGTCACATGTGCAACTGCACAGTGAAATTCTCTTTGCATAATTCCAGATGATGCTGTTGTTGACTTGGACACCAGGGTATTTTTTTAATATGAGGCTTTTTATAGCTATGTGCCATTGTGCAAAAAAGTGGGGATCATTGGATAATTTTATTGTCAATCAAGCCTGATCTCATTTGTATTTGGGACTGACATGGCACTGAAGCATCTACTTTGTGTGTAACCTTCCTCAAGTTATAATGTTTCTTGCTTATTACAGCTTATTAATTTATAATATTTTTATAATTGCTTTGTTTTCTTTCCTCCACACAATTGTTTGCTAAGTTAGATGATATTAGTCGAAGTCAGCACTCGTTCTTGCTGCCTGCTTTGTTGGCTTGGTTTATTATTATTATTGTCATGCATACCCAGTTACAGTGAAAACAAATATACTTAAGGTTCTCGAGCATTCATGTTAAATAATTAAAGATATTTCTCAGTTTATATAGTTAAAGTTCAAAATGTTGTTGCCAAATAATAGAATTCTCTGTGAAACAAGTGTCTGGATCAGTTTGCATTGAGCAATAACCATAGAGTGATACAGCGTGGAAACGGGCCCTTTGGCCCAACTTGTCAACACTGACCAATATGCCTCACCTACACAAGTCCCACCTGTCTGTGTTTGGCCCACACCCGTCTAAACCTATCATATCCATGTACTTGTCTAAATGTTTCTTAAACGTTGCAATAGTACCTGCCTCAATTACCTCCCCTGGCAGTTTGTTCCATACACCCATCACCCTTTGTGTGGAAAATGTTACCCCAGTGGAATGTTGCTTGTGGTAGAGGGTTTCAGTCAGGAGGTGAGTGGAGAAGCTACATCAATGTTCCTTGGAGTGGAGAGGATTAATACGGAACATGATTAAAGCATGTAAATTTATGAGAGACATGGATGGGTCGATGACTGACATCTTTTTCCCCCATTCAGTAGAAAATGGAGACATGGATTTAGGATGAGGAGGAAGAGACACAGAAGGGATATGAGGGGAAACCTTTTTCAAAGAGTAGTGAATACCTGAACTGCATTGCCTGGGAGAGTGTTAAAGCAATGTTGCTGTCAAAATTAGGTGGTAAGATAAGCATTGAATCGCTCAAGCTTGGACTGGTGTGCACCGTATTACGGGAGATGGAATTAACGTGGAAGATGTGGGTTTGGTGGATTGAATGGTCTGAAAAAGGGTCTAGACCCGAAACGTCGCCTATCTAATTCGCTCCTTAGATGCTGCTGCACCCGTTGAGTTTCTCCACCTTTTTGTGTAACCCTTGGTGGATTGAATGGCCTGGTTCTGTGTTGTATCTTTTTACGGTGCTATGATGTACTACATGCATTGTTAAATTAGTTTGTTCCTGTGGTTAATTATCTCCCAAATGTCAGTCTTTTCAAAGACATCGACTCCTGCAGGCAAATATGATTTTTCTTTCACATTGTCATGGATCTGACCTCTGAATGCCTGTCTGTTTTACATTCAAAATGTCATTAATTTTTACACACTTGTTGTAAAAGGTAATGGTAACTTGTATTTTTTTGCAAAATCATCAGAACTATTTATAACAGCTGTGATAAGAGAGCGTCTGATATATTGGGGCATTTGGTTGCAATGTTTGGAGGAAAAATGTGATTGGTATTAAGTACTTGGAGCCATCCTGCTATGCAGCAGAAAAACAGCAGGTGGTGGTAGAACACAACTAACATTTTGTGGAGCAATTCGATAGCACTGGAAAATTGCGTTGTTAACCAGCATCCAGTTGACCCAGGTCAAGACACAAATTGATGTCCCTATCACTGTCATAAGTTTAGAATTCAGTTTGCATTAACAGTGTTGTTTAACTTGATGTGTATCTATTGTGAGTGATTCACATCCGTTAAAGCTTCATGCCCTGTTTAAAACAATGCCTGTACTTATGAAGGAGGGGGGCTCATTGCTGACATCTGGTATCATCGGAAGACTGGATACCGAGAGAAAATCATGATGGAGTAGTAATCTGAGCAGGCATACTGATTTTCAGGTATGTTTTAGATTACCTAGGTCAACGGAGCCATGTGGCTCCACTCTCTTCCACTTTTCGTTACTCCCATAAGAGTCGAGCATCAGTGAGAGGTGGCCACGGAGTTGACCACTGGAAATGAAGCCCCCTGTGTCGTGCATGTAATGCCACAAAAGGATCACTGACTTTGTGGACATTAATTAGATCTGTAAATGCATAAATGTCACCTTTTGGAAACTGCACTGGTAGCCTTGCACCCAGCTGTATATCCCAACTATGTTATCTTTACAATGGGTGTCGAATCTTTTTAAACCTCCATCTCCCATCAAGAGCGTCCTTTGGGCTCTGCATTTTGGAGCAAAGAACCAACCATTGCCCCCTCCCCTAACCCTCATCTTCCTTGCAGAACTGGTTGCCTTCCACAACTTGTCTTTCAAATCCTCCCACTTTGTACAAATCAATTATGCATCTGTGGGAACTCGCACAGGCCCCAACTATGTCGATCTTTTTGTTGGCTCTATGGAACAATGCTTGTTGTAAACCTCTCTGTCTACATCGACAATTTCATTGTTGTTCTCTGCTCGTGTGGAATTTGTCAATTTGATCAACGTCCACCCTAGCTTTGAAATAACATGGATTATTTCCAACAGTTCTCCTTTTTCTGGATCTCTTTGCTTTCATATGGGGTGACACATTGTCCACCATTATCTGTTATAAACCTATGGACTCGGTTTGTCCTTCAGGTAATATGGTTTCCTCGCTGCTGGAATTGATGGAGCCTTCACATGCATGTTCTGGGGGAGGGGGTGGGTCGCAGGTGGGGGTAGAAGCTTTGGTATTTTGGAACTTGCAATAAGACTGAGTGTGGAAGGGATATGACTAATTTATAGAAGTGAAAAGGAAGGGTGAGATGTTTGTGCTTCAGATTTTGGGATATGCAGTCTCTTGTGACTTCATATCTTGTGTCACTTGGCATTATAATGGGAAATGATGATAAGGAAAGATTGGGAAAATTCAATGTCATACCAGAAGCTTTCAAACTGTTCAGATGGTAGTTCAGACGCTACCTCTAGTTTACTTTTCAGATTCACTATGGCTGCAGAATAGGAGTGGATTGAGAATTGAAGAGGTATGTAATGAGAATCGACAAATTGGAAGTATATGGATGGAGTTAAATGGAAAGAGGGTACAGGAAAAGTTACAAAAGACACCCAAATTAATGGGACCGAAAGTTCAAGAAAGGATAAATTAATAAAGTTGGGTGAAATGTGAGGAGGGGTGAATACTGAATTAAAAGTGTTATATATGTATGTGTGAAGTATGAGAAATAAAGTGGATGAGCTTGGGGCTCAGTTAGAGATTGGTACATATGATCTTGTGGGAATTACAGAGACATGGCTGCAACAGGATCGGAGCTGGGAACTGAATATTCAGGGTTATACGTCCTTTCGAAAAGACAGACAGGTGGGCAGAGGGGGTGGGGTAGCACTGATGGTAAGGAAAGAAATTCAGTCCTTTGCATGGGGTGACATAGAATCAGAAGATGTAGAGTCATTGTGGATAGAACTGAGAAATTGCAAGGACAAAAATACCCTAATGGGTGTTATCTAAAGGCCCCCAAACAGTAGCCTGGTTATCGGGTGCAAGTTGCATCAGGAGTTAAAATTGGCATGTAACAAAGGTAGTGCTATGGTGATTATGGGAGATTTTAATATGCAGGTAGACCCTGGAAAATCAGGTTGGTACTGGACCCCAAGAAAGGGAGTTGGTAGAGTGCCTCCGAGATGGATCCTTAGAGCAGCTTGTACTGGAGCCTACCAGGGAGAAGGCAATTCCTGATTTAGTGTTGTGCAATGAACTGGATTGGATAAGGGAGCTTAAGGTAAAGGAACCATTAGGAGGTAGTGACCATAATATGATAAGTTTTAATCTGCAATTTGAGAGGGAGAAGGTAAAATCAGCAGTGTCAGTATTGTAGTTGAACAAAGCGGACTATGAAGGCATGAGAGAGGAGCTGGCCAAAGTTGACTGGAAAGGGATCCTAGCAGGGATGACAGTGGAACAGCAATGGCCGGAATGCCGGGGAATAATCCAGAAGGTACAGGATCAGTTCATTCTAAAGAGGAGGAAAGATTCTAAGAGGAGTAAGAGGCAGCCATTGCTGACAAGGAAAGAACAACAGATTATAAAAAAGCAATCCGGGGAGAAAAGATGAAATATGAAAGTCAGCTAGCCAAGAATATAAAGGAGGATAGTGAAAGCTTTAGGTATGTGAAGAGGAAAAGATTAAGACAAATGTGGGTCCCTTCATGACAGAAATTATTTATTATGTGGAACAAGGAAATGGCAAACAAGTTGAACAGGTACTTTCTTCACTAAGGAAGGCACAAACAATCTCCCAGATGTACTCGGGGACAGAGGATCTTGGGTTGCGGAGGAACTGAAGGAAATTCACTTTAGTCAGGAAATGGTGTTGGGTAGACTGATGGGACTGAAGCCTGATAAATCCCCAGGGCCTCCCAACGTACTCAAGGAGGTAGCTGTAGAAATCGTGGGCGCATTGGAGATAATTTTCAAATGTTCTATAAATTCAGGATCAGTTCCTGTGCATTGGAGGGAGGGTAGCTAATGTTATCCCACTGTTTAAGAAAGGAGGGAGAGAGAAAGCAGGGAATTATAGACCAGTTATCCTGACATCGGTGGTGGGGAAGATGCTGGAGTCAATTATTAAAGATATAATAGTGGTGTATTTGGGTAGCAGTAACAGGATTGCTCCAAGTCAGCATGGATTTACGAAGGGGAAATCTTGCTTGACTAATCTTCTGGAATTGTTTGAGGATGTAAGAAGTAAAGTGGATAAGGGTGGATGCAGTGTATCTGGACTTCTAGAAAGCCTTTGATTAGGTCCCACACAGGAGATTAGTTGGCAAAATTAGAGCACCACTAATTTTGTTGTGGGTAGGGTATTGACATGGATAGAAAATTGGTTGGCAGACAGGAAACAAAGAGCAGGAATTAACGGGAACCTTTCAGAATGGCAGGTAGTGACCAGTGGGGTGCTGCAAGGCTCGGTGCTGGGACCACAGCTATTTACAATATGTTATAATGATTTAGATGAGGGGATTAAAAGTAACATTAACACATTTGCAGATGACATAAAACTGGGTGACACTGTGAACAGTAAAGAGAATGCAGGGTGACTTGTTGGGTTGGGTGAGTGGGCTGATGCATGGCAGATGCAGTACAATGTAGATAAATGTGAGGTTATCCACTTTGGTGACAAGAACAAGAAGGCAGATTATTCTCTGAATGGTATCAGATTAGAAAAAGGGGAAGTGCAACGAGACCTGGGTGTCCTTGTACATCAGTCACTGAAAATATACATGCAGGTACAGCAGGCAGTGAAGAAAACTAATGGCATGTTGGCCTTCATAATGAGAGGATTTGAGTATAGGTTCTTCTGCAGTTTTGCAGGGCCCTGGTGAGACGACAACTGGAATATTGTGTGCAGTTTTGGTTTCCTAATTTGAGGAAGGACATTCTTGCTATTGAGGGAGATCAGCGTAGGTTCGCAAGATTAATTCCTGGGATGATGGGACTGTCATATGATGATAGAATGGAATGGGCTTGTATTCACTGGAATTTAGAAGGATGAGAGGGAATCTTGTAGGAACATATGAAATTATTAAGGGATTGGACATGCTAGACGCAGGAAGTATATTCCTGATGTTGGGCGAGTCCGGAACCAGGGGTCACAGCTTAAGAATAAGGTGTAGACCATTTAGAACTGCGATGAGGAAAACCCTTTTCATGCAGTGTGTTGTGAATTTGTGGTATTCTCTGCCTCCGAAGGCAGTGGAGGCCGATTCACTTGATGCATTCAAAAGAGTTAGATGGAGCTCTGAGGGCTAGCAGAATTAAGGAATGTGGTGAGAAGGCAGGAAAGGGGTACTGATTGTGGATAATCAGCCATGATCAGATTGAATGGCAGTGCTGGCTCGAAGGGCTGAATCGCCTACTCCTGCAAATATTTTCTGTGTATCTATGAGAAGTTCAAGATTACCAGACTGCTCAAACTTGAAACACTTTTAGGTCTGGATTGTTCTAGACCCCGCCCCTGGGTGCCTGCCTGTCCACACTCACCTTTTCAGGATGCAGTGGGCTAAATGAGCTGACCTTCGCACCCTGGAGGTGTCCTGTGAGGTGGAGCAGGCTCCCAAGGACAAGTAGGCCTCGGGCAGTGTCTTGTGAAGGCTTTAACAGCTCACCGCTGTCAATCCCTTTGAAATGTTTTTAAACAACTCTGACGGTCAAGAACATGCAAATTCTTTTTTTTTGTAAATAATTGGAAAAATTATTATTAAATTTAACAGCATTTATAAAATGCTAACAAATAAATGAGCTCAAGAACATAGGCAAACTTAAGACACTTAACCTGCACATTTCTACAATAACTATTGTAATAAGACTGATTAAGACTACCAGAACTGAAATGCTAATTACTTTTCTTTCTGACGAGCTGCCCTAGTGTTTCCAGCATTTTCATTTTTTTGTTTTAGTTTTCCAGTATCAGTTTTTATTTTTCAGTTCAGTAAGGCTAGATGCATAACCGCTATTCTGGAAAGATGAGATGAGTTGCAGCACATACTAACACTGAAGATCACTTTATTTCTTCACAAATCTCTGAACTTGATGGCAAGCCATTGTTCAACATATTGGTCCTCTCAAGTATTGTTGAGGATACAGCAATCTATTGAAATGGGAGCAAACATATATCCAACCTCTTTGCAATGTTTTGTTTTCTTTTAATGTTGCATTGTTGGAAATGGTCCATAGGACTAACTCTTTCATGCATGCTGAACGATTTGAGGCTCCATTCGGCAATAATGATGCACCTTCTTTATGATCTTGGGTTTCCATGGTATTTTTTTTGCTACATTTAAATTTTAAAGTCAACCTATCTGTGTACTCAATGTCTGGTTCACAGGTGAGGAAATAATTTCCAAATCCAACATCGCGATGGTGGGAATTTCACTGACCTTGTGTTAACCAGGATGCATTTGTCATTAAACATTTTGAGGGTTCATAATTCATGAATTATTGTCAGTAAAATGTTTTAGCAAGTATGTAGCAAGCTGAATAAATAGGTAGTTGGATAAGGGGCAAATCTAAATTTAGGTGGCGGTGACCAGGGAGAAAGCGTGTACCAGTGAGTTTTTTAATAACAATTATCTATTATATATCTTACTACTTGGAACAGTACAACACAGGGGAAAAAAACCCTTGCACTTACCATGATGCCAATCTAAACTAGTCCCATCTGCCTGCACATGATTTGTACCCATCTAATCCTTGCCTGTTCATGTTTCTGTCCTAATGCCACTTAAGCATCTGCTAGCAGCTGCACACATGGCAGCATGTTTCAAGCAACTTCCCTAGCACAGCTCCTTTAAATCTTTACCCTCGCCTTCAGCCCATGTCGTCTAGTTTTTGACACTTCCATTGTGGGGTAAAATACTCCAGCTACCCAATCTATGTGTCTCGTAATTCTATTTACTCCTGCCCCTCGGGCTAGAATCAATGGAATGCATTATTCAAGGTGAAGAGTAAGAGGGTTCCGTGTAAACATGTTCCCACAAACCGCAAGAGTGGGATTTGCAAAGCCCCTGAGCTGATGAGGTGCATTGGAGGTTGGTTAAAACAGAAAAGGAAAGTTCTTGTGAGATACAATTAATGCAGCAGAAAGCTTGGAAGAACATGGCAAATGTAAGAATGAAATTGAAAGAGAAATGAGGAAATTGGATGGAAGGCATGTAGGAAAAATAGCTAACAAAGTTGAGGGAAAACCAAAGGTGTTTTAGGAATATGTGAAGAGCAAGAGCTCTTTGTACAAGGGTCATCTTAGTTGAGTAGAGAAGGAGGGTGAAGTAATTCAGGTAGATAAGTGTGAAATATTGGATGGGATAAACAAGAGATGTTAAGGAGTTTAGTTTCTCCAGTGCATAAATTGCAAGGACCTGATGCAGTAGATTCCAGGAGACACAAGAATTGCAGTCTGGAATCTGGAACAGTAAATACGTGAATGGTAGGTCTGACAGCATCTGTTGGGTGAGAGGAATTGTCAGTGTTTCGGATTGAGACCTTGTATCACTATTGAGTGGAAAGAGACTGTACAAAAAGGAGATGGGGAAGGGGTGAGACGGGACAGTAAATGGTGAGGGAACTGAGGTGGGGTGAAGGATGATGGATAGAAGGTGCCAGGTGGGAGAGGGGCAAGGGTGGAGTTGGGAGACGGAGGTGAGTGATACGTGGAAGTAGACAAGAAGAGAAAGGGGGACAGGAGTCTGGAGTGGTGGTGGGAAGAAGCATTTGCATATAACCACAACATATCCTCCTACATTTCCGCCACCTCCAATGGGATCCTACCACTGGCCACATCTTCCCATTTCCTCCCCTTTCTGTTTTTCGCAGAGACTGTTCCCTCCATAACTCATTGGTCAATTTGTCTCTTCCGACCCAAACCGCCCCCTCCACGGGTACTTTCCCTTGCAACTGCTGGGAATGCTACACTTGACGCTTTACCTCCTCCCTTGACTCCATTCAAGGACCCAAGTCTTTCCAGGTGAGGCAGAGGTTCATCTGCACCTTCTCCAACCTCATCTACTGCATCTGCTGTACCAGGTGTTAACTTCTCTACATCGGCGAGACCAAGTGCAGGCTCGCCGATCACTTCGCCCAACACCTCTGCTCAGTTCGCTCTAACCAACCTGATCTCCCGGTGGCTCAGCACTTCAACATCCCCTCCCATTCCGAGTCTGACCTTTCTGTCATGGGCCTCCTCCATTGCCAGAGTGAGGCCGAGTGCAAATTGGAGAAACAGCACCTTGTATTTCGCTTGGGTAGTTTACACTCCAGTTGTATGAACATTCACTTCTCCAATTTCAGATAGTCCTTGCTTTCTCCCCCCTTCCCCTCCCCATCCCAGCTCTCCCACAAGCCTACTGTACCCGCCTCTTTTTTTTCCGGCCCCCCCTACCCCCGACTGAAGAATTGTCTCGACCCGAAACGTAGCCTATTCCTTCTCTCCATAGATGCTGCCTCACCCGCCGAGTTACTCCAGCATTTTTGTCTACCATTGCATACAGTGTGTTATTTCTCCTGGCTATTGGACTGATGGAGAGGATTAGAGAATGGAATAAGGGCAGAACAGGCTAATTAGCTTAACTTAGTTATGAAATTTATTGGAATCAGTTTTGAGGACAACTTACACCTTCATTTAGAAAAGGTGCTTATTTGTTCAGGGAGACGAGCTATGAATTTGTAAAGGGAAATATAATTAGAATTCTTCGAGGTAACTAGAGGTTACTCTTTTATGGGAAGAGGGGCAAACTTTAAGAGAGACCCAAGGGGAAATTATTATTATTTATTAGTTTGCACAATGGTGGTTGCTTGGAATATGCTGCTAAAGGAAGTGGTGGAAGCAGATACAATAGCAATGTTCAAGATTTAGATTTAGAGGCATTTAGAGAGTTTACGAATGGCAGGAATTGGAGGGTATGGACCACTGTTCCATGTTCTCCAGGTGGCAAATAAGAATGAGGCCAGTACACTTGGTATAGAATGCATTTCAGCAAGGTTTTAGACAAAGTGTTTAATTCTAAAGAAGTCTGAGGTAATGCCTTTGCCAGTGATGCAGCAAGGCAAATGAACGTAAAATATTGTTATTGGTTTATTTTAAATTTACTAAGATATAGTGAAAAGCTTTTGTTTACATGCTATCAAGTCCAGTCAAATCATAATTCCCAAGTACAATCAAACCATACACAGTACGACAGGTAGTGTAAAGAGAAATAAAATGCCACAGTGCAAAATATAGTATTAAAGTTAAAGTGCACACTTTTTAAGTGCAAGGCACTAATGATTTCTGTTGGAAGATAAGGACCAGCAATTAGCCTTGGGAGGACAGTTCAGCAGTCTGATGATAGCCGGGATGAAGCTGTTCTGACGCTGCTAGTGCGTGCTTTCCAGTTTCTCTTTTTTTTGCATCTTCCACCTGACCCGAGACTGGAGATGAGGGGATAACCGTGGTGGGAAATATCCTTAATTATGTAGACTGCTTTCCTCAGGCAGTGTGGAGTGATTGGTGTGGCTGGTTTGTGTCACATGCTGGACGACATCCGCAACTCCCTGTAATTTCTTGAAGTCTCGGGCAGAACAGTTGCCAAACCAAACTAGATACTTCCTGATTGAATACCTTCTACTGTGCATTTGTAAACATTGGTGAGAGTCATTGGAACTGAGCTGAACAACTTTAGTCTTCTGAAGAAGTAGAGACGTTAGGGTGTTTTCTTGTGTAGGAAAGAACTGCACATGCTGGTTGAAACTGAAAATGGGCACAAAAGCTGGAGTAATTCAGTGGGTCAGACAGCACCTCTGGATTAAAGGAATAGGTGATGTTTCAGGTCGAGACCCTGAGACTGAAGGAGTGAGGTAGGGTCTCGACCCGAAATGCACCTAGTCCTTTTCTCCAGGGTATTTTCTTGGCTATAGCATCAATGTGGTTGGTCAGGACAAGTTGATGACATTTGCATGTAGAACATGAAGCACTCGACCACGTTGACACTTTTAATGGTGTATGGGGCTCTGCCGTTTTTTGTGAAGTCGGAGAGATGATTGTCTTGATGGTATTAAGTTCTCTTTCTCCTTTTAATACTCCATCTCATCATTGTTCAAGAGCCAGCCCACTGCAGTGGCGTCAACAGCAAACTCTTAAATAGAGTTGGAGCAGGATTTGGCGAATGAATGAGTAGAGTAAGGGGCATGGAATACATCCTTGCAGGACACTGATGAGAGTTATTGTGGAGGATGTTTTGTCACCTCTCCTCAAATAAAATCAGTGAGGAGGTCAAGGATCCAGTTGCTTAAGCTGTGCTTACTCTTGAGTCCAGGAGTTTGGTAATTGAGCTATGGCTTCTTGTCATACCATCTATTTTCTTTTAATATGGCACTATATTAGAGAGTGTTTGTAAAACTATATAGTTTTATATATTTGGGGGGGGGGGGGGGGGGGGGGGAAGAATGACTATGTTTTGTATTTGATTCTAGTTCATTTACCACTTATTCATTGTGACATGGTTGTGGGTGATTGTTATCTGGTAGAAAAATATTGTGAAATAGTACTAAGATAGCATGTGTATAGAAATAGCATGTGTAATAATTAATAGAAATATTACTGTATGACTTCATCACTATTTAGTGCCCTCCATAATGTTTGGGACAAAGACCAATCATTTATTTATTTCCCTCTGTACTCCACAAATTGAGATTTGTAATGGAAAAAATCACGTGTGGTTAAAATGAAAATTGTCAGATCTTCATAAAGGCCATTTTTATACATTTTGGTTTCACCATGTAGAAATTATAACTGTGTTTATGCATAGTCCCTCCATTTCAGGGCACCATAATGTTTGGAACACAGCAATGTCATCTAAATGAAAGTAGTCATGTTTAGTATTTTGTTGCACATCCTTTGCATGCAATGACTGCTTGAAGTCTGCGATTCATGGACATCACCAGTTGCTGGGTGTCTTCTCTGGTGATGCTCTGCCAGGCCTGTATTGCAGCCATCTTTAGCTTAGGCTTGTTTTGAGGGCTAGTCCCCTTCAGTTTTTTCTTCAGCATATAAAAGGCATGCTCAATTGTGTACAGATCAGGTGACTGACGTGGCAACTCAAGAATTGACCATTTTTTGGCTTTGAAAAACTAATTTGTTGCTTTAGCAGTATGTTTGGGATCATTGTCTTGCTGTAGAATGCTGTTGGCCAAAGAGCTTTGAGGCATTTGTTTGAACTTGAGCAGATAGGATGTGTCTGCACACATCAGAATTCATTATGCTACTACCAACAGCAGTTGTATCATCAATGAAGATAAGTGAACCAGTACCTTCAGCAGCCACACATGTCCAGGCCATAACGCCCCCACCACCGTATTTCACAGATGAGGTGGTATGCTTCACTCTCCTCCATACTTTGCTCTTGCCATCTTTGTCTCATCTGTCCAGAAGACCTTTTTCCAGAACTATGGTTGTTCTTATAAGTACTTCTTGGCAAACTGTAACCTATCCATCCTATTTTTGCGGCTAACCAGTGGTTTGCTTCTTGCAGCGTAGCCTCTGTATCTCTGTTCATGAGGTCTTCTGCGGACAGTGGTCATTTACAAATCCACACCTGACTCCTGAAGAATGTTTCTTATCTGTCGGACAGGTGTTTGGAGATTTTTCTTTATTATAGAGATAATTCTTTTGTCATCAGCCATGGAGGTCTTCCTTGGCTCGCCAGTCCATTTGCGATTAGTAAGCACACCAGTGCTCTTTCTTAAGGATGTTCCAAACAGTTGATTTTGGTAAGCCTAAGGTTTGGCTGATGTCTCTAACTGTTTTATTCTTGTTTCTCTGTCTCATAATGGCTTATTTGACTTTCATTGACGCAACTTTGGTCCTCATGTTGATAAATAGCAGTAAGTGATCCAAAAACTGGAGGAAAGACTAGGTGCTGAGAGCTCTCTTATACCTGTATTAAGGAGACATTTAAACACACCTGAGCAATTACAAGCACCTTTGAAGCTATGTGTCCCAAACATTATGGTGCCCTGAAATGGGGGACTATGTATAAACAGCTGTAATTTCTACATGGTGAAAACAAAATGTATAAAAATGGCCTTTATTCAAATCTGACAATGTGCACTTTAAAACTACGTGATTTTTTTTTTTCCCCTTTCTATTACAAATCTCAAATTTTGGAGTACAGAGGCAAATAAATAAATGATGGGTCTTTGTCCCAAGCATTATGGAGGGCACAGTAGATCTATGATTGTTGAATCTTGTTGTAAAATGCCTTATATGTTTATTCTAGGTCTATGGAATCTTGTTTCACTTTTCTCCAACCTTTCTTTATTTGTGCTGATGCCTTTTGCCTACTTTTTCTTGGAATCTGAAGGATTTGCTGGATCAAAAAAGGTAGGAATTTGTTCTGAGTAAGTATAAATTTGTGATTGTCATCGTTCCCGATGTTGGGGGAGACCAAATCCAGGGGCCGCAGTTTATTTAAGAATAAGGGGTAAGCCATTTTGAACGGAGATGAGGAAAAACGTTTTCGCACAGAAGGTTGTGAATCTGGAATTCTCTGCCTCGGAAGGCAGTGGAGGCCAATTCTCTGGATGCTTTCAAGAGAGAGTTAGATAGAGCTCTCAAAGATAGCAGAGTCAGGGGATATGCAGAGATACCAAGTGTCCCGGATTCGCCGTATTTTGTCCCGGCGAAATAACCTTTTTACGGTGTTCCGGCAGCCAAACATGCTGTTACGGAACACCGCCGCGCCGGTGTTCCTCCCGTGGTGAACGCCGGCGCCATGTGCCCCCGGTTTGCCAGCCCGGCAGCTCGCAGCCACGCCCAGCCCAGAGCCCGGGCGGCGCCGGCCCGCGCGATCAGCGGCACTTTGCCGGGCCCTAGTGTCCGCGCCTGCGCAGTGGGGGGAGGGTTGCCGGGCCCCAGTGGCCGCGCGTGCGCAGTGGGGGGAGGGTTGCCGGGCCCCAGTGGCCGCGTGTGCGCAGTGGGGGAGGGTTGCCGGGCCTGGCGCCATTTCGAGCCACGCCACGCCCGGCCCAGAGCCCGGGCGGCGCCGGCCCGCGCGATCAGCGGCACTTTCTTGCCGCCAGCCGGCCGCTCGCGGCAGCCCCATCACCGGGCCTCCCCCCCCCACCCCCACCCAGTGCGCAGGCGCAGACCCGCCGGCAACCTTGCCAAGTGCGCATGTGCCGCACCCGCCCGCCGGCAGCCCGCTGATCTGCACCAGTGCGCAGGCGCATAGCCGCCGGCAACAACCCCAAGTGAGGTTACGGAGAGAAGGTTACGGAGAGAAATGCATTTAACCCCATTTGTTACGGACAAATGGGTTGAATGTTACTGTGAACTAAATTTAGGGTTGGCATCTCTGGATATGGAGAGAAGGCAGGAACGGGGTACTGATTGTGGATGATCAGCCATGATCACAGTGAAGGTGGGGTGGGGAGACTATGTGCAAATACTACTGTAATTTCTACATGGTGAAACCAAAATGTATGAAAATACCTTTTATTAAAATCTGACAATGTGCACTTTAACCATATGTGATTTTTTTTTTTCTGTTACAAATCTCAAATTGTGGAGTACAGAGGCAAATAAATGATGGCTCTTTGGCCCAAACATTATCGAGGGCACTGTATGAAAGATGCAAACATTTGCTTTATAAATGCAAGTGTATTTTTGTTCCCCGATTCACTTGTGAGATCAGAGACTTACGACAGTGTGCAGCAAAAGATTTTAATAACTGCGCTCTCTGGTTACGAAGTCACCTGCCAACGGATTCTATGTTATCTCTCTCTTTTAGCTCTCTTATTTGAACTTTTGTATTGAAGTTCTCCTTAACTTTCTTTGCTTTGTGGAAAACGGGGAACAAAATGTCAAAATTCTTGGTACTTTGTGCATAATTGGGTATTTTGGTATTTTTGTACGGCTCTTCTTAGCCCACTCTAGACCCTGACCAAATTTTTGAAAAGGTAGTAACCAGAAATCAACACACTATTCCAACCAAAGATTGATGACTAGCAAATATTTGAGTGTTATAATTTGTGAGAATTTGATCTAGTCACAGTTTATCATTCAACTGGACTAAACTTTTCTTCGTTCTATTGCACAATAACCTGTTCATTTAATGTTAAATGGATTGAGTTTATTTTCTTGTTTGGAAAGACTGCGAGGTTATGTTTAACTTTGCTTGTAAGTCTTATTACCTTCTAACATGGATGTGGCTGTTTCCGGTCTGCTGCTTTCTTCCTTCATTTGCACAATTTGAGTTTACCATGTTTACCATAAATATTGTACAAGCTGAATGTGACTTTATCTTAGAATTTAAAATGGATCCTGGACCTGCTATATGAATTGGATTCTCCTTGTCTGGATAGGCTGTCCATCCAAATGTTATAGTTGTACAAACCAGATATTTGGTTGTATTTTGGCAGATGGTGTTATAAATGAACTGAGGTGTATTGAGTTGTCCTGTATACAGCGAAAACGCTTCTCCATATTGATAAATGAAGTAAAGTTGAGCAAATCATTTTAAAATTCATTGCAAAATAAAAGGAAAGCATGGTTTAATATTGCAAAAAATCAATATCTGTTTCTTTGGCTTTGTTAAATTGAGTAATTTAATATGGACCATTTATTGTATGGTTGAGTTCAGATTTCTTTAACTATTAACTGTCGTGCTATCAACTTGGGTCGAAGGCAGACTTTTTAATCCACCGAACTAAGTGTCTGTGTTGTGACATTTTGTTTGCATAAATCTGTGAATATAGTCTGAGGTTGATGCTATCCACATGTTCATCAACAGTCAAATGACATCAGCATCCTAAACCATTATACCAATTATCCAGACATTATAAAACACTGAACTCTCATGTAGCAGCTGTGAGTTTAAGTCAAAGTGAAATGTTTTTTAAAAAAAAGTCTATCAATAAAGGGAGCAGTATGAAATTTGCAGTGATTTCCTTGCCTAATTAATTAGATCCACCAGATGGAAGTGGAGGCCAATATTAGTGCTCAAAATGTCTATAAACTTGAGCAAAAAGACAGCACAATGGATGAGAAAAAAGATTTTTAATACACTTCAATCCTGCGTCGCAGTTTGAGATTGTCCTGGTTTGCATCCCTTTTGGCAAACTTACATAAAACTGACCATGTACTGTATTTTACGACCAGATGACTTTTTTTGTAGTGCTCATTGAAGTTAATTTGTATCAGACCCATATTAAAGAGACTTCAAAATCAGTAGGAAGTACAAGTCTGCTCAGTCACTTTCTTTCATTGCATTCTTTCATTTTTTTTTTTTTAAACTTGTTTTCTCCCCATTGATGATCCATAAATTGTTGTTAAAGACTGATTACGGAAGCACTGTTTTGTGTTAACAGCACGTGCATATTTTTGCTGTTCATTTGGGTAGTGAGACTAACCATATTGAGAAGTGGGTGGAAAAAAGAAAATGTTATTTCAAGTAAAGATGATGCTCTTGAAATTTAAGAAAATGTTGATTTAATTTCAAAGGATTTTATGGGAAATATTTAACTTTGTTGTTTTAATCTGCTGGCCAAAAATCAGTTTCTATCCTATTTAAATGTGATGTCGAAGTAAATATAGTTAAGTCATTATGAGCATGTTTTTATTGATTGATGAGGAATTACAATTTCTGATAACTGGAATTGTTTATACTTTGGCTCAATAGCCCTTCAAGGGCATTAATCAATTGGCGAAGCAAAGGTGGTAATGTTCCAGATCATGGACATTAAAGCAATTTTAATTGTTAACTTTTTTGGATTTTTTGTAAATTTGGTAAGCATGTTGAAGTTGACATTTCTTTACCAGACTACTGAATAAATGGTAGAGATTAATGGAGGATTACATGATTATTGATAGTTTGTGGCCGATAGTCTTTTAGTCATTTATTTTAATAACCCTGGTTGTTGGCCACAAAGTAAATCTTCTCCTTTTCCTTTGTCACCTTTCGATAAACTTAAGGTCACTAAAACGCTGCTCCTCATGTCTTAATTTGCACTGTTTTAGTCCCATCATTTGTGTTTGTTGATTTAGTTTGACTTCCAATTAAGCCATGCCATGATCTGAAAATTCTCATACTTATTTTCAAATCTCCCCATGGTGTTGCCTCTACTAATTTGGTGATCTATTGTTCTGCAATCCTCCTGAGATAGCTGTGCCAGTCTAATACTGGCCACTTGATTGCTCCATCAATGACAGCTTGTCTTTAGCTGTCACGATCACAAACACTGAAATCCCCTCCCCAAACCTTGCCGCTGCTTTGCACTTGAGATGCTCTTGAAACCCATTTTCTCACATATACATTAGATCATCTGCCCAGCATCTTTTTTTATTTGTTTAATGTATCTGAAGTGCCTTGGGATATTTGACTTTGTTAAAATGTCATGAAAATTGATTTGTTGTGGTGCATGGAGTACAGGCCTGAATCACCACAACAGCTCTCTGCAATAACACATCTTGCTGTGCACAAATTCTTCTAGATTGCAGAAAATTGGCCGGGTTGTCAGCATCCTAAAATTGACCTAATTAATATAAAGCTCTCTGCTACTGCCAATAACATTAATTATGCTATGATTGCAGCTCAACATTAAGATTAATCGAGAAATCAGGTGCTGCCGAAGTGTTACTTGTGCTTTTGGAACGGTGCTTGGAAGGTGATTCTGAATTATTGTTTTGTGTAACTTTTAAGTGAGAGGAAAGGAGAGTTCAGTTCAGTTTATCGTCACGTGTACTGACGTACAATGAAAAGTTAACCAGTCAGCAGAAAGGCAAAACGTGATTACAATCATGTTCATGGAAAAGTTTGTGTTGTGTCAATTGTGTGATACTCACCTGCCCAGCATGATCCAGTCATATCCATTATTACTTTGTTCTCTTTATTGATTGTAGGACATTCCTGGGGCTACAATGGAAGAGAAAATATTGGTTTGGGGCAGATGATTTGGGAAATAGTGGAAGATTAGTCCCAATAGTCTTGAAATGTTTCTATATGTTGGAAATGTTAGAATGTATTAAAGATCTTTGATGGCTTTGTTTTGGTCTGCTTTGCTTGAAAGTTGTGAAGCCGTGGGTTTGATGCTTGTCTTTTTCACCCAGAATCTTAATGTATTCTGAAACCCATGTGACTTGATTTATGTGGTACACATCCCTGCAAATCATGCAGGACCTTGCCGCTTTGAATCAGAACCACACTTGACAGCAAGTGGATCAGACACAGTTTGCTTACTATTGAGCCAGTACTTGTAGGCACAAAGATTCTGATGCAAGGAACTGCAGATGCATATTGAGCAAAAAACAAATTGCTTCAGGTTCTGTGGAGGCACTTGGACAGACGATATCTTCGTTTGGCACCCTTTTTCAAACTGACTGATTTCAAATGAGAAGTGGGTGTGGGAAAAGGCCTGACAAGTGATCAGTAGACAAAATGTGTGGGAAAGAACTGCAGAGTATTAGTGCAGAAATGTGTGGGAAGGAACTCCATCAGTCTGAAGAAGGGACTCGACCCAAAACATCTGTTCCTTCTCTCCAGAGATGCTGCCTGTTCCGCTGAGTTACTCCAGCATTTTGTTTACCAAGGAACTGCAGATGCTGGTTTAAACCAAAGATAGACACAGAAAGCTGGAGTAACTCAGCGGGTTAGACCGCATCTCTGGAGAAAAGGAACTGGTGACATTTCGGGTTGGGACCCTTCTTCAGACTCCATAGGTAGGGATGAAAGGTGGGGGCAGGGGGATTGATTGATAAATGGGTGGAGTAAGTGACAAAGCCTGTAGGTAAACAGGGTGTCAGATAAAGAGAATGTCAAGCCAAAGGGAAAAATGTGTGTAAAGGGACAGGAAGAGGGGAACAGGGTGAAAGGGAAATGGGAGATGGAAAAGGGTAGTGGTGGGGGGGGGTTGGTGGTATGAAAGACAAATGTGAAAGAGAAATGGGGGACTCTGGGATGAGAGATGACCATACAATGGGAAAAGGAGCAGGGTGACTCTGATAATGGAGGAGACCAAGAACAGAAAAATCAGTGTAGGAGAGTTAAACTGATTAGGAACTGGGTGCTGTAACTTGACTTGGGGGACAGAATGCAAGTGTTCGGCCTAAAGGGGCGCCTTCTCTATGTTTGGTCTCACCGATGTAATGGGTGTCTCATTAGGAGCACTGAATGTACTGAGGTTGGAAGAGGTGTACATCTCTCCTGCTTGGGGTCCCGGGAGGGAAGTGAGGGCACAGAAAGCATATTCCTGCTGACATACAATTTATGAAGTGTGAGGTGATGGCGTTTACTGGCAGTGCATAATAAATTTAGTTTAGGAATAAAACTTGAAGGAAACTTGAAAAAGTATGAATTGGACTTGCGTAACAATGGATGCAAATGACCACAGCACATGCATGCTTATTATGTTGCTGTTTTGGAAAGTTTGTATTACTTGGAAATGGGAATGGATGCTATATTGGTTTGAGATCAGAGCCTTCAGTTTTTTAGGTGGCTCTGGAATCCATACTAATGAGAGTTGAATTTATTTCCTTGGATATTAAGCAATTTAGCCGGAATGTGTTGTTTGGCAACGTCGATCCCCTGCATTGGCCTTTGATTGTCCATCACCTACAATGGATGGATCAAATTTAACATTTGCACTTTAAGATGCTGGTGTAGGAAAATGCACAATCACTACATTGCATTCAGCAATCTATTTTATGATGAACAACTGAATAAGGGATAAGAATTTGTCAATTCTTAGTTACATACCTTTGCTGCCATTACCAAGTCAATCTTGAGTGTGCTAATTGTAGGCATGTGGTACTTGATATGAATCACATTCATAATTGTGAAATGTTTCCAATGAAAATAAAAATTGAGTTAATTTTGTGGTATTAAGGAGCCATGCAACTATTTTGTTGCATATATTGTTCTTTGTCTTTGCTAACATTTGAGGATAAATTATGTAATTCCTTTTTATCATAGATAACCAAATATACATTATAAATTGCTGAGTTTTTTGTATAACATCATCCGTTTCCAGCTCAAACATTACTTTTAAATGATGGAAAGAGGTCTTCACAGTCTGTTCTCTATAGGGCAAGCTGCTGATTTTATTGCTACTGCTCTTGCTGAGTGGAAGACCTTGTTAAATGTCAAGCTGTATCCAAAGATGAAAAATTGCCATTTTGATTAAAAGCTGCAAATTGTGATTTAAACCACCTCCTGCATGACAGATTCCTAAAGTAGTTACTCTATTGAGCTTTGTTGGAGGAAGTTACCCGCTGGACAAAAAGTTAAACGTGCTTGAAATTGTGCAGCATCGCCTTCCGATTCCTGGGAACTTTGAGCAGTTACAAGTGGAGAAGAAACATTTAGGATGGTATTGGGAGGCGGAAGGCCATGCATTGGATTCCTCATGAACAGTGGCAAGAATGTATTGCCTCTCAAACAACCCAGTCAGCCTTACACTTAACATCGCAGCAGTGACTGTGGTGAGCATGACCTTTTTCTTGCTTATCTACAATATCATGTCAGAGTTGTTTTGACCCGACATGCTATCATTGCCAAGTGTGCAGGTGTAAGCTTGTGGGCTGCAGAGGGAGTGGTGGGCGCAGAATTGCTCATTAAACAATTGAAGAAATTCTGGAAGCTGCCATTGCTGCTGCAAATCTGAAATATAACGCGAATGCTGGAACTATTTAGCAGGTCAAACAGCATCTGTACAGAGAGGAACAGAGTTAATCTTTAAGGTGGATAACCTTTGATCAGAGCTGGAAAAGTGGAAAACAAGTGTATGTAAAGTTGCAGAGAAAATGGCGAGTGATAGAGGGAGACCTGTTCAAGTGCTGGCAATGCTGGAAGTTACAGTGCCCTCCATAATGTTTGGGACCAAGACCCATCATTTGTTTATTTGCCTCTGTACTCCACAATTTGAGATTTATCATAGAAAAAAAACACATGTGGTTAAAGTGCACATCGTCAGATATTTAGGGTATTTTTTTAATACATTTTGGTTTCACCATGTAGAAATTACAGCAGGGTTTTACATAGTCCCCCCCATTTCAGGGTTCCATATTGTTTGGGGCACAGCAATATCATGTAAATGAAAGTAAGGGTAAGGTGTGAAAACGAGACATGAGGAAAATGTAGAATAAATCATTGTTAGCTAGGAGAAGGTAACAACAAAGCAAACAAAGATAAAATGTAATTGAGGACAGTTGGACTTCAGTTTCTATCTTCGGTTTAAACCAGCATCTGCAGTTCCTTCCTACACATTAATGTTCAATGCCCTCCATAATGTTTGGGACAAAGACCCATCATTTATTTATTTGCCTCTGTACTCCACAATTTGAGGTTTGTAATAAAAAAAATCACATGTGGTTAAAGTGCACGTTGTCGGATTTTAATAGCCATTTTTACACATGTTGGTGTCACCATGTAGAAATTACAGCAGTGTTTATACATAGTCTCCTCCCCCCCCCCCCCCCCCCCCCCCAATTTCAGGGCACTATAATGTTTGGAACACAGCAATGCCGTGTAAATAAAAGTGGTCATGTTTAGTATTTTGTTGCATATCCTTTGCATGCAATGACTGCTTGAAGTCTGTGATTCATGGACATCACCAGTTGCTGGGTGTCTTCTCTGGTGATGCTCTGCCAGGCCTGTATTACAGCCATTTTAGCTTATGCTTGTTTTGGGGACTAGTCCCCTTCAGTTTTCTCTTCAGCATATAAAAGGCATGCTCAATTGGGTTCAGATCGGGTAATTGACTTGGCCACACAAGAATTGATCATTTTTTAGCTTTGGAAAAACTCCTTTGTTGCTTTAGCAGTATGTTTGGGGTCATTTGCCAGCAGTTCATTCTACAGCAAGACAATGTTTTGAGGCATTTGTTTGAACTTGAGCACATATAATGTGCCTATATACTTCAGAATTCATTGTGCTATTGCCATCAGCAGTTGTGTCATCATTGAAAATAAGTGAGCCAGTACCTCCAACAGCCATACATGCCCAGGCCATATCAACCACATCCATGGATCGCAGATGTGGTGGATCTTGGGCAGTTCCTTCTCTCCTCCATACTTTGCTCTTGCCATCCCTCTATGTTAATCTTCATCTCATCTGTCCACAAGCTCTTTTAAGTACTTCCTGGCAAACTGTAACCTGGCCATCCTATTTTTGCGGTTAACCAGTGGTTTGCATCTTGCAGTGTAGCCTCTATTTCTGTTCATGAAGTCTTCTGTGGACAGCGGTCATTGACAAATCCACACCTGACTCCTGAAGAGTTTTTCTTCTCTGCCGGACAGGTGTTTGGGGATTTTTCTTTATTATAGAGAATACTTCTGTCATCAGCTGTGGAGGGCTTCCTTGGCCTGCCAGTCCCTTTGCAATTAGTAAGCTCACCAGTGCTCTCTTTTTAATGATGTTCCAAACAGTTAATTTTGGTAAGCCTAAGGTTTGGCTGATGTTGCTAACAGTTTTATTCTTGCTTCCCGGTCTCATAATGGCTTTTTTTACTTTCATTGGCACAACCTTGGTCCTGATGTTGATCAACAGCAATAAACATTTCCAAAAGTAATGGAAAGACTAGGTGCTGAGATCTCTCTTATACCTGCATTAAGGAGGCATTTAACACCCCTGAGCAATTACTAACACCTGTGATGCCATGTGTCCCAAACATTATGGTGACCTGAAATGGTGGGATGATGTATAAACACAGCTGTAATTTCTACATCGTGAAACCAAAATGTGTAAAAATGGCCTTTAATAAAATCTGACAATGTGCACTTTAACCACGTGTGATTTTTTTTTTTTCTATTACAAATCTCAAACTGTGGAGTACATAGGCAAATAAATAAATGGTGGGTCTTTGTCCCAAACATTATGGAAGGCACTGTATCACATGTGGCATCTGCTAATAGTAGCAATGTTACAACATTTTGAGATTTTTAAAATCAAGTCTGCAATTTATCCCATCGGATAAAGCATAAAAAGAAGTTTAATTTGATACCTAATTCACTTTCATATCTTCAGTATTAAAAAGGTTATCGCCATTTTCATACTCGGAAATTATCATCTTGTTCCCTATTGCTTTTCCATTGACTTAACACAAAAGCTGTGATCATGGAGAGTCAAAAGCCCATAACTTTCTTAAAAATTAAGAGAACTGAATGACATTTTCAGTTATTATTGATTGAAGCATTCTGAAACGAATATGAAACATCTTACTTGGATGACCTGAAATTAAAGCTTATAATTAGTTAGTTACCTAATTGTAGATAATTACAAAATTGACCTTTGTGACGGAAATCGTAATAAACATCCAGACTGCCTTGAAAATTCAAAAATGTGATATTCTCAAGATCAGAACAGCATATTATTGTATTATATGCTGTAAGTCTGTAGGTAAATAAATTACAATTTCTAGCAATAGACCAAGTCTTTTTGGAGAAGATCAGTTGCTAGCTGGTGCATTGGCATATCATAATCAGTAGCATCATCATACTCCTCAGATTGTAACCAACAAGCAACTGTACACCTTGTTTTTCCTCAACTTTTCAATTTTGGCATTGTAAATTACAGGTCTTTGCTCTTCAAACCACGCATGACATGCCTTTCTGCCCACTACCTTCCCATTAAGAATGTCCTGCAGATCATCACATTTGGAGTAGTCCAAATTCGGATAATCTCTGCGAATGCTGTCTAAATCGGTCTCTTTTGCAGGCATTTGGACTGACAATTTTGCATTTCTTCTTCTGAGACATCTGTTTAAAATGTAAAGGAAAAAAAACACTGAACAGCATTAACAGAAACAAGTTATAATTTGCAGTTTTAGAAAAAAGGTAGAAATGATAAAGTTAAACGTTAAAACAAATAGGTTTATTTTATTCATTCATCGAAATTAAATTACTAGATCCAAACACCTATCCATTTCTTAATAAAAGGCTAAATATTTTAAATAGCCTAAGTATCCAAATAACAAACAAATCACATTCACACAAGAATTCATAATATAACATGATTTTTAAATAACACTGTCATGAACATATATGCCAAATAGAAGGAATTGAATGTTTAATTCCCATAAATTAATCTAGAAACATCCACTCTCAATATAATCAAAATTATTGTTTTTTGCACAATGCATGTGACTAAAACTGTTGTGGATATTTAGTATAAAAATATTAATTATGGATGGACAATTACACAAAATAAAGATGATCTGGACATTGTCCAAAAAAAAAGAATTTTCATCAAATTGAGAGTGGGTGTTTCTGGAATGCGATCAATTGGAATGTTGCCGTGAATTTTAACCCCATATTGGCAGTCAAAGACATGGCCGAATCGTTTGGGGACTAAATAAAAATTTTATGTTGTAAAATTAGACTAAAGCCACCCCAAGAAGCAAGATTATATGTGCAATAAAAGACTTACCCTTCGTTTTATCCTGATATTACGATTCATCTCGTTGAAGGCGTTCAAAGTCACTTTTTACTTTAATCCAACTATTAAATTGCCCAGCGATTTTTATTTTCTATATTTAAAAAAAACAGGAATGGAAGTTTGATCGATTTTTCTTCATCGACTAGCAGCCCGAGGAAATCCCTCTCCAACAAGCGATACAAACGTGCATTTTAATCCTCCCCCCCCCCCCCCCCCCCCCCCCAAAAGGTGCCGTAGTAGCGCATACAGCCCGTGACAGATCTGCAGCGCCGCTGGAGGTAGGTTTTGTAACATCACTACTAATAGAGCAGTAAATAGTCCAGCAGCCTAAGTATGTGGCTCTATTAAGCTATTGTCACCACAATGGTTGTACACGTTTTGTTCGCTTGAGTTTAGTGTCACAAATCCTTGTCTACCCATTGATGCTTTTGGTGCTTTAAGGACTTTCGGCTTGCCTTAAACTATTTATAGTTTTGCATTTTTATTGAAGATATAAGGGTACTTGATTAGTGAGGGTGTTGGAGGTTATGGGGAGAAGGAAGGAGAATGGGGAAAGACAGATCAGCCATGATTAAATGGCAGTAGACTTGATGGGCTGAATGTCCAAATTCTGTTCCTAGAGGTTAAGAAGAAGCTGGAATGCTGATAGTGCAGTTCTTTGGGATGCTATGGGATGAATACCAAGATACCGTAGAGATCTTAAAGTATTATTATTTTAAAATAATATTGGATGTATTTGCTAGGCATATCAATTTTAAAGGCAGTTAAAGGTTTCATATTTTATAGCACAAAACAGGTAAATTCTTATAGAAATATTGATTATGATTACATTGTCAAAGTAATATTTTTGGTTTCTGGTGTTTGTAATTTTCTGTATATTTCATAACTACCAAACTCTGGTGTGCAGGTTGGTGACATGGCTCAGTACAAATGAAGAATTTTCCCTAACAGGAGTATTGATTGGAGTAGTTGGACTGATAAATGGAGTATCATATGTCCGAGTTTATATTTTTCAGGTCTCTTTTGATGTTGCATGCTAAAGCAATTTAAATGTTAATTTTCCTTTCATTCATTTCTGAGATCTGTATGTCGCTGACAAGGACAGCATCGAATACTTATTCCCAAATAGTCCCGGAAAAGGTGACGATGAACTGCTGCCTTGAACCACTTTATTCTTCATGGTTTTTATCGATTCCTACAGTGTAGCTAGCACATTGGAGAGTTTTAGGATTTTGACACCTGGTCAAGAGTTAGTCATGTATTTCCAAGGTCTTGCACAAGCCGGAGGTGAATTTGTAGGTGATTCATTTTTTGTCAAATGTGATGATTGCAGAGGTTATGTGGTAATGGAGGTGGTTTTTTTTATACAAACTTGAATATGGCTGATATTGCAAGCAACCTTAAAAATCATAACATTAGTTTGTCGTATTCAGTCAGTGTGACTTATTGTGGGAGTTGGAAGAGAGAGCCCTCAGGAACAAAATACTTTTTTCTTCTTGCATCTCACTGTGTTGAAGTACATTTGTAGTCTGCGTATTATCCATTTCCTCCCTCAGTATTTAAAATATTGTGAAATCTCCCGTTCTATATTCTGGCTTTTTGGATGATTTAAAATTTGATTTGCATTTTAAATCTTTTTGTCCTGAAGCTTGGTTTCTCAATAAATTTATGCAAATAATGCATTAAATTACAAGGCAGTGTGGGATATTGAAATGATACTTTTACCTTAATTATAAGTGAAATTTTCAGTTGCTCAATTTTACAAAATCCTATCACTCTTGCTGGTTTTCAGATAATTAAGATGTACGTTGAAATGTCTCTATTAGCTTTTATGTGGATTGCCTGACTGAACACTGCCAATTACCATTTTGTTTCATTGGAGCTTGAAGCAATAGGTTTTAAGTAGTCAGGAAGAAAATGTATTTATTGCAGTTGTGATTTGCATTAAATTACAACTTGAATGTTAAATCTAACCAATGTTAATTTTAGTAGTTTGTGTTTTCCTTTGATTGGTACATAAGCAGACCATCTCAGGTCATTGGTGGTGTACCATTAACAGATCCTGATTTTTATTTCAGACCAGTTGGTGACAGCTTGTTCCTCTCACCATTTTTTATTGTTTTTTGCTATACAAAATAATGGATTTATTTTTTGTAATATTTTATCATACCAGTGAGGTAAAAAATATTTAATTATTTTGTGTGAAAGCTTCATTAGGAAGTATGTCATCAAACTGCCATTCACTGTCCTAGTGTTTTATTATGAACAGTAGCAGTCTGCTTTTCATCTCTGACACACTGCAGCGCTCCCTTGGTTGAAGAATAGACTAATAAGTAAGCTTGACATCTGGTGTGTCTTTAACTAAAGTATATGTGAGCGATGAACTGATAGGAGGCTTCCTCTTGGGACCTTCCAGCTCCAGATTACAGCAGTTAATGGAGAGCTGGGCAGTTGGCTGAGTTTTGCTCCCGTGTGTTTATCTGTGGCTGATTAATGGTGGCAGTAAAAGCTCTCTCCACTTTGAGTAATTTACAGTCAGCAGTGTCTCTGAGGGTCTATAAATCAGAGGAAATAATGTGCTGAAGACAGCCTGGTTTTGAGAATGAGAGTATTTAATTGAATGACATTGACGGTTTTTGACAATATTATTAGCACTTGTTTTAGAGCTATTGTATACAGTCATCAGCATCATTATCTACATTAGTAGAACAAACTGCAATGCTCAATGTTTTTTAACAGGGTAATGTTTCATTGATAATACCTCATTTTGTTGAGTCATGTCCACATTATTTGCATCTTCCTGAATTTATGGATTTGTAATTTTCTATCTATCTTGGTGTTCTAGAATAAGGTACATGTCCAAAATTATTTTGGCACAAACTGAATCCAATGTTAACTGCCTGACTTGGACTACGTACTGTAATTTTGGTATTAATTTGAACATTGAACCAACTTGACTATTATACAGGCACTATAAGTGAATATAAAATACTTTTGAAATGTAAAATGCATAACTATTCGATGCAATTACTTTCTATATTGATATTTAGAAAAGGAGTGAATGCAGTTTTTCATGAGCACAATTGGGAGGGCTTGGATTCCTATCCTTCTGACAAATGCATTTCTCGATATCTGATGTTAGTGGTTGGGCTTCATCCATCGTGAAGCACCCCTCAAAAGACTCCTGGTTAAGACTCTGAGCTGTTCCTTCCATTTCTTAGCCAGAACAACATCATGTCATTCCCAATGGACATGAGACAATGATGGGGTGGAAATAAAATGCCTTGATAGCTTTAACAAATCAGCATTTGTCTGTATTATTATTGACCCACAAACTGAAAAAATAGATGAAGCAACAGCCTTTTGTTTGGCGCTTGAAATTTGGCAACATTTTTCAAAACAACAAAGTTTGCTCAGAATCTTTGATCAAGTTAATTACGTGGCTTCCTTTTTGAACATTTTTGAAATCGTCTTGGTAGGCAGGGCTGCCGAAATGTCACTACTTTTGGAAGCATTATGTTCGATGAGTGGTAATGGGTAAACGGAACTGCAGATGCTGGTTTACAAAAAAGACTCAAAGTGCTGAAGTAACTCAATGGGTCAAGCAGCATCGTTGGAGAACTTGGATAAGTCATGTTTAGGGTTGGGAGCCTTCAGACTGAATGTGGTGTGGAAGGGGGCTGAAAGTGGGGAGGGGCAGGGCCAAGTGAGTTAAAGGTGGTTACAGGTGAGGGATGATTTTGATGGGCAGATGGTTGGATAAAGGCCAAAGATGAAAAGGCAAACATTTGTGAGGATAGAAAAAGTGCAAGTTAGAGGAAGGAACAGATGTGGAAGGGAAGAGGAAACGGAGAAATGGATGAGTGTCCAATTGGGGCACAAGGAAGACTCCGGAGAACTGAAGAAAATTGGCCTCTAAGGAAAGTAGAAAAAGATCCAGAGCAGTAGTAAAAGAAGTTAAGAGTAGGTAAAGTTTGTCATCTTTGATATTGGAATGAAAGGAAAGATGTATTTTGAATCAGCAACTGTGGTAAAGGCTGAAGTGGAATTGTAGACTGGCGAGTCAATTTGGATGAAGTGATTAAGACATGTTTGTTTACGTAAGAAGACAAAGTGCTGGTGCAATACAGCGGGTCAGGCACATCTCTGAAAGACATAAGTAACATTTTGGGTTGGGACCCTTCTTTAAACTGATTGTTGGGGGAGAGGGAAGGGAGGGCAGAGAAGAAAACTAAGACCATATGATATAGCAGCAGAATTGGGTCATTTGGCCCATCGAGTCTACTCCGTCATTCGATCATGAACTATTTTTCCCTTTCTATCTCATTTTCCTGCCTCCTCCCTGTAATCTTTGACGTCAAATCAAGAATCTATCAATCTCCACTTTAAAAATACCTAATCACTTGGCCTCTGCAGCTGTACTTGAATTCCACAGTTCATCACTCCCTGGCTAAAGAAATTCCCCCTCTTCATTCTGTATGTACGTCCTTTTATATTGAGGCTGTGATCTCTGGTTCTGGACTCTCGCAAAACTGGAAACATCCATTCCACATGCACTCTATCTAGGTCTTTCATTATTTTGTAGATTTCATGAAATCCTCCTTTATTCTTCTGAACTCTAGCGAGTACAGGCCAGACCCTTCAAACGCTCTCCGTACATTAACCCTTTTCATAAACCTCCTCTGGACACTCTCCAAAGCCAGCACTCTTCTCTGCTATGGGGGCCAAAACTGCTGCAATGTTCCAAATGTGACCTCACCAGCATCTTATAAAGCCTCGGCATTACATGTCCCCTCTAAATGAATGCTAGAATTACATTTGCCTTCGCTTTCCTTACTGCCGACTCAATCTGCAAATAGCTATGTCTTTATTCCTTCTACCAAAGTGTGTGACCATACACTTTGCTGTGCTCTATTCCATTTGCCATTTCTTTGCCCATTCTCCCAATTTGTAAGTCCTGCTTCCTCTATACCATCTGCCCATCCACCTATCTTTGTATCGTCCGCAAACTTCGCCACAAAACCATTAATTCCATCACCTAGATAAGTAATCCCCAAAGTTTTGATGCCCGTGTACCCTTCATAAATGTTTGTAAGAATCTTGTTAAAAACTATCTTATTTCATTGTAAAAGTCGATAAATATTGCATACATTTTTATGTTGGATTAAGGTATGAATGTAAGCAAAGGTTTTCTATAATATAATGTATAATTACTAGAATAACATTATTAAAGTATCCATTAAATATATTTTGAATTAAAATAATTTGTCATCAATGTGAAAGATGAAATTGCTTATGTTGGGAAAATATTTCAGCAAAAATTGGCTCTGTAGTTGTTAATTTCAACCTCAGTTGTGGTTCGACATCTAATATGCGTGTTACAGTGCTAATTTGTTATGTGCCGGAGCTGTCAGTCAGGGCATCATTTCAGGTTTTGCTGGGGGGGGGGGGGGGGCAAGCAAGTCTCCCAAGAGGGTCAAACAAGATTATAGCCTATCACTACATCCCAGTGTATAACTAGTACGATAAAATATATAATACTTAATTTAATAAGACAAAATATGGCACGGTTACACTCACTAATTATCATGAAATATAATTATCAAGCAATTAAAGAAAAAGATGGTAATCATGCATTTTCACAGAGGTGCCGGCCCGGCACCAACTCGCCCTGACTCTCCCGCAGGCCTGGGCCTTCACTCACTCACTCCTGCAATGGACCACAGCTCATTTGGCGCCAGATCCACACCCTCAACAAACGCTTCCTCACCTATCTAGACTCTACCAAGGATCACAAGCTTGCCCGCCTCCAGACCCCTCCATCGACACTCCTCGACTTGACCGCTGGCCAGTAGCTCGACCGCTGGACCGCGGCGCCGCTTGCCCGGCCACCACAAGGCTGAGATGGCCACCACGAGGAGCAGCAACAACATCCACCACCTCTCTGACCTTCATCGCCTTCCCGGCCAAACCCAGGCCCAGACCACCAAAACTGCCGTGACTGCCGACTCTCACCGCCTCCCTGGGGCCATCGCCGCTGTCACTGACCTTCACTGTCTTCTCGGGGCCACAGATGCTGCTGTCACTGACCCGTATCTCTAGTCCAGCACCCCATGGGCCTCCACCAGCCACTCCGCCGACCCTCGCCTCTCCACCGGCCACCAGTGGGCCAGAGGCATCACCTCGCCAGAGTTCCTGGCTCAGCACCAGGCCCACAACTCCACGATGCAGACACCACGTGGTCTGACTCTGCTGGGTCCTATTGCTCCTTCCTACCCTCCCCCAACCCCCTCCTACAGGTAACCTCAGTCATGATGGGTCTTTCCCTTTCCCCTCTTTCAACCAGGTGACCCCGACCACACACCCGCTAGTTAAAATTTCCGCTGTTTATTTTTTGGCTTTATTTTTACAGTGCCGGAGCAGTGCGCTGGTCCGGCAGCATTGTATAGGTATGTTACAAAACTTACCTTTAGCGGCGCTGCAGTTCTGCCACTGCCCGTGTGCCCGACTTTGGCGTCTTTGAGAGGGGGGCGGGTTTAAAATGCCGTTTCTCTCCAGACAATTCAAATAGATCAATCTCAGGCGATTTAGTTGCTAAAGATACATCGCTCCGGCATTTGTTTTTTGAAGCTCTTTTTAAACTATGCTGGATCATTTATTAGCAAGAGTGAATTAAAAATTGTATTCTAAAGCCGTGAACCCGGAAAACGGGACGGACCTTACATAGGGGACAAAAGAAGGTACACAGTTTATTTTTACATAAAAACGTGGTTCTTAGGAAGCCTTTAAACAACATTTTCATGTTGCGAAAAGGGGACCAAAAAACATACGAACCGGCAGTATTTTTCCTGCCGACTAGGGGTTAAATTCACCGCAAGCCGCAACGTTCCAATCCATCGCGTTCCACAAAAACCCACTCGCAAGTTGATTTAAATGGCCATTAATTTACGGGAATTAAACACTAAATTCCTTCTATTTGGCCTATAAATTCATGAAAATGAGATTTAAAAATCATGTTATATTGTGAATTATTGAGGTATGCTTCTAACGAAATTATATTCCCTTCCTTTTTACTGCCACAGGGGTAACAGGGGGATAGTTTCTAGGAACGCCTATGCTTTACCTGTTTAAACAGCGGGGAATATAGTCTTATAACATCGGGAACTTTGATCGCTTTTCTTAAAAGAGGTGCGATAAAAGATTTTGTCAGAGAATCATAGTAATTGAATTTTGCAATTAGCTGCAATTAGGTAACTAACTAATTATATGCTTTAATTTCAGGTCATCCAAGTAAGATTGTTTCATATTTGTTTCAGAATGCTTCAATCTATAATAACTGAAAATTTCATTGAGTTCTCTTAATTTTTAAGAAAGTTATGGGCTTTTGACTGTCCGCGATCACAGCTTTTGAGTTCAGTCAATGGAAAAGCAATGCAGAACAAGATGCTAATTTCCGAGTATGAAATTGGCCATAACTTTTTTTTAATACTGAAGATGTGAAAGTGAATTAGGTGTCAAATTAAACTTTTTATGCTTTATCTGATGGGATAAATTGCAGACCTGATTTTTAAAATCTCTAAATTTTGTGACATTGCAACATTGTATCCCTGAGTTATCGTGCGGGAGTCTGCAAACTACCTAAATACAGCTATCACAACTTGCGTAGGAGAATTCATACAAAATATATAATTTATTTGCAAATATGTATGTATAAAATAAGTCGTAACCACAGTTTTTTTCTAATAATGAATCAATGTTTCAGTACATTGCTGAAAATTGCTGCGTACTCCCTGAAGACATTTCACGTACCCCTGGGGATACTCGTACCCCGCTTTGGGAAACACTGCCCTAGATAATCAACATGGATCGAGAAATGTAGCAGACCCGACACTGACCCCAGCAGTACACCGCTAGTCACCGGCAACCAACCAGAAAAGGCTCCCTTTATTCCCACTATTTGCCGTCTGTCAGTCAGCCAATCTTTTATTTCTGTTTTCTTAAAGACTGGTAACATGAATTAAATAATGACTTGAATCCCCAACCAAGGCATGTTTACTTGTCAGCCATGTTACCCGTCTACTTATCAACCATTATAACTTATTTTTAATATCTCATCGTGTAGACATGAATGATGGGTGACGCAATAAACGTATTTCCCTTCTTTACTTTTCATCCACAAACTATTTAGTGTTTGAGTGAGACTTCCCCTGAGGCCATTAAACAAAACATGTGTGCAATGTGAGTAATAGTAAATTATCACATTGTGACTATGCTTTTTCCACTGGGACTTTTCTTGTTCCTTGGAGTTTGGTATGTGTCACTTTTTTTGTTACTTTTATTATTGAGGATAAATAAAATGAAATGTTGAACAACAAACTCTAAAATCTGACTTTTAAAAACTTGGTAAAATCTTCTGTGATCCCAATTCCAGAATGGCACTTTCTACTGAAGTAAGGTCTTTGGTTTAATTAATTGGCCATTTATTGTTGCCATAACAGCCAATTTATACTGACGGTTTCCGACGTGATCTTAAGTGGATTTCTAATATAATTTACTGTTTTGGTTTCGCTAGCAATCGAACTGATAATGCGAATTGCAAAACTAATTATTTCAATAAAACACGTTCATACAAGTGTAGGTACACAAAAATGCTGGAGAAGCTCAGCGAGTGCGGCAGCATCTATGGAGCGAAGGAATATGTGACGTTTTGGGTTGAGACCCTTCTTCAGACCACAACTTTCCTTCATACAAGTGTAAATAATTTGTTGAGGGGATGGGAGGAAATCTTGCATGTTAAGATATTCCTGTTGCAAAAAGGAGTACAAACTTAAAGTATACAGGGTAGACACAAAACGCAGGAGTAACTCAGCGGGACAGGCAGCATTTCTGGTGAGAAGGAATGGGTGACATTTCGGATCGAGACCCTTCAGTTTAACCAGTCCTGTTTAAAGTTAACAGTTCAGTCAAGAGAGATTTTCTGACATTGAATCCACCATCTAACATTAATTTATGTCTAAAATAAACTTGCAGTAGTCTTGGTTTCAGTTTGCACTTGTTTCAAATATAGTAAATTTTTGCCCAGTTGTTGCGAAATTAGTTTTCTATTTGAGAACATATTTCCTGGTGTTGGAATAATGATTCTGTAAAATTACAACAAGCTATTCAATTAAGTAATTGCAGCGATGGATGGGCTACTAACAAATCATTAAATTACAGGTTATAAACATAATTTGTTTCTTAATGTCGTTATAGGGATGTAATTCTGATGTTATTTAAAGAAAATAGATGTTAAGGTCAAAGGCTGTGGAATTCATAGATGTTTGGCACAATCAGTGGAACATCTATTTGGGTGCTGTTATAAAGAATACAACATCATAAACTGAATTGGTTAATTCATTTTAAAAGCTGTTTCTCTTCCATCTCTCTTCCTACCTATGGTAGTTGATAGACTTTGCATCTTTTGCAGCTTAAGTGATGTTTTGGTGTTCCTGTGTATGGAAACAAAACCTTCAAACACTGGTAGAGATCAAAAGACTTTGTCTACACCATAGTGCAAAATATTTTCCTGAATGGCCAGATGTGACTGCAATTTAGGGCTTGTCCAAAACTTTGTCCATCCAGAAATAATTAGCTTTTTTTGTTTGCTGACTGATTCATAATGCAGCGTTAGTTTGGCTTGGGGCTCCTACACCCTCAACAAAAGTTTTTTGAAGTAAAAGACGATTGTTTAACATGAAGCTGAAGTATTTTCTATGATGTAGGAATTTTTAATTGATAAAGGTCCACTTGATATGGTTTTAATGAATGCAGTTCAATTTTTAATTGGATACTTTGGATGCAAACAGGTGCGACACATTACAGCCTGTTAATGAAATCAATCATTTCTTAACTAAGTTAGTGACATTAGCATCTGTTGATATGCTGTTTTCTGTTTACTTTCAGGGAATCAAAGCACGAATTCTTGAGACTCTGGTCATGCTTATTCTTCTCGGGCTCCTTATTTTGGGTATAGTTTGGGTGGCTTCTGCCTTGATTGATAATGATGCTGCCAGCATGGAATCTTTGTATGGTAAGTGAAAAAAATTCTAAACTTTGCTAAATGGTTTAAAAATTATTCAGTTTGGATTTAGTTTGCTATCCCACGAATCGTTCCTCACAAACTATTAATTTTTTTTTTTTTAATTGTTTAGGACGATTACTTTGTTTAGATTACATTGTTTAGGACATTGGTTACTGATGTAAAAAGCAGAAAATTGAAGACACGAGCCAGTCAAAAAATAGCCAAATTCCTCGTGTGTTGGTGTAATGCATGTATTGTTGATGCAGGGTGTACATTATAGCTGGGGTATAAAACTGGTAATAGAAAAATGGGTATCCAAAATTTCTGTATGTCCATTCCCTCAGTTATTGCCTCACATGCTGAGTTCCTCCAACTTTTTTGTGTTATTGAATGAACGTGCAGGAATGGGCCACAAAATTCCTCAAGCTCTCTGTCATTTAAATGACAAATTATCAGGTTAATTATCTCTCTTACTCGTTGAACAAATACCCTGGTCACATTCAGTTCCATTTTTCACCTTGCTTCCTATCAGATTCCAGAATGTGTAGCATTTAATTTTCCACTTATCGCTTCCTAGCCATTCATGCTTTTTCTACCCTTTCCATCTAACTTGTATTTGCCGATAAACTAGTTGCCTTTTACATATAACTTGCGAGCTTTCACCCCACCCTAACCCCTCCGCATCTCTTTATACTAGCTCGTTCCCCTCTACTCTTTTTGTCTAGATGAAGGGTTTCAACCCAAAATGCTGGCTGTCCATTTCCTTCTAATGATGCTGCCTGACCTCTAGTTCCTCCAGCTAATTTTATTTTTTGCTGAAGATTCCTTCACTGGCAGACCCTAGTGCCACCATATATTTGATCCCTCGGTGTATATATTAGCTGCACCATTTACCTATATTAATTGGTATTAGTGCTTCAAATATACTTCTGATTATGAAGCACCTTGGTGGAATCTTGAATTAGATGTGCTTTAAATTTTGTAAAATAATCAGAATTATAAGCCATGAAATGTTGACAACTTGCATTATAAGAAATGATTAAAAGCAATGTTGATATCTCCCTCTACATGTGAACCTGCTGTTCCCTTTGACACTTTTTCTCCTGTTGCTCAGTTCCCTTCTGTAATACTGAAATCTACATTCATGGGATTTTTTCCAAATCATCGGTAATTAAATTGAGGAATCAAGTGGTGTGTAGAGCAAAATGATGTCGCATAGGTTTATGATTCGCATGGTTTTAAATGTCGGACTTTTCTCAAAGTGGCTCTTCCAGGTCCATTAAGTTTCGAGCATGCTCTCAGGATTTTGGAGAATGGGATTTTCGATTTCATATTTGTATTGAAAGTGGAATCTGGTCCAGTGAACGTTCTCCCTGAACTGGATAAACAGTGACATAAGTGAAGGTTAATGCTGCATTTACTGATTTGTTCAGACAATTACTCTCCAAGCTTTCAAAATTCTTGTGGAATATATATTTTTTTAAATCATCTGTTGTTGGAGGGGATGAACTTCCAGTGAAAGCTAGGAATTGTGCTCACTTTTTCTGTCATTGTAAATAATTCTAGTTTGATATCAAGCATTTTACCATGTTAGCTGTTAATTTCTTATTCCAAAATGGCTATGAATTAACTAGCTACTTTTTTTATGGAATAAATTAGTAAACTTAATTAATGGTATATTTTTCCTGGGCTGTTTCCTCCTACAGATCTTTGGGAATTTTATCTTCCATATTTATATTCCTGCATCTCGTTGATGGGTGGTTTACTGTTATTGCGTAAGTAACTATTGAGTAACTCTAGAGGATTGAATTGTTTTTAAACCTATGTTGTCTGGCAACAAAATATGGCACCTTTCTTGGTTAGTCTGATGTTGGTTGCATCACTGTGGTGGAATACAGAAGTCTGCAGCAGGATCAATAGTAGCCACCATCCAATCACACAATCCAAACTATAAAGACTAGGTAGTGGTTAGAGTCCGAAAAAAAGACAAAATCCAATGCCTAATGGAACTGGGTAAGCTTCAACGAAGGACAAACGTGTCCCCTAGACCTCAATAATTGGTGGGGTTATTTGATGATTTTAACTAGACATGGATAGGTTTTAGCAGAATGAGCACACAATCTTGGGGAAACGATACTGTTGAAAATAATTTTCAAAAACATAAAATTTGTAACAAAATTTAATTCATCCATGTGACTATTTATAGAATAACAATGTAGAATAATATATAGAATAATATAAAATGTAAAATAAATTCTTGCAATATTGACCATGATTGTTTCTGGTGGCTTTTTGCTCATTTAAATGGAATTCTTAGATATTTAGGTATAAACATTCATCCTCTGTCACATGTATTAAAGGTGCAATATACTGTTGCTGCATTTTATTCAGTTTCCCAAGTTGTCTTCCATTTTATTGATCTGCACGTCTATTTTGTACCATGCACTTCCTATTTTGCATTTGTTTCTATCGCACTTTGGATGTGGAAAATACATATCTAATTAGTCAATATTATTGCCAATATGAGTGTAGTTCTCTCTAAGAAATTTTATTTGCAAGTCGCATGCAAACTAGTTCCCTATGGGGGGGGGGGGGGGGGAAACCCCAACAGGCTGGAAATCTGAAACAAAAAAAATGCTGGAAATGCTCAGCATGTCAGACGACATCTGTCAAAAGAGAGATGGTTAACCTTTTAGGTCTGAGACCTTTTTTCTCGGAACTGAAAAAGGGAGAATATAAATTGGCATGGAAGAGCATGTAGAACAAAGGGAATATCGCTGATAGGTGACATAATTAATGTAGATTTGGATTTTGTCTTTAGACTTTACAGATCCATTCCTTCCACACCCCAAAGACATGCTGGTAGTAGGTTAATTTGTCATTTGAGGGGAATTCGTTTTGGTCTTGAATACAATGTGGAAACAGGCCCTTCATCCCACTGAGTCCATGCCAACCATTTAGGACAATTTAATCTACAAACATATGTCTTTGGAGTATGGAAGGAAACTGGAGCACCCTGAGAAAACCCATGTGGTCGTAAGGCGTATGTACTAACTCCGTACTGATAGCGCCTGTGGTCGGGAACGAACCCAGATCTCTGGCACTGTAAGGCAGCAACTCGACTGTGCCAATGTGCCCTGTATTATGTGCTGCTGATAGCATGGCGGGGAATATGCCAGGCAGGCCCGACTATACCAATAGAAAAAGAACAATCTAAGCCAAAATGATAAGCTGAAATGTCTAGGTCTGGTTCAGATATACAATAAGTTGGAAGATTTGATATATATGAAAAGGCATCATGCTTCAATAGAAGCTTAAATATTTACTCCTCATGCATATATTGTGGTTTGTTACAACAGTGCAAGAGGCCACAGGCAGGTGAGAGTGGCGATGGAATAGGGAATTAATGTGGCAGGAAACTGGCAGATCAGAGTCACTCATGTCGTCTGAATGCAGGTGCTTTACAAAGCCGCCATCATATATGTCTCTGATTTCTCTGGTGTGGAGAAGACTATATTTGATTGGAAGATGTGAAAATGAACCTGAAAAGACAAGCTTTTGGAAAGCAACAAACTTTTCTCTTTCAATTAAAAACACAGCGTGGTTCGTGGGCAGTGGTAGGGTGTGAACAGCACATCTAGGTGTGGGGAGATCAAAGGATTCTGTGTTGGCTGCATTGGCAAATGATCCAAGTAAGAGGAACTGAGGCAGCATAATTGATGTCTGGAACCGTCTTGTCATGCACAGTGGCGCCACAGACAGACCCTAGTGGAACTGGTAGAAGATGCACATGTACTTAAACTTAGCCAGAGATATTTGTGAAACATTAGAGCATGAGCATTTGGCTCAGAGCTGCTCCCAGTGTCATTGATAGAGGAAGGTCATTCCCATTCTGGAGAAGCAGTAGGATATTCAGTTTTGTTATCGACAGGTGGCTTCAGAACATCTTGAAGCAACAGCCAAGCTCCTACTCTTCATCAAGGGATCTTTTGTTAAGTGTGCAAGTTTTACTATGTATTCCATCTATAAATGAGCAAAAAGGAACTAATCATGCAATACTGCCCTTCCTGAATGGACTCTTGAACATTTTTTTCAAAAGTACATTTAAACCGGCATTGGTGACAATGCCTTCAATTGCCAACGCCCTCAACTCTGTGGTCACCTTCTGAAACTCTTCTGTTGGTTTCACTTTCCTCCTTTTAAAGCGTTTTTAAAGAATTCTAATCAAATGTTTGATGCGAATTGGTGTTATATTTCATTTGTTAAATCTCAGTATTTAAGTATGACTTGTATAGGGTTGAAGATTGCAGGCTGCTTTAGATTGGTCTAAATAATTTCCATCTCAATTACCAGTCTTTCCACCAGGTTGTGAGGGCAAATAATGGCCTTTGAAGAGAGTGAAAGATTGTTTCTGAGGCATACAATTGTTAAATGATCTCATTATTAATGTTGGACGCAAAGCTGGAGTAACTGAGACGGTCAAGCGGCATCTCTGGAGGGAAGGAATGGGTGACCTTGCGGGTCGAGACCCTTCTTCAGACATTATTGAAACATCATTATTGATGTTTGCAGTTTTTAAACTACTGCAGATTTGATCAATTGACAGTAGTCTGAAAATAATCTGAAAATATTGAGGTTGGGTACTTGGTGCAAGAATGGAGGTCGAGACACCTTGGAAGATGGCAGGGCATATTTAGAAGGCAGTTTTCAAGGCATATGGAATGCTTAGAAATGGTGACACAGAACAAAAAAAGTATGCTAAACCATTCTAGACATTGATTTGGTCCCATCTGTCATAACATTTCTGATTCTGGATACAACATCGGAGCGGCACAGTGGTAGAGATGCTGTCTTACAGCGCCGGAGACCTGGGTTCGATCCTGACTGCCGGTATTGTCTGTACGGAGTGTGTATGTTCTCCCTCAGTGTCACGTAGGTTTTCACCCGGTGCTCTGGTTTCCTCCCACTCCAAAGACATACAGGTTTGTAGGTTAATTGGCTTCGGTAAAATTGTAAATTGCCCTTAGTGTGTAGGATATTGCTGGTGTGTGGGGGTGATTGCTGACCGGTGCAGACTAGGTCGGCTGAAGGGCCTGTTTCCACAATTTATCTCTGAAGTTAAAAAAATTTAGGAAGTACCATGGAGATTTACTGGTAATGTCACTGAGCCAAGCAGGTGCAAATGAGTTGATGGCACTTCCTGGTGACTAAATGGTGGCACTTTTGCATGTGATCCATCGCCATCCCCACAGTTGTTGCAAATGTCCCTTTTTGGGATCTTCACAATATCGCCTTGTTTGTTTCCTTCTACTTCATCAAATATTTCATTCCATTGTTTGCCTGGATCTCCAGTTCAAAATGTGAAAGTAGTAGAAAATCAAAGGGCTTAAAAGGAACTGAGTGTCAGGCAGTAAAGCAAATCATCCCACGTGCATGTTTAACCAGTTATTCACCTGCCCTTCAAAAGGGGACAAAGTTGAAATTTCTTCCTCATTATGCCGAAGGAAACCATGATGCTTATTTTCCAGCAGAACAACCCCATTCACCCGAACCCTACTCCCTTCTTCCCAACAACGTATTCTTTCTCGGAGACTTATCAGATCCCTTTAAATTCTTTTGCCACTTACCAACACCCAAAAAGATAAGTCACGGTGAGCATGCAACCTACCAGCATGTCCTTGGCATTTTTAACTAAAATTGAGCACTTGGAGGAAACTCATTCAGTCATGGCGAAGACATGTAAACTCCACACGTAGCACCTAAGGTCAGTATTGAACCAGAGTCCCAAGCGGTGTGATGCAGCAGCACCAAATGCTGCCCCTACACGTTAGGGGCAATTTTGCAAAGGTCAACTTATCTCCAAACCGCATATTCTCGCCTCGGATGGTAATGGAAGGCATCCCCCATGTGGTTCTAACCACCTAACCCAACAACCGGATACCTTTCTAAAATTTGAGATGGTGCACTTCTGAAGCCCTTCTCTTTCTGTGTGTCTTCAAATAAGAGCCTTCCAGATCTAATTTATCACATTCACATCGTGCTGGTCCTGTAAACTCGTGTGGCAACCAGCAGAGGTCACCAACAACTTTCCATACTGTAACAAAGCAAATGAAATCTTAGTCATTACAGAACCAGGGGCAAATATATCAACAGCAATTGGAAAGTGATAGAAAATTGATGTCATTGTAGCACTTCCAACTCGAGATGGAGCCTGTCCTGGACTGGGCTGACCTGGTGGAGTGGGTACAATTTCACTTCCTTCTCAAAGAACAAAAGATTCCACACAATACTAGCCGACTGGCCGATGATTATATTTATTTTCACAAGATAGTTCATATGTTGGTTTTGCATCACAGTCTGTTTTGATAACCTTCTCTGAAAATACAAATTATTAAAATGAATTGGAGAAAGCTGATAATTTCTTCAATGGAAGAGTGAAATTAAGAGCAATTGTGCTGCCTTGGAAGATGGTCTTCATTGGCAATAATTGAAAGTCTACTCAAGCGCGAGTAAGATTGATGTTCAGTCATTTGGATCCGTCTACTTCATAGTGTTTGGCAAAAATCCCCACAGTCTTCAATGTTCCATTGTCCATGAATATTACATTAGCTGACCTGATGCTGCCCGTTTCCTCCTTTCCATGTAAAGATCCCAAGAGAATTTTTTAGATGTGCAAACAAGGTCTCAGAAATTCACCAGGCTGAAAATCTCCCCTTTTGTCCAATTTAGGGATTTGTATTAGGCACCCTCGCCAATCTTCTTTTTTTTTTACACAGTTAAATGGAGCAAACAAGTGACAAAACAAAAGTTCCTTGAATTTCTTATCGGTTTGTATTTTCTGTTAGTGCTCAAAGTAAATAAATGCAGTTGCATTGTTCCACTTGTCTGATATTGGATTACAGTGGTCAAATATTGATGAAAATGTTCAATACAACTGTCTCTGCATTCTCACTACCGATATGCTGTATATATGGAAGACTGGAAGCATCTAATTTGCTTATAATGTAGATGGGTTGTGGTTAACAACCAAAATTTAAAAATATATACACTAAAGAATCTTTTAAATCTCCATAACCTATATCAAACAATCATGATGTTTTGTATTGTTGCTGTGTGATTATATTAGAGCTCTGTCTGATTCTCAATTGGAATCTCAAAGGGTTTATTCTATAAGAATTAGTCCAGTTGATTTAGCTAAGTGTAGAATCCACACAGTAAGGATGTTGGCCTTATTTTCTATTTTTTGTTTTTCATTTGTTAGTTGGTTACTTTGGTGCAAAATGATCTAAGTGATACCTCCTATAGTAGTTTCTAAAATAAATATGACCATTTTGTATGGAGAAGGGTCTCGACCCGAAAGGTCACCTGTTCCTTTTCTCCAGAGATACTGCCTGACCCGAGTTACTCCAGCATTTTGTGTCTACCATTTTGTACAATGTGTGCAATACATACAGGATGTATCAGTTTTTTCCAGATTACATCGTTTCCAGTTTCGAGCAGGTTTATTTTGTGTTTCCTTTTGTGTATTAATTGTATGTATGTTGTATTATGAAACTTCTGAAAGATCAATATAATGAAAGATCATATCATTCTTATTTGAGTTCACGTTTACAAACAAGTTTTCATTTTGCAGTGATTTTCTTGAAAAGAATGGCATCAAATGCTCTTTGATGATTCACCAGATAAATGAGAAGGGAAAAAGAATTGAGACTAGCTAATTAATCTAGGAATAATTGGAGAATTGGAATTGACTGGGAGGTTCCAACATAAAGTAGCAAAATCAGTAGACGCAAGCTGAAGTAATTCAGCGGGTCAGACAGCATCTCTGGAGAAAAAGGAATAGGTAACGTTACCTGTCGAAACTCTTCTTCAACCATATCAGTGGAAAGGGAAAGGAGAAATATAGATGGATATAGAGAAATATAGAACAAATGAATGTAACAAAGTAACAGTAGAAGAGAAAAATGGTAATAAGGCGAGACGTAAGCAGGAAAATAATCTTACCACATGGAGGTCATTTGACCCATTTAAGTCTATGCCGTCTCTTGCAGCATTCTCATTAGTCCCGATTCCCTCATCCTATCAAATATGCCCTAATTCTCCTGACACCACCTGCACTAGGGGCAATTTAATCACCAGTTCGCTTACCAACGTTACTTGGCGATTTGGTGGGAAAGTGGAGAATCTGGTGATGGGGCGGGTGAGAGAATGGGATGGAATGTGATGGCATGCAAACTCGTTCACACAAAATTAAGTAATGTACGTTGGTGCAAAAAGGTTGTAATTTGAGGGGAAGCATGAGTGATAGAAGAAATGAGATGATCATCAGCTTTGAATTTGTTTGTTAGTCCAACGGCATATATATACTGTACACTAAATGGCTGCTTTCCGTGTCATGCTTTGCCAGGCCTCCTTGCAATTGGCGAATGGGGAGGGGGTGGAACAGAGAGGAGTACAAAGAAATTTAAGAAGAAACGTGTGAGGTAAAAAGGGCAGGATTAGATGAAGTAGAAACAGAAATGGCAACAAAGAAAGCAGCCCATAGTAACAGGAGTAACCGGTTTATCCCCCAAACGCATTCTGTGAAGGCATGGCTTGGAAATAATTTGTCTGGACATCTGCTTTCATACTGTAAACTTGTTAACTTCGTTAGTTTCAGAATTCTGATTAACAATGAACAAAATGTCAAATGTTTGCTGCAGAGTACCAAATTATTATGTGCCTTTACATGTAAAGGTAGAGTTGTTTCCAAACAACTGAAAACCTTTTACTTCTATGATTCTGGTCCTAGACTTTCCAACCGACAGAAATGGGATAACTAGACAAATTCTATTTCCTTTAATATCATAAATTTTCATTTAAAGGAAGTTGAGATATGACCTGATAGTTATGTAAAATTATAAGAACCATGGGTGTACGTGGGGAAAAGATTCCAACCATTAGTGGTCCTGAAAACAAGAGGACTTGGGTTTAAGGTGCGAGGAAGGTTTTAAAGGATAAATAAGGGGAAACTACCTTTATACGGAGTAGTTGATATCTGAAATTTGCTGCCAGAGGTGGTGGTGGAGGAATGTGATGCAATCGCTATGCTTAAGAGACGTTTTAGACAGGCACAATGCCAGAATAGGCATTGATGGATATGGACTGAATGGGATTTGGTGTGGCTGTGCTAAATGGATCGCATGGACATGGGGGTTTCTTCTGTGCTGTGCATCTGTCACTGTAAACACACGCATTGTGGCTATGAGAGCAGTCAGAGCTTTGTATTCTGTGGCTGTTACTCACTCCCTCATAACTGTCTGTTCATGATCTATCATGTCTGTTAGACAAAGTAGCTGTCTGAAATGCCCAAGAAGCTTGATGCGATCCAGGGAAAGGTATCCTGCTTCATTGGCACACTATGTTTATACCTTGACCAGCCTCATGGATGGAAATGTTTCTGTCCAATTTTTATAGTGGTGAATCTTAGGTTGTCTGCTGCATTCCCATAAATCTCAGCACTACAAAACTGTTTCATTCCTACAAAAAAGGTTTTGTGATGATCTAATATTGTGTGAAATCTAATACAGAAATGTAAGTGTAGTTGGAAGGGAGATTGTACAACATAATCTCTAAGACAAAAATAATGCAAACAATACATTAAAAACAGTTTTATTTAGCCAGTTGTGGTCCAGAAATTGGAAGATTTTGTCACAACCTTTAGGAAAACTTAGCTGGGGATTTAAGTTATGTGGTATTTATCTGAAATCTGTCAGCAACTGGAATGATGAGCAGGAGCATTTAGATTCATTAAATAGACAGTCTGCTCAAGTGTAGAAATTGCTCTGCAATAGGTCCACATTAACTCAAGTCAAGAGTAGTGCACATTACAGGTGCACATTACAGGTGTTGTCTTGGTTGCTGAAGTAATCCTTTGCACAGCTAGGCAGAGGGCACAAGGTACAGTTTACACAGTGGAGGGAATGTTCTTGCTTTTAATGTGAAAGAAGTTCACATACAGTATCAAATAACTTTTAGGCATAAATACAGAATTATCTGAATAAGCTCTGGCCTTTGAATTTGGTGATTTTTTTTTTTTTTAAACAACAAAATAATGTTTTTTTCAGTATTGAAGAATGCATGTTGTAATCCTGATTTCTGTTAAGAGATTTGGTTTGTTGCAGGCTGAATTAAAACACCTGCCATGTTATCAGGCAGAAGGGAATATTCTTTCATCCTTGAAATTTTAACTGATGCTTAGTTTTTGCACTTGTATCAGTCGGCCATAATGTTGCTTCACTTCTGTCAGAGGTGGAGCAATGGGAAATCCACAAAGCAATCATCAACAAGATCAAAGATTTTTTTGAAAACCAGTGTTTTTGTAGATGGGATCAGGTTTTTTGTTTAAACCTGTTTTGATGAGGCATTCATGGTTTTGGTTAATATGCATTGCACAAATGTGTTGTTGAATGGATTGGTTTAACATAAACAAATAATTGTTTTTTTTAATATATCTACGTGGAATATTATAGCATTAACAACTTGAATTAACTGTTATCATTTAAGCTTTGAGGACATTTTAGAAAGGAAGTTTTGAAGGTATTTGCTTCTAACAGAACAGTAATTCTAATAGGAATTTGGGAATTAGGAATTATTAATGCTTGAAGCATGCTGCATTGTGATTCCCTTCAACCACTTGGGTCTTTTGTGTGCTTTAGTTGGGTCACACCTAAACTGTACCTTAACTTAATTTAGTTTTTATTTCACATCCCAAAGTACCTTAACCTCAGGCTAAAGGTGTTCCAAACGTCTGCTACCCCTTGACGACTTTCCAGTTTGCCCTGTTTGAGATTATGATCCCTTGTTGGGTCCCTTTCCAAGATTCAATATTCTGTGTCCATTACCTCAGTCTTGGACTTGATGCAGAGTTCAGGTCTTGAGCTAAATTGTCCTCTGAATGTTTAGGTGCACTTTGATCTTACTCAAGTCATGCAGAGATGTAAAAAAACTGCAGAAGATGAAATCTCGAGCAAAACACCAATTACTGGAGGAATTCAGCGAGTTATGCATCAACTATGAAGCAAATGGATAGACAATGTTTTATACCAGGATGCTTCTTCAGAATGGACAGCCAACATTTTGGGTTGGGACCCTTGAGACTCGACAGATAACACTTCATGTTGGGACTCTTTAGACTTAGCAGATGGTGTTTCTGGTTGGGTTCCTTCTTAAGACTGATGAAGGGTCGTCCTGAAATGTTACCTGTCCATTCCTTCCAGAGATGCTCCCTGACCCGCTGAGTTCACGTAGCACTTTCCTCAGGTTATGTAAGTAAAATCAAGGAAGTGGCATGCTTATGAATTTAGGATCTTGGGTTGAATACTTAGGTCTTCAAGCCTCCAAAGTGATTTTGTGAAACTAGCTGATCAACTTGTTTACCTGCTTGAACTCTGTCACATCCCCTCGCCTTTCTTATCTGTCTGTCTGCCTTAAAATAATATGCACAAAATCTTTCCATAGAACTTCAGGAAATTGAATTTCCAAGACTCCCCTTGATCATAAGTGCTCAACATGCTGTTTTTTTAAAACATTGACTCCTCCTGGTTCTAGAATCTTCCACAAGGGGAAATATCATCTCCACTTCCACCCTGCCAAGATTCTTCAGAGTTTTGTTTCAATCATGTCTTCTCTTGATCTTCTAAACTCCAAGGATACAAGTTTGGTCTACTCAATTTTTCCCGCATAAGACAAGCTGCTGATTCTAGTTAGCACTCTAGTAAACCTCTGAACTATTTCCAATGCATTAACATCCTCCCTATGGCACACCACTCATTGCCTTTTGCCATTTGACGTTGACCCATTTATGTCTCCTGTCTTTTGTTAATCAGCCAATCTTCCATCCGCACAAAAATAATACATCCAACACAGAACTTTTATATTTTCTGAAATAATCTGTGATGCAACATCCTATCAAATACAGTTTGTCATTATTTTTGATTCCCCTTATTTTGCTCAATCCTAATGTTTTTATTTAAAACATTTTTAATTGTCATCTTGTTTGATCTGCAGGCTTATGAGAATAGTTGTAGGCATTTGACCATTGCCAATCTCTCGGGTTTGAAGATTGAGATATGTCAAATATGCAACTGCAATCAAAGTCTTGGGAGATAAAAATCCATAATTTAATGAGCAAGAGGTTATAAACAATCCTATAGTACAGTCACATATACCAAATCCAGATAACTAGCAAACATCCACTAAACATCTTGATTTACTTTAAACTAAATCCGCCTCGAGGGGCCCATTTATGCTTTGCCTCATTTAGTACAGGTTACTATTCCTTATAAATGGTCATCCTTGTTAACTTCAATGATCATCAGGTGCTTGAATGACATGGCTTTAACCTAATGTGTCTTTCCATTTGTCATCAATCTTTTTTTTTCCTGTTTGAGTTCTTGTCTCCCTGCCATAGGAAGGATGTTATATAGCCAGAAAGTTTCAGAAAAGATTTGGGAGGATTTTAAGGTGTCTGGAGGGTATGAGCTATAAGGAGAGGCTGGATATACTTGGACTTTCCTCCTTGGAACATAGGTGGCTGACGGATGACCTTAGAAATGTATAAAATCACGAAGGGCATAGATAAGATGAATAGACTGCTTTTCCTCCATGGTAATGGAGTCGAAATCTAGAGGGAAGAGATTTCAGGTGAAGGGGAATGATTTAAAAGGGACCAGATGGACAACTTTTTCACAAAGGGTGGTGTAGAAATGGAAGGAGCTACCTAATGTAGTTGTCGGGAAGAGTACAATTACAACATTTTTAAAGCATTTGGACGGGTATATGGATCGGAAAGGTTTGGAGGAATTTGGGCCAGTCGCAGGCAATTGAAACTAGCTCATTTCGGTACAATGGTTGGCATGGCCGAAGAGCATGTTTCCGTGCTGTGCAGCTCTATGACTCTAACACCAATTTTGCTCCAACTTCTGCAATGAAATGTGACTTGCAGCACCACTATACAAATTGAATTAATGCCTTTTTCCTGCATTAACTGCAATTCTTGGAAAGCCTGGTCAAATCTAGCCAGTGAAGATAATTTCAGCTTTATGGAAAGTGATTCCGGTAGGCAGGATAATGTCAGTATTATTTTCTGGAAATCATTTCAACTTTGAGAGTCAAGCAGGCAGAAGAGTTTCCAAAGATGCATTTTTGCTTTGTTGTTCTGTTCCACTGCAGTGGATAAGTTTATGGAATGGCTTGGATCTTGCAAGACTTGGGTTAAGGGTCATAAAACTTCTAGTGTGTTTGATTTGCTTTTTATTTAGTAATACAGTGTGAAAACAGGCCATTTGGCCCACCGAGTCTGTGCTGACCAGCATTCACCTGAACACTAGTTCTATGATTTTCCAGTTCCGTATCCCACACTCTATTCACAATTTACAGAAGCCTATTAACCTTCAAACTTGCACGTCTTCAGAATGTGGGAGGTAACTAGAGCACCTGGGGAAAACCCACGTTGTCACAGGGAGAATGTACAATCTCCATATAGAGAGCACCTGTAGTCAGGATTGAACCTGGGTCTCTGGCCCTGTAAGGCAGCAACTGTATTGCGCCTCTGTGTTGTATCTTGATTTATAAACCCCCCACTCTTCTGTTTCCATGCCCCTTGCCTTCCCCACAAACAAAACTGTCAAGAGTTATCACACAAAATGTTAAGATGTATCCAAATTGCAAATTAGCAGTGGTGCAGTTGGTGGAGCTACTGTCTCACGACCACAGAGGCTTCCTTTCATCCCTGACCTTGTGTGCTGACTGTGTGGAGTTTGAACATTCTCCCTTTGACCATGTGGGTTTCCATCGGGTGTTCCAGTTTTCTCCCACGTCCCGAAGATGTTTGGTTTTGGAGTTTAATTGGTTCTGTCCTGAATGTGTTTAGGACTTGATGCGAAAGTCTGGTATGTTGAGCGTGATAAATGGTTAGCGCTGACTTGCTGGGCCAAAGTGCCAGTTTCAATGCTGTATCTAAGCTCAACGAAAAACAGATCACTTTTTGCTCAGTTGGACCACTTCAGCTAATTGTATTGGTGGAGTTTCTTAGAGGAAGGAATGCTCCATTTGAGTGACTTTTTGGTCTGAAAATGTAATGGCTATTAAAGCTTTCCTCAATGTAGAAGTTGATTCTGAAATTTCTTCCGTCAGTTATTTCCTGGCCTCCTCAGATACCTTGCTTTATTCCCCTCATCAGCCTTTGCATGCCCCCAGGGCACTTGTCACTTGGTAATCATCTTAAGTGAAGATATCAGTAATGTGAACAAAATACACAAGAATAATGCTAGCACAGGTCTTCAAATTATGCAGTCTTGAACACATGTAGATTTTCTAAACATACCTGCAACTTGGAAATGTCTCCTTAATTTAGTAAAGTTAATAAAATAAAACAAAGCTCTGGAAATACTTGGCAGGCCAGGAAGAAGCAGTGGAATGAGAAATGGAGCTAACTGTTCATGTTCATGTCCTCTCCAATGAATGCTGCCAGGCTTGTTGAGTATTTCCACCTTTGTTTTATTTCAGATTTCCAGTAGCCCTGTTATATTTATTTTTCATAATAAATTCTGATAAGCTTGCTGCATGTGGTCACGGCATTTGCATGATTATTTTATTAAATAATGGGATGTTAACAGTACTGTCAAGCCTTGTTTTTATTACCTCTTGTTAATTGCCTTTGGTAGTGCCACAGCTTCCTGAGTTGCTGTAGTCCATCAGGCGAAACATCTCTCAATGTTTAGTCAGAGTTCCAATATTTTGACTTGGTGGTGAGTACAGCTTAGTTAGCCACCTTGTTACTTCCAGATCTTCAGCACCATGGTTGAAACCTTATTGGGACTCTTGCTCTTCGGTGCATTAAATACACTCAGCTACTACTTGCTATTGTCTAGTATATCTTGTTTGAAGAATGGCATCTGTCATGACGGGAGCATCCACTCACCTTGTGATCTCAGATAGTGATGGAAGATAATTCTGCTCCTTCTGTAATCCGATGCCCAATAGGACAGCAGTTTTGAGCAGCAATACCAGTTCTGCTTCCGTAGAAGGGTCTCAACCTGAAACGTCATCCATTCCTTTTTACCAGAGATGCTGCCTGTTCCGCTGAGTGACTTCAGCGTTTTGTGTCTCCCTTCGATTTAAACCAGAATCAGCAGTTCTTTCCTACACATTTTGTCTGCGCCGCTGCGAAATCTCCTCAAGGTATGTCTACTTTGTTGAGGATAGGATCAAGGAGGTTACCTCAGATCTTGCAATATGCCTGTTCTATGTAGGAAGGAACTGCAGATGCTGGTTTCTACCAAAGATTGAGACAAAGAGCTGGAGAAACTCAGCGTATCAGGCAGCATATCTGGAGAAAAAGGTTGGTGATATTTTGAGTCGAAAACCCTTCTTCATACTTGAAGCCTATTCTACCTGCTTTGTGAATGCAGATTTGGCAAAGTCTGTTTGCTCTATTATAGGAGTGGACATGTGCATATGGCTCATTTATGCAGCTACCAATGTATAATGTGAATTTTCATTTGTAATTTTGAATAGCTTGAATTTTAATGCCATTAATGTAAAAAATAAATGAATGTGGTACTGTAAATGCCTTTTTTTTTTCAGTGTGCACTCCGGTTGGTCTCTCCAGAATGTTTACAGTTATGGGGCAGTTGCTTGTGAAGCCAACGGTAAGTAATGAAGACCTTAAGCTGCAAGTATAACAATTAATTCTGCTTTAATTTGATTATATAAAAATATGTTCCTTTTGTAAATTGTTTATATATACAGTGAACATGTTTGGTGCTATGTTTCTTGTAAAATAATACAGTACCCTCTGTAATGTTTGGAACAAAGACCCATCAATTATTTATTTGCCTCTGTAGTCCATAATTTGGGATTTGTTAATAGAAAAAATCACATGTGGTTAAAGTGAACATTGTCAGATTATATTAAAGGGTATTTTTTATACATTTTGGTTTCACCATGTAGAAATTACAGCTATGTTTATACATAGTGCACCCATTTCAGGGCACCATAATGTTTGGGACACATGGCTTCACAGGTGTTTGTAATTGCTCAGGTGTGTTCAAATGCCTCCTTAATGCAGGAAAATTGAGAGCTCTCAGCACCTAGTCTTTTCTCCAGTCTTTCCATCACCTTTGGAAACTTTTATTGCTGTTTATCAACATGAGGACCAAAGTTGTGCCAATGAAAGTCAAAGAAGCCATTATGAGACTGAGAAACAAAAATAAAACTGTTAGAGATATCAGCTGAACTTTAGGCTTACCAAAATCACCTGTTTGGAACATCATTAAGAAGAAAGAGAGCACTGGTGAGCTTACTAATCGCAAAGGGACAGGCAGACCAAGGAAGACCTCCACAGCTGATGACAGAAGAATGCTCCCTATAATATAGAAAAATTCCTTAACACATGTCCGACAGATCAGAAACACTCTTCAGGAGTCTGGTGTGGATTTGTCAATGACCACTATCCGCAGAACACTTCATGAACAGAAATGCAGAAGCTACACTGGAGGATGCAAGCCACTGCTTAGCCGCAAAAAATAGGATGGCCAGGTTACAGTTTGCCAAGATGTGCTTAAAAGAGCAACTACTGTTCTGGGAAAAGGTCTTGTGGACAGATAAGATGAAGATGAACATATCATAGTGATGGCAAGAGCTAAGTATGGAGGAGAGAAGGAACTGCCCAAGATCCAAAGCATACCACCTCATCTGTAAAACACGGTGGTGGGGGTGTTATGGTCTGGGCATGTATGGCTGCTGAAGGTACTGGCTCACTTATCTTCATTGATGATACAACTGCTGATGGTAGTAGCATAATGAATTCTGAAGTGTTAGACACATCCTATCTGTTGAAGTTCAAACAAATGCCTCAAAACTCATTGGCCGGCAGTTCATTCTACAGCAAGACAATGATCCCAAACATACTGCTAAAGCAATAAAGGAGTTTTTCAAAACTAAAAAATTGGTCAGTTCTTTAGTGGCCAAGTCAATCACCCGATCTGAACCCAATGGAGCATGCCTTTTATATGCTGAAGAGAAAACTGAAGGGGACCAGCCACCAAAACAAGCATAAGTTAAAGATGGCTGCAATACAGGCCTGGCAGAGCATCACCAGAGAAGACACCCAGCAATTGGTGATGTCCATGAATCGCAGACTTCAAGCAGTCATTGCATGCAAAGGATGTGCAACAAAATACAAAACATGACTACTTTCCTTTACATGACATTGCTGTGTCCCAAACATTTTGGTGCTCTGAAATGGGGGAGGGGGGGGGGGGGGGGACTATGTATAAACACCACTGTAATTTCTACCTGGTGACACCAAAATGTATAAAAATGCCCTTTATTAAAATCTGACAATGTGCACTTTAACCACATGTGATTTTTTTTTTTCTATTACAAATCGCAAATTGTGAAGTACAGAGGCAAATAAATAAATGATGGGTCTTTGTCCCAAACATTATGAAGGGCACTGTATATACATAATTTGTGTACTTCAACCATATTTCTCTGACCACAAAGCGTGCAAGCTTGACAGGTTCTGGCATTTTTAGTAGTGTGCTATAATCAGAACTGCTAACAAAATTTGTTAAGTTGTAAGATCATCAGAAATGTAGACAGGGCTCATTGATGGTATAATATGTGAAATATTTCTATAAAAGGCCAACAATATAAGATCAATTTAGGGAGCTTGTATTTTTTCATAAAATCTTATGTATCGCTTTTAGCATGCATCTCATGTTCCATTCTGTTTTCTTATTATTTTACTTTTCGATAGATTAGTAAATGTAGTGTGATTTAATTGTATTTCACTGATGGCATTCTGGTGAAAGTTGCCTCATACAGAAGCTATCAAGCCCCAGTGTTGCAGCAAGCCAGTTCTTCATTTTATGCATCTTTAGAATGCATCCCGTTACTGAAAATGCCTCCCATTTTGCATCATGTTTCCTCGCATCACTCATGTGGCATTGTTGTAACAAGGGGAGAATGAAAATGAGCGTATGTTCATGTTTATCTTCAGATGAACGAACGGTGTAATCCTCTTACCATACTTGTCCGCCTTTTTTTTTTTTTCTCCTGTCATTAAGCGGCACAGAAATTGATCCTGTGGACCATCTTGTAAATGCTGACCAAGTTGCCTGAATGAGCGAGCTCTACTTTCACAGTCCTGGCCATATCCATCTGAATCTTTTATTATCCATGTACCTGTAAATGTATTTTAAATGTCATAATTGTACATGTCGCTTCCAGTTCATTTGCAAGCTCATTCCTCATATGCAGCACCTTCACATCAAAAATCTTTAAAAATCTATCTCCTCTCACATTAAACATAAGCCCTTTACTTTTGGACTCCCACTGTCTCAGGAAGGGACTATGGCCATCAATGTCCCTTATGACTTTATAAATCTGTTTCATGCCTTGGCTCTCTACTCTCCAGTGAAAAATATATGAGCCTATCAATCCTCTCCTTGGAACAAACCTTCCAATCCAGGTAACTTTAAAACTTTAATATACTTTTAAATGTTTATTGCGCCCTTTTCAGTCCAATGACATTATTCCTATAGCAGGGCAACCAGAACTTTACATTACACTCAATGTGGCCCTTGTCCAAATTTCTTCATGCAGCTAAAACATGATGTTCCAACTCCTGAACTCAATACCCTGTCCAATGAAGGCTAGTGAGGCAGATGCTTTTGTCACTGCCCTATCTACCTTTCGACTTCAGAGATACAGTGGACAAGCAAAGACAATTATATAAAACTTAAGACCGGATGGGGTCATTTAAATGGAGGTGATCATCAGTGGATGATGATTTGGCGCTCAGAATCTGAGTGCTTGCTAGTACATGCATCATCTATTTACATCAGCTTTCTTTGTAACCTTGGTTCTGTGATGTAATGTCAAAGATTGAACAGTTTGAAATAAATCTGAGAATTAGTTCCAGTCAATGGGAAGTTTAGAATCATAGAAAATAGGTGCAGGAGTAGGCCATTCGGCCCTTCGAGCCTGCACCGCCATTCAATATGATCATGGCTGATCATCCAACTCGGTATCCTGTACCTGCCTTCTCTCCATACCCCCTGATCCCTTTAGCCACAAGGGCCACATCTAACTCCCTCTTAAATATAGCCAATGAACTGGCCTCAACTACCTTCTGTGGCAGAGAATTCCACAGACTCACCACTCTTTGTGTGAAAAAAGATCTTCTCATCTCGGTCCTAAAAGACTTCCCCCTTATCCTTAAACTGTGACCTCTTGTTCTGGAGTTCCCCAACATCGGGAACTCTTCCTGCGTCTAGCCTGTCCAACCCCTTAAGAATTTTGTAAGCCTCTACAAGATCCCCCCCTCAATCTCCTAAATTCCAGCGAGTACAAGCCGAGTCTATCCAGTCTTTCTTCATATGGAAGCCCTGCCATCCCAGGAATCAGTCTGGTGAACCTTCTCTGTACTCCCTCTATGGCAAGAATGTCTTTCCTCAGATTAGGAGACCAAAACTGTATGCAATACTCCAGGTGTGGCCTCACCAAGACCCTGTACAACTGCAGTAGAACCTCCCTGCTCTTGTACTCAAATCCTTTTGCTATGAAAGCCAACATACCATTCGCTTTCTTCACAGCCTGCTGCACCTGCATGCCTACTTTCAATGACTGGTGTACCATGACACCCAGGTCTCGTTGCATCTCCCCTTTTCCTAATCGGCTACCATTCAGATAAAGGTCTACCCTCCTGTTTTTGCCGCCAAAGTGGATAACGTCCAATTTATCCACATTATACTGCATCTGCCATGCATTTGCCCACTCACCCAACCTATCCAAGTCAACTTGCAGCCTCCTAGCATCCTCCTCACAGCTAATACTGCCCCCCAGCTTCGTGTCATTCGCAAACTTGGAGATGTTGCATTCAATTCCCTCATCCAGATCATTAATATATATTGTAAATAGCTGGGGTCCCAGCACTGAGCCTTGCGGTACCCCACTAGTCACTGCCTGCCATTCTGAAAATTATCCGTTTACTCCTACTCTTTGCTTCCAGTCTGCCAGCCAGTTCTCTATCCACATCAATACTGAACCTCCAATACCATGTGCTTTAAGTTTGTGTGCTAATCTCTTATGTGGGACCATGTCAAAAGCCTTCTGAAAGTCCAGATATAACACATCCACAGGTTCTCACTTATCCACTCTACTAGTTACATCCTCAAATTCTATAAGACATGATTTACCTTTCATAAATTGATGCTGACTTTGTCCAATGATTTCACCGCTTTCCAAATGTGCTGCTGTCCCATCTTTAATAACTGACTCTAGCATTTTCCCCACTACCGATGTTAGACTAACTGGTCTGTAATTCCCTGTTTTCTCTATCCCTCCCTTTTTAAAAAGTGGGGTTACATTTGCTACCCTCAGGAACTACTCCAGAATCTAAAGAGTTTTGAAAAATTATCACTAATGCATCCACTATTTCTGGGGCTACTTCCTTAAGTACTCTGGGATGCAGCCTATCTGGCCCTGGGGATTTATCGGCCTTTAATCCATTCAATTTACCTAACACCACTTCCCGGCTAACCTGGATTTCACTCAGTTCCTCCATCGCATTTGGTCCCCTGCTATTTCCGGCAGATTATTTATGTTTTCCAAAGTAGTTATTCAATTGGTCTGCCATGTCCTTGTTCCCCATGAACAATTCACCAGTTTCTGACCGCAAGGGACCTACATTTGTTTTAACTAACCTTTTTCTCTTCATATATCTATAAAAACTTTTGCAGTCCGTTTTTATATTCCTTGCCAGTTTTCTTTCATAATCTATTTTCCCTTTCCTAATTGAGCACTTTGTCCTCCTCTGCTGGACTCTGAATTTCTCCCAGTCCTCTGGTAGGCTGCTTTTTCTGGCTAATTTGTATGCTTCATCTTTAGTTTTGATACTATCCCTGATTTCCCTTGTTATCCACGGATGCACTACCTTCCCTGATTTATTATTTTGCCAAAGTGGGATGAACAATTGTTGTAGTTCATCCATGCAGTCTTTAAATGCCTTCCATTGCATATCCACCATCAACCCTTTAAGAATCCCTTGCCAGTCTATCTTAGCCAATTCACATCTCATACCCTCAAAGCCACCTTTCTTTAAGTTCAGAACCCTTATTTCTGAATTAACAATGTCACTCTTCATCCTAATGAAGAACTCAACCATATTATGGTCACTCTTGCCCAAGGGGCCATGCACAACAAGACTGCTAACTAACCATTCCTCACTACTCAGTACCCAGTCTAGAATAGCCTGCTCTCTCGTTGGTTCCTCTACATGTTGGTTTAGAAAACTATCCCGTATACATTCCAAGAAATCCTCTTCCTCAGCACCCCTGCCCATTTGATTCACCCAATCTATATGTAGATTGAAGTCACCCATTATAACTGTTTTACCCTTGTTGCACGCATTTCTAATGTCATGTTTGATGCCATCCCCAACTCCACTACTACTGTTAGGTGGCCTGTACACAACTCCCACTAACGTTTTCTGCCCCTTAGAGTTTCGCAGCTCTACCCATATCGATTCCACATCCTCCAAGCTAATGTCCTTCCTTTCTATTGCGTTAATCTCCTCTCTAACCAGCAACGCTACTCCACCTCCTTTTCCTTTCTGTCTATCCCGCCTGAATATTGAATATCCCTGGATGTTCAGCTCCCCACCTTGGTCATCCTGGAGCCATGTCTCCGTGATCCCAACTATATCATATTCATTAATAACTATTTGCACATTCAACTCATCCACCTTATTACGATTCCTCCTTGCATTGAGACACAAAGCCTTCAGGCTTGTTTTTACAACACTTTTACCCCTTATACAATTATGTTGAAAAGTGGCCCTTTTTGATTTTTGCCCCGGATTTTTCTGTCTGCCACTTTTACTTTTCACCTTGCTACCTATTGCTTCTACCCTCATTTTACATCCCTCTGTCTCTCTGCTCATGCTCCCATCCCCTGCCACATTAGTTTAAATCCTCCCTGACAGCACTAGCAAACACTCCCCCCAAGGACATTGGTTCCCTTCAAGCCCAGGTGCAGACCGTCCTGTTTGTACTGGTCCCTCCTCCCCCTGAAATGGTTCCAATGCCCGAGAAATTTGAATCCCTCCCCCTTGCACCATTTTTCAAGCCACGTATTAATCTGCAATATCCTCCTATTTCTACTCAGACTAGCACGTGGCACCAGTAGGAGTCCAGAGATTATTACCTTTGAGGTCCTACTTTTAAGTTTATCTCCTTTGTCGGAAGTGAAGCCAGACGTGCATCGAGAAATATTCGAGGGAAGCAGTGAGACGAGCACAATCTTGTTTGGTACCGGTGTTCAGTAATTTTATGTGTTGTAGACTAATTCGATTTTATCGTGCCTTGTATGCTATCATGGAGCAACCAAAAGAACAGAGAACAGAAGACTGCTATTGATGGTCTCTCCACAAAATTCTTCAAATTAACTGGAAGGATAAGTGAACTCACGGCAATGTTCACCCCTGGCATAACATTCCCATATTGATCCCCGAGTTATATTCAGTTGACTGAGTTGGGCAGTTTACCATAGTTTTGCATTCCTGTCATCAGTCTTCCAGAATGAGTGTTAGTGAATGTATGCTTTCTTTCAAAGGTTGGGGCATTGCATATAAGAGTCAGGAGGTCATGATGTAGCTTTATAGGACTTTGGTTAGACTGCATTTGGAGAGTGTCCAGTTGCAGGAAAGATGTGGGGGGGGGGCTTCAGAAAGGGTGCAGAGCAGGTTTATGTGAATGATGCCTGAATGAGGGGATACGAGCTTCAGGGAGAGGTTGGACACACTTGGTTTTCTCTGGAACACTGGAGGTTGTGGGAGACCTGATGGAATTATATACAATTATAAGAAGCATGGATAGGTTAGATGGTCAGAATTGTTTTCCTCCTGATTAAATGCTGGAGGGCGTCGATTTAAGCTGAGAGCGGCAACGTTTAAAGGAGTTGTGCGAGACATGTTTTTTTTACAGCGGGTGGTGAGTACCAGGAACGCATAGACGGGGATGGTAGTTGAAGCAGATATGATGGTGGCATTTAGAAAAACCTTTGGATAGGCATGGATTTGGAGGGATATAAGTTATGTGCAGGTAGTTAAGTGATGTTCTTGATCATGCTTGGCACAGACATTGTGGGCTGAAAGACATGTTATTTTGATAAACTGTTCTATGTTTTATTTCCTGCTCTGTTGTGGGAATAGATTACAAAATGGACGAAAGAATCAAGAATCTGCTCAAAGCCTCAAAGAAATGCAACTGACTGCTGGGAATTTTGGGTCCATGACCAATCAAAGTAGAGAAGGAGAATTTGAAATGATAGCCTGAACCTAGTGTCTATGATTGGGTGGCACATAAGCCCTTCATAAACAGCTGAAGGAGCGCATTACCTCAACTATCCATCCGACTGCTCTGCCAAACACTACCTGCCCCAGGTCTTTTATTACTTTTCTTTTGTTTAGAGGTGCAGTGCGGACGCAGGCCCTTTGGCCCATTGAGTCCTCACCGACCAGCGATCCCCGCATACTGCGCTATCCAACACACTGAGGATGATTTACAATTACACCAAGCCAATTAACCTACAAACCTGTTTGTCTTGGAGAGTGGGAGGAAACCCAAGATATGAGAGACTGCAGATACTGGAATCTTGAGCAAAAATTCTCTAACGGTCTAGATCTACACCCGTCTTTCACAAAAGCCGCCTGACTTGCAGAGTTCCTCCAACCCTTTTTTTTTTGCTGAACACCAATAGTTATATATGAACACAAAACAATTATTGTCCATGAAGGTATACAATCCCAATCACTCAAATGTTGCCGTGAATTAATGGTAAGAATTATTAAGTAAGGCTCGAATACTTGGGCGCTAGTAGTGGGTTCAGCAGTTGCAAGATTTGAGAGAAGTAAAGATTATTTTTACAATTGGTAAAATGGTTTTGAAAGATATGGATCTTTCAAGTAAAAGATAGGCACAAAATGCTGTAGTTCAGGAAGCGTCTCTGGAGTAAAATAATATTATTTTACTGAGGTATAATAGCATACAATGCATGCCCATACGAAACATTTCAAAAAGAGGGCTGTCATGACAGGATTACAAAAATTTTATGTGAAGTAATGTGCGCATAGCGAACATCAAGAGCGTGAAGACCCTCGCGGCCGGGGTTTTGGATGATCTCTGTTGCACTCTGAGCCTTATTTTGGAGCATTTTTGCACCAAATTTATGACCAATGTTTCAGAAATAATTTGGTGTAGTCAAGATTAATAATTGTAGAGCTGCCAAGTTTCACCGAGCATTTCCGTATTTTGATGGCTGAAAATCAGTGTTTGTTGAGGAAATCGTTATTTCTCACTTAAATGCAATGGAACGTACTACACAAACTGGATTTTTGAAAATCAGTGTTTTGCATGCAACCTCATGTATTCTCAAATATCATTATGGAATACTGAAAATCAGTACTGCTGAATTGTGAAACCATTTTTGAAATGTGAATTTATAATTCCTGATTTTGATTCCATAACATAAAAATATATAATAATACATAAATTTTGCAAATCATCATATAGTTTACCAAACAATCAAACATGCTGGCATGATGCTGCACAATCATTCAGGTACTCCTGGATGTATATTGCCATTTACCCCTACAACTAATGCAAAGGCATTCATTGGCCTTAACCTATATGTCATTCCTGGTTCCACTAATGTAGCACCTCAGACCAGTTTTTCTAGCATGGCAGTCCTCAGTTTGTTAATGCTGTCAAAGCATGTGTCGTTCCGCAGTACACTGATGTGGTGGCTCTAACTTCTACCTCTTCTTGCAGTTCCACGTTTGGTCTCCCGAAGTGTGACTTTATCTTTAGTGGCAGTGTTCAGTTCGTTAACGCTGTCCAAGGCCTGTGTCATTCCGCAGCTAGTACACTGATGTCGGTAGCCCGACTTCTACCTCTTGCAGTGCCCTGTTTGGGCTCCCAAAGTGTGAGGGGATTAGCAGACAGTTCAGGGTTCCTCTCACAGACTTTGACAACACTCTTGGCAGACCAGCATATATTGCCGTTTAGCCAGAATTCATGTTTTCCAGTTCCATTTTCCAAGAATGTAACTGCGCAAGCCTAGTCACGACTTTGTCCAAGTTATGGGCAAAGTCATGGTGAATGTGGATTAAGGTGACTGCAGACAGGTGATTGCATGGAAGTCCTGGTCTTTGCTTCTTCGTGGATGAGAAAACATGTTTGTCCACGTTGGTTGGATCACACCCACTGCAAGCATGCCGCCCAAGGCGAGCGTCTCTCTGCCTCTCAAGGTCATGTCAAAGGTCCCAGCTACCTCTGCAGTCAAATGGAGGGGGACAGGCGGGGTCGGCAGAGTGCCGTGGTGAGACTGGCTGCCGACAAGGCCAAGTACTTGAAGAGCCAGACGGCGAGGTGGTGCAAAGTGGAGCCCAATGGTTTGGGCAGCTCTGCCTCCGAGGAAGGCGGCAGCGGGGCCAGCAGCAACACGAAGACTTACCTGACCTCCAGCAGAGCGGGCAGCTGGTGCTCCCGCCTGACATTGTGCATCGCTCCAGCTCCAAGAGGCAGCTCAGGCCCGATTCGCTGGTCATGTACCGGCAGAAGTGCGAGTTCGTGCGGGGAGCGGCGGCCACCAGCAGCGCCCACAGTTTCAAGGGCACTGGCAGCCTGGTCCTGTGGCTGCTGCCCGGCTCTAGCGGCCGGGGCAACAAGCAGCAGGGGCCGGCAACGGGAGCAGCAATGTCGGAAGGGGAGAATTAGCAGAGGGTACAGCACCCCAGGGTGCACAAGTAAACACACCAGCAGCACTCCAGGGTTCACGTAACCAGACCAGCAGCACCCCAGGGAGAAACAGCGGCCTCGCCAGCAACACTACAGGGTGCATAAGTAACTACATCAGCAGCACCCAAGGGTGCACAACTAAACACTCCAGCAGCACCCCAGGAAGCACCAGTCACCACACCAGCAGCATCCCAGGGTGCGCAAGTAACCATGCTAGCAGCTCCACGAGAATCAGCAACAGGTCATACCAAGGAGCCGCTCAAGCGGCAGGTTTATGAAGGTGGATTACGGTGCTCGAACTCCGACATCAGCTGCCGCTTCTCCCGCGCCTGCTCGGGCTTGGACAGTTTCTTCAAGCACTGCGGACTCAAGCCCGCGGTGGTCGAGAACCTGGCCAGGGAGAAGATTGCTGCCGACGCCGCTTTCGAAAGCCTTGCCCTCAAGTTTCGCAGAGTGAAAGGCCTGTCCCACTTGGGTGACATTTTCAGCGACAGCCTGAAAAGAGGTTGTCGCGTCGTGGTTGGGTCGTGACACGGCGTGATGCGTAGTGACACACGGTGACTCCCTGTTGCCCCTGGATTTTTTAATATTCAACTGAAATATCTCCTGACCAAATTCATGATGAATATGACCAACTGTAGAAGTAAAACCTGGATAAATCCAACGTATAGTTGTGAATGTTGCTCAATAAATAACTACAGTACTGATACTCCATATTAAAAGCATTGATTTGCTGTTAAAATGAATTCCGGAATAACGTGTCAATGGTAGTTGCAACAATCGAACACTGCAGTTTTAATGTTTCACGTGTTCACAATTTAATAATCCATCTTTATGGATTAAATCAAATAATAACATTGGGAATTAAAACTCACTTGACTGCATTCTGTTATCAAACATAGTCAATGTTCGCTCTGAAGACATTTCCAACGCAGTAGGGTCGGGGGGGGGGGGGGGTGTGTGAATCAGAGCAGGATGGATAAATGGCGGGGGGTTGAGAAGGCAATCGGTGCAAAATGGATGGATTGAGGCAGGGGTATTAGCGCGCGTCGGTTGGAGTAGGTAAAATTGTGAGGGGAGAGCGCGGGGGATTTCAGTGGCGATCAGTATGGGATGGATTGGGGGGGGACAGAACAGGATGGATGGGGATCAGTGCAGGATGAATGGGGGGGGGAAATCAGAACAGGATGGGTGGGAGGGCAGTACACGATGGATGGGCGGGCGGGAGACAGTACAGGATGGATTGGGAGATCAGTGCAGGATAAATGGGAGGGGGGGGGGGGTCCATACAGGATGAATGGGGGAAGCAGTGCAAGATGGATGGGAAATGGGGTCAGTGCAGGATGAATTGGGGAACCAGTGTAGAATGAATGGGGGATGGTAGGAGAATCAATGTGAGGTGGATAGGGAGATAAGTGCAAGATGAGGGGGGGGGGTTAGATTGGGAGGGGAGCACGGGATGTCTGTGAGGACTGAATAGAGGCGGGAATGGGGATCAACGAATCTATGTCTCCCCTTTCCCGCCCATGTCTGTCACTGAAGGAGGGGGAGAGGGGTCAGCGCTCCTCGCACAACACCGGCATCATCGCCCTGCTGCCTTGGCCGTCTCTCTCCACCACTGGTGCCGCTGCCAAAGGGGGAGGCAGTTGGGAGCTCTTCGCCGCCACCTCCCCTCCGGAGTGGCACATAGCGACCGCTATGAGGGCGGGGCCCGACATTCGCTCTGACCCTCGGTCACCCCGTACCACAGCCTCTGCTGCCGCTGACCAAAGCGAGGGGGGGGGCATCGAGGGACCGGCGTGGACCCGGCCGAAGCGGCGCTTGGTGTTGGGTCACAGACGCTGCCAGCAGTGTTCAGTCAGTCCTTCCTGCTTCCCGCCAGACGACGGGAGAACCGTCTCCCCGGACCGTCTGCCGGCAGCGGACCCGCTCCATGGCCGCCAGGTTGACCGCGGCGAGGCTCCGACACCGCGGATGCAGGCGATGCACCGTGCTGGGAGATACCGCAGCCCCGGGCCCGGAGAAGCAGGCACTCCTTTTCTTCCCCAAATCATCCCGCGGGTGATATTGGACCATTCGTGGGTAGTTTAACAGTCCCGATAAAAAAACAAACAGATTCCCCCTCCCACAGCGCAACGTAATATTTCAACGGTCCCACTCACCCAAACTAGGCCCGGGGCAATGCATTGAAAATGGCGGCGTCGAATCCCGCCCACTGCACGCGGAAAGAGGGAGTCGTTTTACGTCGCTTCTGCGTCACCAGTTTCCCCCAACTGTGCTGGTCGCAATTTTTTTTTTTCAAATCATCCCGGAACCAGAATTTCCCGAATTTCCGGTAAATTCCTTCAAAGTGGAAACACTGATTACGCTCCAATTTAATTTTTTTTCTCGGGATTTGTTTTGATTCTGGAAAAAAGTGGGGTGCGACCGCACCCAACGCACCCCCCCCCCCCCCCCCCTCGGACGGCCATGCAATGAAAGATCTATTGAAAAGAAAACTGATCAAATACCGTAATTGAAAGGTTTATGCAAGAAAAAGTAAAGAAATGGTTTCTGTTAATTCCAGTAAAAGTTTTGTACAGCATGTTTTCCTCATGTTCTGCAGATGCATTGATTATAATAATCAAATTTTGTTGCGTATTCAAATAAAACTCGGGAGCTGCAATTAAAACATTTTTTTTAATAATTTCAGATTTTAGAGGACCTGGATGAACAAATCTATTGCGTTGGCCTTCAGGAGGAAGCACTGAAAAGAAGATTTAATGGTATGCAGCATGTATGGGTACTTTTATTTGCATTTTGGCAGCCAACTGAGAAGTTGCACTGACAAAAGATTTATTGAAATGATAAAGTGAATGAAGCTCTAGATTTTCAGAAACAGTTTGATATATGTGAGCAACATTAGACTTGGTACTGGGATTAATGATTGCCATTTGAGAAGAAAAGGAACAGAATGTACAATCAATTTATATCACTGCGTTTAATTGATAACTAAATTAACTTTTAGCTCTTGGTTCCCTTAAGATTGTATGAAAAGCCTGTAACAACCTCCAGTAACTGCCATTTATGAGCACTGAGTACCAAGGAAATGATGGAAATATATTTTTTGGCTGTTTGTGCATAGTATGACTCAGAAGTTGGCCACTCAGCCCGTTGTGTATGCTTCACCGTTTAGGAACATGACAATTGATCCAATGTGCAACACTGATAGGATTAACATCTAATAGTTAAGAACAATCGGCTAATCTGGCATTAACAAAGTTCCAAGCGTGTTGTATTATGATAGTTTTGCTGTATAGTCGTTTGTATTTTTGTGTCCTCTTCACAACTTTCTATCAATCGTGAATTTAACAATTGTTGACTTTATCCAGGTTACTTACATAAATTGTGGAGAAAAATAGTTTCAACTGATTATATTGAAGGTACTAGAGTCATAGAGTGATACAGTGTGGAAACAGGCCCTTTGTCCCATCTTGCCCACACTGGCCAACATGTCCCAGCTGCACTAGTCCCACCTGTTGGCGTTTGGCCTATATCCTCCAAACCTGTCCTGTCCATGTACTTGTCTAACTTTTTTTAAATGTTGGGGTACCTTTTTAAAATGTTAAAATACCCCCAGCGGTGCCCCACAATTGGCAGCCCCAGCAACAATGTGTCTTTTTGTCATTTTTTTGGTTATTTTTAGTGTTTAATAAGTTTGTGTAAATGTTCCCCGGTTTGTTTTATGTGAAGGTTGGGGGAAATGTTTTTCAATTTTTTACCTTGCCGGAAATGCGACTGTTTTTCGGATCGTATCTCCGATCGCTCTGTGGCCCAACATCCTGGAGCTGGAGGCCTCGCTTGGACTGACTTTGAGCCCCACCGCGGGGCATGGACTTAACATCGAAGCCGATCCCTTGCTTGGGATCGCTCCGACTGCAGCCTGCGGACTTTACCATCGAGAGCTCGCAGTCTCAGGTAGACACCGAGATGTTGCGAGCTCCAACGATGCAGAAGGTTTGACCAGCCCCGACGCGGAGAGCTGACATCCCCTCGATGCAGGAGCTTGATTGACCTGCCGCGGAGTGCCCAAACGCCACCGGCTATGGGAGTCAAGATCCTCCCGTCAATGGAAGACTTGAGACCCCCTACGGGGTCTTTGCGGGAGAACAAAGAAGGGAAGAGGTTTAACTTTTTTTCGCCTTCCATCACAGTGAGGAATGTGGAGGAGTCGCTGTGGTGGATGTTTATGTTAGAATGTATTTTGTGTGTTCCTTTGCTTTTTATTTGTATGACTGACTTGGCAAATGAAATTCCTCGTATGTTGCAAAACATACTTGGCTAATAAAGTATTATAGTATTGTATTGTATTGGGTCGTCCCTGCCTCAACTACCTCCTCTGGCAGCTTGCTCCATACACCCATGGAATACATTTCATGATATTCCATGATATTCATGACTTGTTTTGTTGATGATTGAATTGCCCTGGGGTTTGTGGAGATGGGTCACATGCTCTTGAGTACCAGGCCACAGTATTCATGCGAAAGACCTAATTGAGTTTCTGATTGTTAACCCTCCCCCCCCCCCCCGGCACGTGCTGTGAGTAATTACTCAGGGTAGGCAGTCAGCCGGCTTTCCAAAAAAAAAAAATCTTAAACCGCGCATGCGCAGATGGTTCTCTTCGTAAAAAATAAAAAATAAGTAACAATTCAATTTTACCAAGGCTTCTCAATCTCCTTCATTTTTTAATCACTGAATGGGTGGGGGACGGAGGATGAAGGCAGGTGGAGAGATGGTGGGAAAAATGGGAGCATACCGGGACGTTGAACCAGTTGTCATCTTATTGAATGACAATACTAATTCAAGGGTCCAATTGGAGGGAGAGTTCCTTTCACAGCGTGTGGAGAGTCTGTGCCAGGGGTTAAAGATGCGAGAAGGCAGAAGTGTTGAAAAGGAGGAGGGTCAGACTCACTCACCGCTGCCGCAGCGCTCCGGGCACGGACAGCAGAACTGGCCGCCACTTCCGGGGATAGAAGCAGCTCGGGTGCGAGCGGCCGCCGGGACCCGACAACAGAACCGGCTGCCACTTCAAGCGTCTTCTGCCGGCCCGCTCAGCTCCGGCATTGCACTTCGTCTGAACATCTCTCACCTGCCGCTTGCCGGCTTCGCTCATCTCAACCACGTCCCGCAAATCCTTACATTCCCACAGCCGAGTAACCTCAACTGGTCCCGTGAGCGCGCTGTCGGAATTCGGGAAGCCGGCCGTCGACGGCAGGTGAGACAATGCCAGAGGTGATGGGGACTAGCAGAAGTGGCTGAAGTGGCAGGGTCCCGTCGGCCGCTCAAAGTCAGTCACCCGAGCTGCTTCATTCCTCGGAAGTGGCGGCCAGTTCTGCTGCCCGTGCCCGGAGTGCTGCGGCAGCCGCCCAAGCTAATTCACTCCCTGGCCACAATAAAACCATATAGCAGTCTGAAGAAGGGTCTCGACCCGAAACGTCGCCTATCTCCTTTGCTCCTTAGATGCTGCTGCACCCGCTGAGTTTCTTCAGCCTTTTGTGTACCCTAGCAATTACAGCACGGAAACAGGCTTTCTCGGTCCTTTTTCTCCGTGCCGAACACTTACTCTCACCTAGTCCCATCTACCTGCACTTAGACCGGAGCGTGGCAAGTGGGTTACTGACCCCAATCCCCTCCTTCACAACGCCAGACTCCCCAAACACTGTGAATGGAGCTCTCCCACCCACCCCGGGAAATACAGCATTTAAAAACATAAAGCACCAAGAAATGCACTTACCACGTTATTGGTACATTGTCCATTCTTCACTCTGTGTTTCCTGAGATACTATTAAAATAATGGCAATCCATATTTGAAAATCCCGCCGAGAAACTCGCGCTGCGCATGCGCATCAGGCTGCTGCGCCTGCGCAGTGCTGCAAAGGCAGAATTTCTGCTGCCTTCAGCTCCCCTTGAAACTGACGGCTCAGGCAGCGCTGACGGCACGTGGGTTGCACAGCCCTTCCCGCTGTGGATGAAAGGCACGGAGAATTATGCCTACCTAAGAGATCGCTCTCTTACATAGGCATAATTCTCCCATGCCTTTACTATTTATATTTAAGAATTGCCATTTCATAATTTTAGTCAGGGTAGGCAGTGCCTACCTTGCCTACCCTGACGGCACGTGCCTGCCCCCCCCCCCCCCCCCCCCCCCAATACAAAAGAGAAGCTTTCAGTGATAGACACTTGACGACTGGTCTTTGCTGCATGCAGTGGTGTCTTAACTTTGTTTTCTTCTTCTTTCATGTGGCGTGCACAGCCTAAAGTTGTTGGACAACTTGTTCTATTTGATCTTCCGTTTGTGCATGTCGAGTTGATTGCATTAGTCGAAACAGGGCGGACCACGTGAAGGTTGCAATCTTCCACCCCAACTTTGTTTTCTGAAGAGTTGAAAATGGAATTAAACATAGTTCAGTTTAGAGATACAGCACGGAAACAGGCCCTTCAGCCCACAAAATCCTGCCGGCCAGCGATCCCCGCTCACTAACGTTCTCCAACACACAAGGGACAGTTTTATCAAGCCAATTAGCTTACAAACCTCTTCGTCTTTGGAGTGTGGGAGGAAACCGAAGCTCCCGGAGAAAACCCATGCAGGTCACGGGGAGACCGTACAAACTCCGTACGTTGGTTAGATTCTAGGAAAAATGACCTGGAGAAATAGATGACCTGCTCCATCAAAGGAAAAGGGAATGCGGATTGTTTTGCAGCAAGCCTTTTTGGACTGCAAATGCAAAATTAATAGTATGTGAACTTTCTGCTGATGTTATTTTTGTGCTTGTTATAAAAAGATGCACATAAATGTTTAACCATGTATTGTGCACGTCCTCCACGTATATATGAAAACACATTGTGATGCTTTTAGCAGGTTTGTTGAACTTTCCATTATACTTGTATATTACAGTCACTGGGTTAAGACCAAGATACATTATTATGAAGTCATGCAAGTAATTTGTGTATTGATGCAAGGTGATTGCTTACTACTTAAAGTAAAACAACAGCAAAGATCTAACAACTGATGATAATTAAAGGGTGCACAAAAGGCAGGAGAAACTCAGCGGGTGCAGCAGCATCTAAGGAGCGAAGGAGATAGGCAACGTTTTGTGCCGAAACCCTTCATATAACTTAAACATAGTCTTCAGATAAAAACTCAGAACTCATTGACTTGGGCTGTTTTTTTTCTTTCCACACAAATGAAAATCAACTGATTTTCATGGTTTGAAAATGTTAACATCAGTGGATATTTGTTCTTATTCGCTGTTTAGGTCATATTAAGAACATTTTCCGACTTAAAATTTTTTAAACATACTTATGTCAAAATTAATGCACCACAGTCTCATCAAAGTTAAGAATGTGTCCACTGTAGCAACATTTCTATTTTATTTAACAAGCTTCGAACATTTCTTGGTTTGCCCTATCCTGAATTTCACCTACCAATGTATTTCTCACCAATCCCATTTTACGGATATTATCCTTTGGCCTACTTAGTTCATGCCAATGTTAAGAGGCATGAAGGACTGCAAATGATGGAATCTGGAACATAAAAAGCTGCTGGCGGAACTCAGTGGGTCAAGCAGCATCATCGAGCAGCGTCTGTGGAGGCAAATGGATTGTCAACATTTTGGGTGGAGATGTTGCATCAGGACTCTCTCGGTCCTGATGTTTCAACTTGAAACATTGACCATCCTGTGAACTCCACAAAAGTGCTCCACAGTTTTGTGCTCATTCCTTTACACCGATGTCTGTGTATCCAAGTGTTGCACTAACTTGTTCTTTAAATCTTATCAACTAGATCAACAATGATGATAAGATTGATAACAGGAAAGACATGGGAAACCTTGTGTCCAGTTGTCAGACCAGCAACCTAGCCATTAATGTCAGTAAGATAAAGAGTTGGTTGTAGTAGCCATTTAGCTTAACTCGGTATGTTGTAACTATAACCAGTTACCGTTAAATTTTATCTAGTTGTAATTATGTGGGTGGGATTTATACGTAGTCTGAGGCGTGTTTGAGGCTGGGATCCTCGTGCATACTCCCTAGTAGTTTGTTTAGTTTGAAGAAGCATGGGGGAGAAGTCCCAGCATTCGACCATGCACGAGTATGACCACGAGTAAGATTAAAATGTACTTACACAAGAAGTTTAGATGAATATCTTACTATTTTTAGTACTACAATAAAGAAACTATTAATCAAGAGACTGTGTTTGGAAATCGACGGCATTGAATGTCTCGTGGAGAGTTCGTGAGTGCGTTTCGATTACGTCCAGTCTTCATTCATAGTGACTAAAGGAAAGATTCCTTGAAACAATATAAAAATCTGTCACTATATTGGTTGATGACTTAAGGAAAATGGGCGTGGTAGAGTTTAAACACAACCCTGTGCTCATCAATGGAGCTGCCATAGAGGTGGTCGAAAACATAGGTTCCTAGTCATTAGTTTCCTCCCACACTCAAGGCATACAGGTTTGTAGGCTAATTGGCTTGGTAAAATTGTGCATTATCCCTAGTGTGTGTTGGATAGTGTACGGAATGATTACTGGTCGGTGCGGTCTCATTTGGCTGAAGGGCCTGTTTCCGCACTGTCTCTCTAAACTATGTTACTAAATTGCTTTTGGTCATTGTTAACTTTGAAATATGTCAACATAGTAGTTGGAAGGGTAAGTGATTTTGCCCAACATGGATAGAATAAAGCTCTCTTTATACTATATCAAATTAATACAGAGTTGATTCATTTTTATGATGAAATGTTTGTTCCATTATTTCAGTGCATGGTGCCATAGAAAACACATATGGGTCTTGACTCTGAGATGGGGAAAAGGAATTTGATGAATAGAAACAAAATGGAATGAGAGTCTATAAACAAAGTGTTCCAGAATTACCTTTCATCTTTGTGTTCAGACTCGACTTCCTTGGCAAGACCAGCGTGTATTCCTTGTCCCCGATTGCCCTTGGGAGGACTGGCAGGGTACACTTCGTCCATTTCGCAGGAATAGCTACCTTGAAATCAAACATAGATGAGGGCAGCAATTTCATTCCCTGAAGAGCATTAGTAAATCTTTATGTATCTAAAGATATGTACTGGCCCAAAAGAGTGGATGAGTGTATTCATCAGTGAGATGCACAGTGCATCCTGTGACAATTAATTGTACATTAAGATGATCCTTTTCCTTTTTGAAACTTGAAACAGGAACTTTAAACTTCTGCTTGACAAGATGTAATAAACTCTGGCAACTTGTTCTTCCATTTGGTTTGAAAACTTGACATATTCTCAAACACCATTTTTGGTAATTTCAATGTATGTTCAGTATGTTGAACAATTAAATGATTTATTCTGTTGTGATGGACATCTCTAATTATAAGAGCACCCCCCTTCTCCAGCCTACAGCTATTAGTTCTCCAAGTTCAAGAGGCACAGGGTGTGGTGGGATCAGAAATGCTTACTTGATCAAAGACATTTAATTTTCATTACCCATTCAATGAAGATGAAAGGTTGTTGTATTTGATGCCACTTACAGTGTTAGGAGTGAACTAATTGGTGTCGCTCTCCCAGTTGCCTGGGGGTGTTGGCAATCAAGCCACTTGGATGGTTTTCTTTGAGCAACTGAATCTCTGTTTCAGAGCTTGAAAGGTAACAAAATTAAACTGTTAAGTGATTTTAAATGAACTATATAATTGGTTCATTGTGAACATTAAATATCTGAACAAGCCTAAGCAAGTAAATGTGATAAATTTGTTCGCAAACTACATAACTGATCAAATGTTTGAGTGCACTTGAAAAAGTTAACTTAGTCTAGTTACACAGCACAGAATGGGCTCTTTACCCAACTTGTCCATGCTGACCAAGATATACAATCTCCGCTACCTATAGTCCCATTTGGCTCGTATCACCTGAACAGATAAAGGGAGTGCAATGGAAGGTTTATCACATTGATTACTTGAATGGGGCTGTTCTTTGATGAAAGACTGCTCAGCTTATGCCTCTCTTTCGTTTTCGAAGAATTAAGGGCCTGTCCAACTGCATGAGGTAGTTCCCGAGTTTAAAAAAAAATTGAACTTGTGGTAAGTACGTTGAATGTATGTAGCGGCTACGTCGGAGCTCGTGGATGTCTGGTAGCGGCTCGTAATGCTAACGGCAGGTACTCTGGAAACGTCGTAACTCGTGAAGTTTTTTTCAGCACTGAAAAAGACAGAGAGCCCCCGAGTATCTACGAACCGCTATTACCGTAATTCTCCGAGTTCGAATCAGGGGAAACTCTGGAGAACTCTTGAATTACCTCGTACAGTGGGACAGGCCCTTAAGAAATGTAATTGAAACGTACTGAATTCCAATGGGTAGATCTAATAGGGTAGCTCTGGGGATAATGCTTCACCTGGCTGGACAGCTTTGAAGCAGGGGTCAGACTAGGTGTTGGTGAATTTAGGCAGATAAGAAATTTCTCTCCAGAATCTTTGGTATTTTTCATCAAGGGGTTCGGTCACTACGTATATTCAAGAAAGAGATCAATAGATTTGACATTAAGGCATATGGTATACTTGCCTTCTTCATTGGTCTTGTTATTCTTGTCATGTTATTATTGTACATAACATTTGTTAGGCCACACTTGCATACAAATGCATACTCTTCTGGTTGCTGAAGATTACTGTAGATGATGGTATTGGGCAAGTAATTATTAATTATTGGAATATTAAGTGCCAGTGTGCTTGCCACTAGACAGAAATGTGTATTTTTTACAAAAGTATACATATTAAGATTCATTTATATACATATTTTTTGCGCTATTTTAACAGCTATAAAATGTCAATGGTTTATTATCACATGAACAGATGTACAGTGAAATTCTTTATTTGCATTCATTTCAGTAAAATAGCGCTATGCCCAAGCACAATTCCCAATTAGTACAAAGTCTGTAGAAATAGTTCATTGATACGGCATGCAAGAATCACCGGGTTTTGCCGCCTTTTTCAAAGACCAGTCTGGTCCGCACGCTCGCTGTTCTGGAGTGTCGCCTAATCCAGGTGAGCCGATGGCTGCTGCAGGGTCTTCAGCCGTCGCCTTCGTCTAGATTGCCCAACGAACCATTGTACTCCTCACCTGGCCACCTTCATCCTTGATGCCAGGGGAGCTCCTCTCGCAGCAGACTTTGATGGCACAGAAGGCAAGACCCCGGTTCACTCTCTTACTGGCCCTTGATCTTGTGTCCACCGTCGCCAGCTCCCTTTATCTCCTCTCCGGTTCTTTGGAGATGAGCAGGGGCCAGGCCCCCTGGTATGTCCTTTTGACCATGCAGCCCGCTGGTCCGTCCTTCTGACTGCATGGCCCGCCCAGGTGATTCAGTGCCAAAGGAAAAATTGTTGTAATTTGTACTTTCAACTTCTGAATGTTAGAATATTCTTTGGAGGAGTTATTAAAATGGTTTATTATTTGCTGTAGTGTTAGTAGTAATATCATTAGTTAACTTGGTCAATTATGATATCTGATGCCAATGCAAAGCACTCGATATAGTGACTAGTCAATTGTGATTGCAGAATGGTTGGTAGTTTTGTGTAATGCCAATTTCACCAGTTTGAATTTGCAACTATTACCCATTTCAAAATTGCCTGAGGGTGATACTGAGCGCTACTTTGACCCACTGAAGCCATCCTGATGCCTATTTTGTGCTTGTAATTTCATAACCTAGGAAGTTGCAGAGGTTCGGTATCTGAGGCATATAACAGATAAGATTGCATTGATCTTGCTTACAGAAATGGTGTTTGATTAAGTATTGATTCCAGCGCAGTTTTTTTTTGTCAGTTCAGGTTAGCCGGGAAAGCACGGCGAACTTTAACCTGTTTATGTTGCATCGCAGCATTTTTGAGTGAATTGTAAAGTATAGTTTTGTTAAAGTCAGTGCAGAATTTTAGTGCAGTATGTGTAGGCATTGCATAGTTTTTAGAATTTACAGCTAAATTATAAGCAATAGCATTTTTATGCTGATAGCATTGGTAAAGTGAGTGTATGGCTATGAAATGGACTCTCCTGGTGGTAGGTTCTATGTTGCCAAATGGTGCAACGTGTGTTATCACCGAGAACTAAAATATTTTGAGCATTTAACGCAAGAAGCCTCCTGACTGAGTTAACTTGCAGCATAATATCAAGAATGTAATTGGAGTGTATTACAAAATATTTGTATTTCCCACGCCACAATGGTTTCACAAGGCTGCAGCCTCATAAAACACTTGATGTTCTTTGGGGCCCTTATCACTCCAGAAAAAGACCTTTATTTCCAACAGCTTTGTTCTCTTTATCTGTACTTCCCATGTTTCTCTTATTAGATTTTCTTTCTTCTAATTCTACCTCTGGTGGATTTTATTTTTCTATAAATGTTCACGTATCAATTAAGTAGCCTTTTAATTGCCATGGAGATAAATATTTACTTTTTGGAAGCCAAATACGAACAGTGGAGGAGAGTTTGTCAATCTTGTGCTGTACATAATGCATTACCTTTGGAAAGAAGATGAGGAGAAACTTCTTAATCAGAGGGTGGTGAATCTGTGGAATTCATTGCCACAGACGGCTGCCACACACAGGTCATTGGGTATTTTTAAGGTGGAGATTGACAGATTTTTGATTAGTAAGGGTGTCAAGGGTTATGGGGCGAAACAGGAGAATGGGGTTGAGAGGGAAAGATAGATCAGCCATGATTGAATGGCTGAGTGGACTCGATAGGACGAAAGGCCTAATTCTGCTTTTGACTTGGGAACTAATTCAAGATTTTTATGATGTCGACAAATGTTTCTCACTTAGCTATGCACAGATTCAATCTGTGCACATTCATACTTTATGCTAATAACAACCTCCTCTGGCCCACAGTATGAACCAAAAATGATGGTTTTCCTGTTTACTTACCCTTGCAATTTAATTTTATAGCTTCCACATCTACCCTCTTGTGGGCAGCTTATGTTTCCAATGTCATTTTAAGGTTACTGTATTTAAAGAGTTACAGAATGCACATTCACATAACTATGTTTGGAAAAAGTAGGATTTTAGCAAGTTCTTCAAATAAATGTATTTTTGCAATTTTCCATTGTAAATTACATTGTGCTGTCCGGTCCCGGCGGCCGCTTGCAGCCACCCAAGCTTCTTCCCACCCCGGCCACAATGCGGTGGCAATGCAGAGCGCCGTGGCAGCAGTGAGTGAGTTGCTGGCATGAACCCCGACCCCCCCACCCCCCCCCCCCCCTCAACGTTCCTGCCCTCCCCGCAACTTTACCCCTGGCGGCCCAGCCACTTTCTGCAGCCCAGGCCGTGCTGACCCGGGCCAGACTCCCCACACGCTGTGAAAGGAACTCTTACCCCCCCCACCCCCAGTGGAGTTGTCCTTTTACAGCCGCTTCCCATCAGCTGCCAGCAATGAGGGATAGACTTGGCTATCCCTCAGTACAGCTACATCAAGAACATAACGCTCTTGATGTTGCTGTACTGAGGGATAGCCAAGGCTATCTTTCTTGGCTAACATCTTAACCTTCATCCTCCAAGACGCAGGTAAATTGTCATGCCTTATTTTTGGGTAAAAAATAAAGGCAAGACAAAGGACATTTATTGTCACTTGCACCAATTGGTGCAGTGAAATTTGAGTTACCATGCAAAACACAAATAAGATACACACACTATAGAATTTAACATAAAACATAAAAAATGGCTTCGCGATGGAATCCAGTGCTGCGCCGCTGCTGAAGCTCTGGCCAGTCTCCGGCAGGAAATTCCGTGCCCATACCAGATGGTAGAGCGTGAGAGGGGGGGTGAAGATGCGGCTCGGAGAAAAGACACATCCTCGACCAGGTAGTGACTGAGAAGACTGTTTTCCCCCTTTCCCCCCCCTCCCCCCCCCCCCCCACCCCCACATAAAAAAAGACCACCAAAAACAAACTTTTAGACAGACTAAAAATAATAAAAAGGATGAAAGGACAGACAGCTGCTGGCGAGGCTGCCACACTCTATGGCGCCACCACTCGGACGCGTCTTCATTGCCGGGAAATACGGTAGTTATTTACTTGTTGAAGTAACATTGTTTAATACAGAGCATCATTGCTAATTGTTAAACGTTCTAGATGTTAGTAATAAATGTAACGAGGGTGAATATGTGAAACTACCATTTTCAGCTTTTAGAATTGTGTAGGTCGTGCATTATTCAAAGAAAGTGACATATGCACCACTAATGTCATACTACCTACTTTTGCTGGTACTATTATGTCTGGTTTGCGTAAAATAACTTATGTATTGTACATTTATTTTGTGTGTCTAATGTGCCTGTAAAGCTGCAACAAGTAAGAATGTCATTGTTCCAGTGTATATAACACATACTTTTGATGTGATTGTTACTAGGAATTGCTATGAGTATTTTTTTTTTTCTCTTCCCCTTTAGGTGCTTACATGACATCCTACTTAAAATATAACTCTGAGGATCTTGAACAGGAATTAGATCGTGTAAGAAGCAAGAAATCGAAGCTTGGTATATTTTGCATTTATTTTACTCATCAAAGAACAGTAGAGATGAAGGAGAGAATAGCAAACTAAAAATCGGACATAATACTGAGCATAGTGGTGCAGCTGGGAGCGCTGCTGCCTCACAGCACCAAAGACCTGGTTCGATCTTGGGCTCAGATGCTGTCTGTGTGCAGTTTGTGGGTTCTCCCTGTGACCGGGGGAAACCATGGGTTTCCTCCCGTTGCTCTGGGTTTTCCCCCACATCCTAAAGATGTGCAGGTTTGTAGTTTGATTGGCCCTCTGCAAATTACCCCTAGTGTGTAGGGAGTGGATGTGAAAGTGAGATGGCATAGAACTAGTATGAACAGGTAATTGATGTTCAGTGTAGACTTGGTGGGCCGAAGGGCCTGTTTCGAAGCTGTACTCTAAACAAAAGCTGGGTCTGGAATGGTGAGATATTTTAGTCTGCATGGAAAGAGGCCCTCTGTCCCACAGAATCTGTGCTGACCAGCAAGCATCCAATTGCATTATTCCATTTTCCCATGAGGCCACCCCACCACACATTTTTTTTTTTAAGGATACAGCACAGAAACAGGCCCACCGAGTCCGCACCGACCAGCGATCCCCGCACATTAACGCTATCCTACACACACTAGGGACAATTTACGCATACACCAAGCCAATTAACCTACAAACCTGAATATCTTTGGAGTGTGGGAGGAAACCGAAGATCTCAGAGAAAACCTACGCAGGTCACGGGGAGAATGTACAAACTCCGTGCAGACAGCACCCGTAGTCGGGATCGAACCCGGGTCTCCGGCGCTGCATTCGCTGTAAGGCAGCAACTCTACCGCTGTGCAACCGTGCCACCCTACTTCTACTACTCGCCTCAACACCAGGGGCAATTTAAGGTGACTGGTTAATCGGTCAACCCTTACATCTTGTGGATGTGGAAGAAATAGACATGGTTATGGAGAAAATGCAAATTCCACACCAGACAACCCTGAAAGTCAAGCTTGAGCCAGGGTTGCTGAAGCTGTGAGATAGTTGTGCCAGTGTGTTGGCCCTTCAATGGTGATTGACCTTGTATCTCACTTGCAGTTGTCTGTTTGAATGGTTCATGCCAATGTTCCCCTTAAATTTTGAGTCATCACACAGCACAGCCGCACACCCTTCAGCCCAGCATGTTGATCCCGCCATGAAGTACCTATCCCATTTCCAAGCATTTGGATTGTAGCCTACTGTTCTGTGCATGTTCAAGTGCTCATTCAGATGCTTAATCATTTGGAAACTACCTGCTTCCACCTCTACGTTTGTCCTCTGGGTTAGAAAATTCTTCCTTGGATCCCCGTTAAACCTTTTACCACTCAACTTAAACCTGTGCCTTGTTTGTTAACTGGCGGGATCAGCCATATTTTTTCAGCCATTTCTCATGTGAAACAAATTGGCAAATTATACTATTGTGTGATATTGAGGGAGGAAGTGGAGGTGAATCTTCCACTTAGCTCAGAAAAGGATTTTGTACAAGTTACAAGGGTATCTTGCACTCATGCTGGTGAGCTTTTCCATGGTTGTGAATGAGGACAGTCAGTTTTCTTCATCTGTCAATTTCATCATCCTACTGCCACTCAATTGAAGGTATTTTCCCAGGTCATGGATATGAAGTTATGGTTGTGTGATTACTTAAATTTTGGCTGTAGCAAGCTGCACCCACTCTTTAGCATGCATGTATAACACATGAACAAATGTTCATCTTATTGCCTCATTAAAGCCTTTTGCCACAGGATTCCACCAGAGTCCTAAAAAACTTTCCTTCATGCCGTTGAAATATACTGGTATCTTGTGTCCCTTGTTAACAGCCTTTTTCAACTTTTTTCTGTTGTACAGGTATCTACAAATTGCCCCTTCATCTCTGTTAAATCTGCGCTTGATTAATAATAAAACCTATCACTTCATGGTTCTGTTTCATATTTCTTCTGTTTCCTGTTACTTATTTCATCAGTTTCTCTTTCTGAAGCCTGCTAGTACCAGCCTTAGTTTAGTGTCAGCTGTGGACTTCTAAATTCTGCCCCGAAATGCCCAAGTCCAGGCCATTATTGAGTGTCCAATGGTCCATGGAGAACATAAGAGGTGCCACATTACATTTGTATTGTTATCTAACTTTCTACCTGTTTCCTCATAAGAGCGTCGCAAGAAAGCTTCTGCATGGGAAAGGAATTTGGTTTATCCTGTTGTCATGCTGATACTATTGGCTGGAACGGTAAGCTGTTTTTTCACTATTCTTAGTGGAAATATTCATTTATTCTGTTATTTTCTAAAGTAAATGAAAATCAAAAATCAAAATCAGTTTTGTTCAAGAGTCTTCAATTTGGAACATTGTATTGGTGTTGCTGTCTGTTGTGTGTTTCCAGCATTTTTCTTTTTATGTCATATTTTTTAATGTAAGGTGTACTTGATAAATTAGTAGGTTTTGTACAGTAGCACAGCACCAGAATTGAATTGCCGTTATATTCCCATATCCTCCCAATCAAGTATTTATGTATTTCCTCTTTGAAATTTCGTTGGTTCATTGATTGAAAATGCTAATAATGTTCATCACATGAAGATTTCTTAAAAGCAGAAAATACAGTGAACATGAATGGGGGTAGGCAGCATTTGTTTTTTTTTAATCTTTATTTATTAGCGTTACTGTCAGTTACATCAGTGTACATCCCTTGTATTGTATTACAGTCATTGTACCCCTTAATTTTTATTTTTTATTTTAAGGCTTTAGACAAGAGAGAATAGAGAGAAAAATAGCAGCATAGATAGTAGAAAAGTGAAAAAGAGATGGGAAAGTGCAAAAGCGTGACAGAGGGAAAGGAAACCCTTGAAGAGTTAGAAACGGGAATTAAGAGATAGACCCTGGAGAGGAAAAAAAGAAAAAGAAAAAGGGAAAAATAGAGAAAGAAAAAAGAAAAGCCAGTTACTTTATTATAAACATCTCGCAAAAGGAATCTACCAACTCAACAGTTTTTCTTCCCCCTTTACCAAGACCCGACACTGGTACTTTTTTGAGGTATTCTTGCACCTTATCCTTGTAATAGATTTATAAATTCAGACCACGTCTTATAAAAACAGTCTGATTTTCCTGCTAGTCGGAGTCTCATATCTTCCAAGTGCAGTGTTTCGAACATAGTTGAGATCCACATATTGACTGTTGGTACCGGAGAATTTTTCCAGAATTTTAAGATTGGCTTTTTTCCAGTTATTAAGCCATCTTCAAGTAGAGTCTTTTGAAACACATTTAATTCGGGGCAGTCTTCCGATATCCTGAAGATTATCCAGTCTGCTTCCGGGGTCAGTTTTATTTTATATATTTTTGTGAAAATTTCAAAAATTTCAGTCTAAAATGTTTGAATTTTTGTACAAAAGACAAATGAGTGTGCTATATTAGCTTCTTGACATTGACATTTATCACATATAGGTGAGACTTTGGGAAAAAGTTTACTTATTTTAGTTTTTGAATGGTATAATCTGTGTAGGATTTTTAATTGTATTAAGGTGTGTCTTACATTAATTGAACATTTATGCACGTTTAATAAATATTCTTCCCACCTTTCTTTGGGAATTTTTATACTTAATTATTTTTCCCAGTCTCTCCTGATACCATCTGTTGTTGGTATTTCTGCATTTAGAATAATATTTTATATATGTATGTATGTATGTATGTATATATGTATGTATATATGTATGTATGATATTAGGTTTGCTGATTCTGCCTTTGTATTCATTACCTCTTCCAGTAAATCTGGAGACATATTGTGATAATCTTGTGCGTATTTTTTCAGATAGTCACAGATTTGGAAATATTTAAAATACTGATTGTTTCCCAAATTGTATTTTAGTTGTATTTGTTTAAATGATAATAGTTTTCCCGATTCATACATATCTCTGAAGAATTCCAGCTCTTTCCCATTGTATTAATGCTTTATCTATAGTTGAAGGTTTAAATGAGGGGTTTTTACCGTTAGGAGATAAGAGAGATAAATTTCTTAATTTTAGGTTGTGTTTTATTTGTTTCCAAATTCTGATTGTACTGTATATAATTGGATTATTGTTGTAATGTATATTCATCGATATTGGAGAGAGAAGGATTGCTCCAATATTATGAGGAGAGCAATCCTTTCTCTCCATAATCATCCAATCCGATTGTTGGGGAGAGTTATCCAGCAATTGGATCAGGTTTCTGATATTTACAGACCAGTAGTAATACATAAAGTTGGGGAGTGCTAATCCCCCTACTACTTTGGGTTTATTCAGATGAGCTCTTTGTATTCTGTAGGATTTAAAATCCCAAATAAAATTTGTGATATCTGAGTCCAATTTTTTAAAAACCATTTTGGGTAAATATATTGGGATAGATTGGAACAGGTATAAAATTTGTGGTAGAAAAATTATTTTTATGGCATTTATTCGGCCTATTAAGGACATCGGAGCGTTTTCCAAAATTTAATCAAGTTACATAGTTTCTTAAGTAGAGGGTTATAATTTTCGTCAAACATATCTTGATATCTTCTAGTAATTTCGATGCCCAAGTATTTAAATTTTTCCGCAGCTATTTTGAAAGGAAACTGTAAAAGATGCGTAGTCTTTCGGTTTTATTGACATAATTTCACTTTTATTCCAATTTATTCTACCCTGAAAATGATCCGAAGTCCTCTATTAATTTTAAAATATTTGGTATAGTAATATGAGGTTTTGTGATGTATAATAGTACGTCGTCAGCGTATAGTGATATTTTATCATTGGAATATTTTGTTTTATATCCATGGATATTCGGATGAGTTCTGATTCTTTCCGCTAGGGGTTCAATTATGAGGGCAAATAACAACGGTGATAATGAACATCCTTGTCTGTTTCCCCTTGACAAATGAAATTTCGTAGATAAATTATTGTTCGTTAATATTCTGCCCGTTGGCTTATTATATAGTAATTTAATCCATAAAATAAAATTCTCTCCCAGTTGAAATTCTTGCAATACCCTGAGTATATAATCCCATTCGACCTGATCGAATGCTTTCTCTGCATCCAACGATATGATTGATCTTCAGTTTGGTGTGAATTCATTATATTGAACAGACGTCTCAAATTATTAAATGATTGTCTCTTAGGGATAAACCCCGTTTGATCCGGATGTATTAATTTACTAGCATATTTACTTAGTCTTCTAGCTAGTATTTTTGCTAATATTTTTTGATCTGTATTTAGCAACGCAATAGCTCTGTATGATCCAGGTTCTTCCACATTTTTATCTTTCTTAGGTATTAGTGTGATCGTGGATTCTGCTAGTGTTTCAGGTAGTATTTGTGCTTTGAAGGCATAAGTATACATTTTCTGTAGGCGGGGGGTAAATATGTCATAAAAACTTTTATTGAATTCGTTACTAAATCTGGACCTGGTGTTTTTCCATTTTTTAATGAGATTATTGTTTCTTCTATTTCCTTATTTGAGATTTGTGCTCCCAATTCCTCTTGTTCTTACAACTCTAATTTAGGAAGGTTACAATTATCCAAGAACTCTGTAACTTTGGTGTCCATTATCGTTTTAGATGTATACAGATTCTCGTAAAATTGTGCAAATCTTTTATTAATATCACTCGGCAAGGTTTGATATTTGTCTGATTTAATCTTTAAAATTGTGTGATCCTTTCCTCGTTTTTTTAACTGACGTGCCAAAAGTTTATGGGGCTTATCCCCAAATTCAAAGTGTTCCTGTCTTGTAATTTGTAATCATCTTATGATTTTCTCTGATAATAATTTATTTAATTTCAATTTCAGTATTATTATTCTATTATGTTTATCCGTAGTGGGGTCTTTAGCGTTTTCTATGTCCAGTTGTCTAATTTGTTCTTCTAGTTGTCTTTGTTCGTTCTTATTTTTCTTATTTTGAAAAGCTTGATATGAAATTATCACGTCTCGAATAAATGCTTTAAAAGATTCCCATAATAATGTAGGTGATATGTCTGTCATGTCGTTTATTTCGAAGAAAAGGTGCATTTGCTCTTTTAAATATGTACTCCCTTGCAGTTCTTTTAAAATTTGTGGATTGTACTTCCAAAACGGTTTGTTCTTAGTCATTCCTTCCATTAAAAAAAAAGTTATTGGGGAGTGATCTGAGATCGTATTTGTGTGGTATTTTGGTTTAGAAGTGTGGGGTATTAGTTTTGTATCCACCAAAAAAATAATCTATTCGTGAATATGTCTTGTGTACCATAGAATAGAATGAGTAATCCCTACCGGTCGGATTTGCAATCCTCCAGACATCTGTTATGTTTGTGTTTTTTATGTATGTGTTTAGAAGTTCGCTAGTTTTGGATTTCGTAATACCTCTTTGTTTTTGATTGGATTTATCTAATTAAGTGTCTAAGACACAGTTAAAGTCTTTGCCGATTATGACATTTTGGTAGTTATATTCTGCAATGATATTCAAGATTTTATTGAAAAAGTGTGGGTTGTCAAAGTTGGACGCATATATATTTACCAATGTAATTGGGACAGCACGGATCTCCCCGGTAACTATCAAATATCTCCCGTCCTTATCTGTTAAGGTATTTTCGGGTTTAAATGGAATGCCTTTGCGAATAATAATAGACGTTCCTCTAGATTTCGACGTATATGACGAGTGAAAAGTTTGTCCTATCCAGTTCGCCCTCAATCTAGCTTGGTCTTGAAGTTTAAGATGCGTCTCTTGTAAAAAGGCAATATCTGTGTTGTATGCTTTCAGCTGCGCTAGAATCTTACCCCTTTTAATGTGTTCGTTAACACCCCTAACGATCCAACTACAAAATGAGATTCCTCCCGGTTTATTTTGGTTATCGTCTTGCATTTTGAATAGATTTAATACCTATGTGTCTTGCGGTGCATTCGTACCTCAGGTCTTTGGATATAGGGGGATCATTTACCCTACAATGTTCAGTTAGTAGATTCCCTTTGCGATAGTCCTTGAATAAAAAAAAACACATGTGATTAATTGTGAAAATGATTTTTTTTTAAAACTAATACAAGTGAGAATACAGTGTCTGAGCTTGTCGGCACTGTAACATGTGACCCACCTGTAGGTGGGAAAAAATATTTTATTGACTTCCGTGTCGCTATAAAACAAACAAATAGCTCCGCTCCCTCAATTAATCATAACATATTGGAACGGGACCAGTTTAAAAAAAATCAAATGTATAGTACCCATTTACAGAATATATGTCCATTTCCTAGGTATTTCCGGATATAACTATAATTTTTGTCTACTGAGTGTTAAGCGTATATTTTAACCTCAAAGATCATTGACTATTAGATGAAGGGGTTAACCTATTTCTGGCTCTGGAACCAAGCCTGTAGCTCGCCTCATCCCCTCACGCCCCGGTTATAAATCTACTTTAGAATTATTAGGTTAAATTAAAGTGTTAATTTGAAAATCCCCATTTCTGCATTTCTGATTAGCATTCATTACTATTTCTATGTTAATATTCTATGTTGATATTGTTAAGGAAGTTAATGCTATATCATTTAGGTTATTCATTCAATCTCATATAGTCTGTTGTTGAAGGCAGCATTTGTGTAAAGAGAAACCACCGTCACCAAAACACTTGCTATTTTTATTTCAGATTTCTAACATCTGCATTTTTTGCATTTCAAACTTCCTCTAATCATCTTTGGCTAGTTGACCACTTAACTGGAAACAGACCCTTTTCAGTATGAAAAAGGGTTCTGACCCGAAACATCATCTATCCTTTTCCTCCAGAGATGCTGCCTGACCTGCTGTATTATCTCAACACTTTGTGTCTATCTTTTTTACAGTTTTCCTTTATCTGCTTTGTTTTAAATGCTTCACGATGTTAGATATTGCTATTAAATCTCTTTTCAACCTCATCCCTTCGATAAACTCCAGCTTCAGTCTTTCCACATAGCTCTAATCTCTTATCCCTGAAACCATTTTTTGTAAATCTCTTCTGTATACTCTCCAAGCACAGTCTTAACATTTTTCCTATGTAGAATGCCCAGAATTGGATGTACACTTTAGCTAAAGTCAGATTATTGCCATGTACAAGTGTAACATAACCGCCTGTCTTGCGTACTCCATGTTCTATAAAGCTCAAAGTCCCATTTAGTTTATTAACAGGTTTGTTAACTTATTCGTTCACTGTCATAATGTTGGAAATAAACACATTGCCAAGTCTAAATCTCATCAAAAGAATTTTAACTTGGAATAAAGTAAACTGTCCTTATGGTGCGTTATTTACACAGATTGATAGTGCCTTTCTGGCTTTAAAAAGTGTTGTTTTAATGGAAGATTAGACAAAGTTTGCAAGGAATTTATGGCAGGTTGGAAGAGAAATTATCACTGGAGTTCCTATTTTGGAGTGACTAAACTGCAGTGATGGTAACTTTTTCAATTTGGTTGATTGTGTCATCCAGTGCAGTTCAGAGGAGCAGCCAGAGAGAGCAGTGGTATACACATGTCATTTTTGATAGTATAATTTTTAAAACAATCATTGCTGCTTCTTCCTTTATTGCTGATTGCATTCAGTGAGTAGCTAAACTTCTGCTTCATGGGCCTGTCACACTTGGCGATTTTTTTTTTTTTTTTAGGCAACTGCTGGCGAGTCATAATCATAGCAGGTCGCCGAAAAACCGGCGACAACCTACATCATCCTGGCGACAACTTACGACAGCACCTACGTTAAGCTACGCTCATTGGCGTCAAACCCACTGTCGCCAAAAAGTTTTCAACGTGTTGAAAATTTAGCGGCAACTAGAAAGACGCTACAACTTTTTGCGCGACTGAGGAGACTACTCCCGGTGACCACCAGCGAACATGTGATGATAAACTAGTTGCCTGTAGTTGAATAAAAAATAAGTGGGACAGGCCCATCAGGATCAATTAGTCTTCACTGAGTTATGTGACCCGGGATGGATCACTCAAAGGACGACTGGGTCAGAATTTTGGACGCGGGAATGCTTATTTGCATCAAGATAATGCGTATATCAAGATAACTGCAAATTGTAATCTCTTTTTACACTAATTGCCTATTCATTCTGCAAATTTAGTTAAGGCGATTCTGTGTACTATTGCCAAGTTTAGTCTTGTGAAAATGTTGTCTCATAATTACTGAAATCAATAATTAAATTTTGCCAATCTTTGTATTTTTCAGGCCATCTCTGTCCTCCTGGTTGCTTTCAATATCCTTGCTCTGTTGGTTGATGAAACAGCAATGCCAAAAGGATCGCAGGTAATGGATTGTTTTTAAAGATTGTTTTATAGATATCCTTGCATTGGAATGCTATATTGATCACTCTTTATCTCTTAACTACAGTTTTTGATTTGTTTTCACTGTTATAGTCTTGTATTATCCTCTTTGTTTCACCTTCCCACTGGATTATTTTTGAAAATAAATATAAGAGTCAACAAATATTAACAATATATAATTTATTTCAATACTTGGTTTTGTTTTACAAAGTATATTTATTACAACTGCAGTCTTTTCTCTTCAGCTGCATGCATTCAAGCTTGTAGGATTGAAAACAGTAACTTATGTCAGCCAGCAGGGAGAACTCTCAATGCACTGAAACAAAATGTGTGAGGAAGCTCCCTCTGCTAAGAAGCCAGTTTGTGATGCTATTAACAGCTAATAATTTGGGCTAAAATTTAATTTTAAACAATTGATGGATTTGAATGTACAACTCATTGGCAAATTTTCTTCGTTTTAGAATTGTGTTTGTACCTATTTCTAGTGGTGCCTGTAGGGCCAGTCCCACTTGGCGATTTGTTTTGGTGACTGCCGGCATCATTGACTGACGTATCAGGTCACCAAAATATTTGCGGCGGTGACGCAGCGTGATGACATATGACGCGCGGTGTTTTTTCAACTGTCGCAACATTTTTGTGTCGCCGCTGGATTTTGAAATGTTCAAAATCTTTTGGCGACACTGATGACGCCGGCAGTTGCTGAAAAAATCGCCAAGTGGGACAGGCCCTTTGAGTATATCTGCTGTATCAAGATAAATGGGAAATATACTACCGGTATATATTATTAATGTCTTTTCAGCTGCTTTTTATATTATAAGAAACTTTTTGAATGTCCTAAAGAGCTTTTTAAGCCAGCAAAGTACTTTTGAAAAGCTGTCGTTGTTGTAAGAAAGCTAAAATGTATGAATTTGGGGAAAAGAAACAGCCTCTTAAAGAATTAAAGTGATTACTTTGGACTCCATCTTATCTCAAACTTTTCTTCTATTCTCTCCACTGCCTTTGCTAAAATATTCTGGATTTCTGTTTTGTCTCCTTTCAAATAAAATGGCATTGATCTAAACAATTCTTTCTTCACAAATGTTACTTGACCTGATGAATATTATCATCAATTTCTGTTTTTATTTAATTTATAACATCCAATGTTTTTCAGTTTTGGATCCAAGGTTAAGCCATAATTAGCGTGTTAGCTGTCATAATAGGAAGCTTAAAAGTTGAAAGTCGTCGTCTTCTGGCGAATGAAACATAAACTAAAGGAATAGTTAGATCTCAAGCCAGGTGTTGAGCAGCCAGGTTATCTCTGCGTCAATGTCTGCCAGGCCCTGAGCTCCATTTGCTGGGTGGTAGAGCGAGCACCCAGAGATGACATGGTTGGCTGTCTGTTGTTCTGCTCCGCATTCACAGGCTGGGCTCTGGCGGTCCCCTTCTCCACATGCTGACATTGAAACGCCCAACTCCAGTACAAAGTCTGTTGAGCTTCACCCATGCTCCGCTGGGGCGGTCAGGGAGTTGAAAGTAAATTAATCAGAGTATTCCTTTTATAAGATTTCAAAATGGGCAAATGCTATATTGACCAGTTAGAGAAAATTGAGCATGGTATATCTCTCCGTCCATTATAAATCTTATTAAAACTTATTTCAAGAAATAAATGTCATTGTTTACCTCTTAAAATAATTTTAATTTGAAAGCAGATAGAGCTTCCAAGTCAGCCTGTTTTCTGTGTGACTGTGCAGATTTTCTCTGGTTCGCACTGCATCCCAAACAAATATGGGTAGATGGGTTAATTGGCCTCTGTAAATTATCTTGTGTGTGCATGCACTGCATGTGTGTGAATGGTAGGATGAATGGAGAGTGTGGGGAGGTAAGTTAAAGGGAATGTAGGGAGAATAAAATGGTTTGGCAAGGATTAACTTAAGTGGGTGCCTGATGATCAGTTTAGCCTCGGGGCTGAAGGGCTTGTTCCTATGCTCTATGACTCTAACTTTATAAATGCAACTGTATCTATTTTAGAGTAGACAAAAATGGTGGAGAAACTCAGCGGGCGAGGCAGCATCTATGGAGTGAAGGAATAGGCGATGTTTCGGGTCGAGACCCTTCCACAGACTGATGTCCGGGGGGGGGGGGGGGGGGGGGGGGGAAGAAAGGAAGAGGCGAAGACAGTAGACTGTGGGAGAGCTGGGAAGGGGAGGGAGAAAGCAAGGACTACCTGAAATTGGAGGTCAATGATAATACCACTGGGATGTAAACTACCCAAGCAAAATATGAGGTGCTGCTGCTCCAATTTGCTGTGGGACTCACTCTGGCCATGGAGGAGGCCCACCTGGAAAGACTGCTTGTGTCCTTGGATGGAGTCGAGGGGAGAGGTAAAATGACAAGTGTAGCATTTCCTGCGGTTGCAAGGGAAAGTACCAGGGGAGGGGGTGGTTTGGGTGGGAAGGGACAAATTGACCAGGGAGTTACGAAGGGAACGGTCTCTGCGGAATGCAGAAAGGAGAAGAGATGGGAAGATGTGGCCTTTGGAGGGATCCCGTTGGAGGTGGTGAAAATGTCGGAGGATTACGTGTTGTATGCAACGGCTGGTAGGGTGGAAGAGTACGAGTCCTTGTTAAGAGTGGGAGGATGGGGAGTGCGAGTGGAGCTACGGGATATAGAGGAGTCCTGGGTGAGAGGCTCATCTATAGTCGAAGAGGGGAACCCCTGATCCCTAAAGAATGATTTTAGAGTACACATCATTTCTTTTAGGTTAGGAACTGTAGTAAAATTTAATCACCAGTATAAACTTAAACTCTTTTCAAATGATGTCATACCAATAGATTTGCGATTTAACTATTTATTGAAATTTAATTTTTCGACTATTGTCAGCAACAGGGTATTTTTGTTCTAAAACAACATTTACATCCATCCATAGACACAAAATGCTGGAGTAACGCCAGAGGGCCAGGCAGCATCTCTGGAGAGAAGGACTTCTTCAGACTTGTAGGGACTCAACCCAAACCATCACCTATTCCTGCTCTCCAGAGATGCCGACTGCCCCGCTGAGTTACTCTAGCATTTTGTGTCTAACTTTGATGTAAACCAGAATCTGCAGTTCTTTCCTTCAAATCCATCCTTTATAGAAATGTCACATAATTGTGTGAATATTGATGATCTTTTTTAAAAGGAAAACTTTGCATGAAATTAGGTTCCACCTGCCTGCGTTTGTCCTATATCCCTCCAAACCTTTTCTATCCATGTACCTGTTGAAATGGCTTTTTACTGTTGTTATAGTTATTTCTATTGATGCAATATCTGCTTCAACTACCTCCTCCAGCAGCATATTCCATAAAGCCACCACCCTCTGGTTCTCATTAAATAATTCCCCTCTTACCTTAAATCTATGTCCTCTGGTTCTTGGTTCCCATATGCTGGGTAAAGGACTCTATGCATTCATCCTGTTTATTCCCCTCATTAATTTATGCATTTCTATAACACCCTTCAGCCTCTTGAGCACCAAGAAATCCTAGCCTACTCAATCACTCTCTGCAGCTCAGGCCTGAAATCCTGGCAAATCCTCATAAATCTACTCTGCACTCTTAACATTTTAATGACATCCTTCCTATAGCAAACTGACCACACTACTCCCAAATATTTTGGAGAAAACTTTGATAGGCCATCAATGGGAATGGAATGACAAATATTAAATGGGTTAGAAATCCCATTAGAAATACCAAAAATATGGTAGTTGAAGAAGATAATCTTTCAGGATAGAATAAAAAGTAATGGACTGTGAATAATGGGATCGAGGACCTTTGTCTATACAACTACGATAACAAACACTTTGTTCTCGATTCCGCCACCTTTCTAGTTTCTCTTGCATTTATATTGGCCCTAATGGATAACTTTTATTTAAATTGCTTCCATTTGAACTATTTTTTTCATTCACTCGTTTTGTTTTTCGCTTATATTTGATAGTCTGATGTTCATCCAACCAAATACCCAAGTGTCAATCAGTCAGAACTCAAGTTCCCATACCACAGAAATGTTCAAATGGAGCTGATTGAAATGAACTAAAAGTTGGCGTGACCATAAAGCATGTTTAGTTCTAAAAGCTGACATGATCACAAAAGCCATTTAGTGCAACCAATGGTGGATGTATTTGAATGCGTTGATGGGTGTCTCCCTAGTGCTAACAATCCCTGGTATCCAGCTTTCAATTGATAGATTTGTGTCTTTTTTTATAAACTAAGAGAAATTGTATACACTAGCAAGATAAAAATGGTCTGTAAGAGCTTTTTTTATGTATGGAAATGGGAAACTACTAATGAGATCAATCATAGGTAGGAAATACATAATGGAGACTAAGGAAATTGCAGAAGAATTGAACAATTACATTGCATCTGTCTTCATCGAAAAACACAACACCTGGCACTTGCATTCGGGAGTTGAGGTCTAATGAGAAGGTGGAACTGAAGGAAATTAGTCTAAAAATAGTACTTAAGAAATTAACAAGTCGGATTGCTCCCAATCCTGTTGATCAACAGCAGTTTTGTAAAATGTGGCTTTAGAGATGATGCATATTCTGTAGGTCATATACATTTTGAAATCTTTCCTGTGGTTTGAAGGGGAGCAAATGCAGCAACGCTATTTAAGAAAGCAGAGGAGAGAGACAATGAGGAATGATCAACCTGTTAATCTATTGTCACTGGTCAGAAAAATGTTAGAATATATAATGGTTGTAATGGCAGAACTCCTTAAAGTATAATAGGATTGAACAGAGTTGATGTGAATTCATAAAAGGAGAATTCTAATGGCTAATCTGTTGGATGTTTTGAGGATGTGACTTGTGTATTGGATAAGAGGGAATAAGTGAATGTAGTGTTATTTATTTTTTGGAAAGGCTTTAATGTCCAGAGAATAATGAACAAAACTCTGACCAAGATTGCTATAAATTGCAGAGCTGTAGATAGAAACGTCCGCCATAGAGATCAGTCTTTCCACCATTGGCTCCATCTACACTCCACGTTGCCTTAGTAAAGCATCCAGCATAATCAAAGACTTGTCCCAACTCGGTCATTCCTTCTCCTTGCTCCTTTCCGGCAGAAGGTACAGAGGCATGAAAGTGTGCACCACCAGACTCTGGAACAACTTATTCCCCTTTGTTATCAGGCTTCTAGATTGTTGTTCCATAAGCTAGGGTACTGTTCGATTCACCTTTACCCCTTGTTAGATGTAGGGTTCAGATTCTACCAACGTGGGGGTTTAGATCCAAGGGAAGTGTGTGAGTTCACTCAGATTATGCAAGGTCCTGGTGAAGAGGGACAGGTTGGGCTGCTTTTCAAGGAAGACATTTACTGTGCTCTTTATCATTTTATATAATGCACACAATGCTCAATGCAGTAAAATACGAATTAATAAAATATGATTAACGAAGAAGCGTGATGCATTCAGTCATTAACTTTATGGTAGTTTACCCCATGTTGAACTTGTGCCTTGTTATTATATAAAAACAAACTCAATTCATTCTTTTATCAGAACTTGAAAACAATATATATTTTTTAAACAAGAATTTTGGTTTTGTTCAGACTAGCTTTTGCCCTTTTTTATATTTTTGTTTGTAGTCTGTATATGAGCAGAAAGCATGAGAGCGTGCACATGATCAAATAATTGTGGCAGAGCAGCGAATCATGAAGAAGCTTGTTCTTTTAAGCCAAATCTTGTAAGGATATGCAAGTCACATTGCACATGGTTCAGATGGAACTGGAAACAAAAAGAGGTATGTATTCTAGGTTGATGGCTCAGTGGTATTTATTGGCTTGATAAAAATGGCAGTGTGCCAGTTCGCATTGACTCTTTATCAAGATGAGAAATCCTGATTTGAAGTCTTGTTTTTTTTTCTGGTAACAAACAAGAAGAATCAATTTTAAGATGTAAGGAGATGACTTTTGTTTGCCTCTATTAATCTGGGGAAGCCAACAAATACCAAGGAACATGTAGGAAGGAACTGCAGATGCTAGTTTACACTGAAGATTGACACAAAATGCTGGAGCACCTCAGTGGGACAGGCAGCAGACTTGAAGAAGGGTCTCTCTGGGGAAAAATCAACTATCTCCAGAGTTACTCCAGCATTTTGTATCTAAATACCAAGCCACTGGTGAAGGAAAATAGGTACTTCTGGTTGATTTTGAGAAATCTGTAGAAAAGATTCACCATGGTCAATTGGGTCAGGGATGTACATGATATCTCCTCTTGCTCTGAACTCTGCCAGGGTATTATTAGGTTAGGAGGGGAGAAAATGGTTTGAATTTCCCAACTCCGAACCGTTCACTTGTACTCATCACAAACAGATCCTTTGGGGTCTTTTCTGTCCTTGTCCATGCATAAAATAGTTGCTGGTGAAAGGAGCAAATATAAAAAAAATATGCTATTCAGTGAAGGCCAAGTAATACCATCATTACAATACTGTAATTGAAGTTGAATACTTTTGTTATTCGGCGTTTGAAACTTCAGAGCATATATGAAGATGCAACAGAATCTGTTGCTATTGAAGCTATTTATTAAGAGCATAGAAATTTAAGAAATAGCCTAGACGTGTTTCTCATTGATAAATAGAGACAGACACAATGGAAGCAAGTCATTTGATCTACCAATTCTGTGCTGACCATGAAGCAACCATTGTATTCTTCTTCTTATCAAGTCCACACACAAGATTACAAGTTGTTCAGCCAAAGCTGAACACATTTCTCGGCATCTGTATACAATGGTGTCTGTCTTGTCGCTTCTTGTGCTTTTTGTGCGTGGTGGTGGAAAGATTGGTGGAAACAGGGCTGCGACATGAACGCTCTTTCTTTGACCTCACCATTGCACTAATAGTATATTTTTTCCAATTTAGCTCAATTTCCAATTTTCCAATCATTCTCAATAACTTCCCCGAAATTACATGACTGCACTCACTTATAATACACTAGAGTTTTTAGACTTTAAAGGTACAGCATGATAACAGGCCTTTCAGCCCACAGAGTCTGCACCGATCAGCAATCACCCTGTACCCTAGGACTATCCTACATACTAGGGATAATTTTCAATTTTTTGTGAATCCAATTGACCTACAAAGCTGTACATCGTGGGAGGAAATCGGAAACCTTGGTGAAAACCCACGTGGGCACAGGGAGAACGTACAAGTTCCGTACAGCCAGCACCTGTAGTTGGGGTTGAATCGGGGTCTCTGCGCTGTGAGGAATCAACTCTACAACTCATTTACAGCAACTAATTAACCGACCGACTTGCATCTTTTAAGGACGTTAAAGGAAACCAGAGCACTTGAGGGGAAACTTGGGGAGAGGATGCAAACTCCACCCAGAAAACACCCAACTCCATCCAGACACGATAGGTCATCTTCTTGTTGCGTATGGCGTGCACAGCCTAAAGTTGTAGGACAACTTGTTCTATTTGATCTTATTTGATTGTGCACGCCGGGTTGATTGCATTCGTCGAAACAGGGCAGACTACGTGAAGGTTGCAATCTTCCACCCCATGAGAGGTCATGAAAGAAACAGTTGCTGGAGCAATGAGGCAGCAGCTCTAGTTGCACTTCAGTGCTTCCCTGGAGCCTGTTCCTCTTTCCAAAAGATTGGAGCTTATCTAATCTTTGGCCTTTTCTGCTGACCTTTGTAACGCTTGATTTGCACTGCAGGCCAAAAACCTGCATCTGTGTCAACCTTGAATTTTGTAACTCGATATTTTGCATGTTGCTTGGGTAGATAGATAACTGTCAATCCAATTAGCTTTTATCTTATGACTCTTTTGTATACCTCGATCACTTTTCCTTTTGGAAATCCCAACACAGCACATCAAAAGAATCAATTTTTAACTGTGTAAGTTTGCTAAAGACAAATTTCTCTTTCATAACATCGTTGAACCTGTATAATAATTATGCTTTGTAAGTGATCTATTATAATTTTCTAATTCCTGCATTTTCCTTATGTTGGTCTAGTTCAGAGTCCATTGAACATGGAACAGTAGGCATAACAGGAGGAAGTTTGATAGTATTCATTGACATGTGTTCTCCCTCCTATATTAATATTTATTCTATCATCTCAGTTAATTTCAACCACTTTTACATCAGAACTCTCCACCAACTTTGAAGAAATAATGTTAACACCTCAAAACTGTTCATTTAACAGATTTCAACCAAGCCCATTTGAAATGCAAGTTTGTCCTAAATGACGTACAATGAGGTTTGTCTTCCCGTGGTTTCAGTGGATGTTGTTAAGTTAACGAATGCTTACGCTACAATCAGTTGCAGATGATTTGCATCGGAACATTTTGCTAACCATGACAATTTTGAAGCCTCTATCATTAAAATTGCTTCATACATTTCCCTCCTTTGGATTAATGCATTAGAAACATCTTTCCCCATTTTTGAACATTTTGACTAATTCAAACAACTGCTTTGTTAGTTAAGTTGAAGAATACTACAATGTCAGAAATGACCTTGGTGTTATCCTTCTCTTAAGAACCTAATTTATGAGGAGTTTGAAGATACCAATGTTTTCTTCATTGTTACATGTATTCTTCATCAACCAGCAATTTTCTTATCTTTTTGAAAATTTAAAAAGTCCATCCACCTGAAGGGACTGCCCTTTGAGCTTGCTTTAACCCATCAATAGTGTGATCTTAATTTCCTTTTGTACCTTTTTTAACATAGGATGGTGTGTGATTTCAAAAAGCTGGATTACCACTTCACCCGTTTTTAGTACTGAAGTGTGAAGCATACAATAAACATGAAAGGAATATGAGAAATACAAAAAATGCAGCTGATAAAATATGGATTTATTGAACGCTAAATGTTTCAAGATAATGTACTTACGCACAAGCATCAAAGCAACTTCTTTGGTGTTTGTTGCAGCATGAAATGCATTGAATTTGCCACTCCTGAAGTGTACAAGGTCACATACAGTGTAAATACCTCTTTTGTGCGTCTGATTTAGTAAACAGTCAGGTTGTTGATGGCTAGTTACCAATAAATACTGGTATCGATTGATAAGACTTTTGCTCTTAGCATCAAAACACATTTTAATCTTATTTCCCCTTGGAAAAAGATAATTCATTTTTGCCTGTCTTTTGATGCTGTCTAATCTTTGATTGTTGTGCTAATAACTCGTCAGTGAGTTATTGAACTATTCATTTGGTTTCCTTCTTCTAGCAGTTACTTTCCCCTTGGAAAATGTTAGAAAGCATGACAGGTTTAAGAATGGTGCTCAAATGTGCATAGAAATTATTTTCCTTATTTACTGTCCTGTTAGTGCTGAGTATAGACATAGAAACATAGAAAATAGGTGCAGGAGTAGGCCTGCACCGCCATTCAATATGATCATGGCTGATCATCCAACTCAGTATCCTGTACCTGCCTTCTCTCCATACCCCCTGATCCCTTTAGCCACAAGGGCCACATCTAACTCCCTCTTAAATATAGCCAATGAACTGGCTTCAACTACCTTCTGTGGCAGAGAATTCCAGAGACTCACCACTCTCTGTGTGAAAAATGTTTTCCTCATCTCGGTCCTAAAGGAATTCCCCCTGATCCTTAGACTGTGACCCCTTGTTCTGGACCTCCCCAACATCGGGAACAATCTTCCTGAATCTAGCCTGTACAACCCCTTAAGAATTTTGTAATTTTCTATAAGATCCCCCCTCAGTCTTCTAAATTCTAGCGAGTACAAGCCAAGTCTACCCAGTCTTTCCTCAAATGAAAGTCCTGACATCCCAGGAATCAGTCTGGTGAACCTTCTCTGTACCCCCTCTATGGCAAGAATGTCTTTCCTCAGATTTGGAGACCAAAACTGTATGCAATATTCCAGGTGTAGTCTCACCAAAATCCTGTACAACTGCAGTAGAACCTCCCTGCTCCTATACTCAAATCCTTTTGCTATAAATACTAATATACCATTTGCTTTCTTCACTGCCTGCTGCACCTGCATGCCTACTTTCAATGATTGGTGTACCATGACACCCAGGTCTCGTTGCATCTCCCCTTTTCCTAATCTGCCACCATTCAGATAATAGTCTACCCTCCTGTTTTTGCCACCAAAGTGGATAACTTAATATTTATCCACATTTTACTGCATCTGCCACGCATTTGTCCACTCACCCAGCCTATCCAAGTCACCTTGCAGCCTCCTAGCATCTTCTTCACACCTAACACTACCCCCAGCTTACTGTCATCCGCAAACATGGAGATGTTGCATTCCATTCCCTCGTCCAAATCATTAATATATGTTGTAAATAGCTGGGGTCCCAGCACTGAGCCTTGCGGTACCCCACTAGTCACTGCCTGCCATTCTGAAAAGGACCCGTTTACTCCTACCCTTTGCTTCCTGTCTGCCAGCCAGTTCTCTATCCACATCAGTACTGAACCCTCAATACCGTGTGCTTTACGTTTGTGCACTCATCTCTTATGTGGGACCTTGTCGAAAGCCTTCTGAAAGACTAGATATAACACATCCATGGTTTTCTCTACCTAGCACTCTACTAGTTACATCCTCGAAAAATTCTATAAGATTCGTCAGACATGATTTATCTTTCGTAAATCTATGCTGACTTTGTCCAATGATTTCACCACTTTCCAAATGTGCTGCTAACAGTATAATAATGTTACGTGAACTTGGCACAATGGATATCTCCCCCCCCCCCCCCCCCCCCCAAAAGAGGATATTGGTTCAATACTTGTGAAAAAAAAGTTATAGGCTGGCATGGAAGTATGTGGGAGCCAGACAGGGAAGGTGATTCTAGCAAGGACAGGCTGGAGTGAGTGAAGGCAGCACAACCAAACCAGGCCATTAATACAGCATCCATATAAATATCCTTGAGCAATAACCTGATACTATAGGATAAGCACGATGCTGACTCCGTCTCTATAGCCTCCAGATCCCCTCGAGCTCTGAACATGGATACTAAAAATGTAGAAATGAAGTTCAAATATTTGGTTAGCATTTGTATATTTCTTGAGCGCGCTTTTTTCAGGCGCTGCCATTATTCAAGTTGCTGCAGCTGAAGTTATTTGTTTTGGGGGGTTATGCATCCATATAATTTGAGGCATTTTAATGTTAAAATTCAGTTTTGGAATGCAGGTGAGGCTGGTGGTCATCATGTTGCCCATCCTGGCTAGTCCTGAAGGGGGTGGTGGTGAGCCTCTGTGAACTGCTTGTTTGTCCCTGCTCAGTTTAATTCTCATTGTTTCAATGCAACTCATTGGCCACTTTAGTGAACAACTAAGATGAACATCAAAGAGCTTTCTAGCTACTTTAATTGGCATAAGTTTTTTATTTAATTTACAAATTTCTTCAAATTGAATGCAAATTCTCAATTTCCATTGATGTTTCTTGGATTAGCAGCCTAGACTTTCACTTGTCTATTAGAATAATGTGTACAATTATATCTTGCACACGATGTGTCTCTCTAAATCCTTACAACTGATTTGTTATGATTGAATGTAAACATATGATCATAAGCTGCCAAACAATATTCACTTATTAAAAAAAATCAAAATGCACACCCTTTACCAAATATATAACTTTAAAAAAAATTACTAAACCTCCATGTTTAAGAGTAAACATTTTTGCTTCACCAAAAATGTGTATGATATTGAAAGTGTACCCTTTTTTTTAATTATATGGGTGTTTTTTGTGTACTCGCAGAAGTATAGAGATAAGAGTTCTACCTTTAAATATATTTTTTAAACTGGAATGATGTGCATTTCCTTTTGTGGTCATATCTCTCTGAAAATGGTGTTTACAGTAACTGAGCAATGGCAAAAGCAGAAACTGCAAGCAGGCACAAGATGTTGCTTTATCAACAAAATGGAAGATCCTGTGATCCTTTTCAAATGCCACCAACAAGATAATTTAACACCTACTTCGAAGGGACTGTGGCCCCTAGTTTATTGACTCAACAAAAAAAAAGTGTAAATTGAGGTACAGAGAATTTAAGTTGTGGAGAGAAAAATAACTATAAAAGCGATTTCTATGAACATTATTTAAAAATAAACCAACTGGCACATCCTCTGACAACTGGTGAAGTTTATTTCTTTAACCAGATGAACCGTTTTATGTTCCTAAGCAAAACAAAACTGCCTACTTTTATATTCTAGTGCACTTGATTTTTGTATATTCATTATTTTAATTGATAAAATTCCATCCCATTACAATCATTTCAAAGGATGTAACTATTAATGTTGACCTGAAAATTTCAAGATTAAGAGTGACCATTTTTTCAATATACTTTCTCCAAGTTATGTCAAAAATGCATTACCTGGGCATTTGGATGTATTTCATGCGAGAAAAACATTGTGTTTTTTTTTTCCTTTTCAGGAACTAGGCCTTGGAAAAGCCTCTCTGTCTGCTTTTGGGTTTGTTGGTGCGGCGATTGAAATCATCCTGATTTTGTATCCTTTTTTTCTTAAAACCAATCATGTCTGTTAACAAGTATTATGAGCTGTTTTCTGGGACAGTGGTATTTTACTAAGAGTTAGAGCTAGATAAACAGTGGTGAAGGCTTGTACCATGTTACTATGGTGACACTTCAGAGAAATTCTTTGTATTTTCCCAATTCTAAGGAAGTGAAGGGGGTGGCAAAGGATATGAATGAAACCCTTGCATTCCTCATCTTGCAGTTGTTCTCCTTAATTCTCACAGCTATCTGATGGTCTCCTCTGTCGTCGGCTTCTATAGCCTCCGGTTCTTTGCAGACCTCGCTCCCACAAAAGATGACACAACCATGACAAAGGTATAGTGGTTAGTGCTGATGATGTATTTGTGGCCCTCTTGTAACCAGACAGCTGGTAATTTTTCCTTGGATAATTGCCTTTAATGGCTCATTTGCAACGATCAATATTTGTTTGTGCGTTACGTAAACAGAAATGGGAAAATGTTCATAAAACTAGGTAGTGGAGAAAAAGGATGTACTCAGTTTGGTTTGGATAGTATCCATTCACTTGTAAATAGCTTGGGATGGAAAGGCTTGTTAACTAGCTATTGAAATCCAGTGAAAGGACATCTGCTAATGAGTAACTTTAATTGAACCTTACTGCATCTCCAATGTTTACATGCAAGTCATAGATTTATGTAGTGTCTGAAAAAACTTGTTCTTCATAGCACACCTCCAAGATTGAAGATCTAAAACTTTAAAAATACTTGGACAGATGGTGGCATCCAAGGTTTACATTTATAAACTAGTGGTTTCAAACTGTCATTGTAGCATGAGCTTTGTCATGACATTACAATGATATTTTTTCTACCTTTTGGAGAGTTTTGAAAAAGCACCAGGGTTGTGGTGTGTATTGTACCGTACTAGGATGCCAGGAAATATCAAATTTATTTAATTCTTGATAATAAGTTTGAATAACTATTTACAGTGAATTTCTGAAATGCAAAGTGATATTTAGTCCTAAACGTTCATTGATGGAGGTTAATTATTTGTACTGAATTTGAATTTTATTATACACAGTTGACAATCAAAATGTATTCAATTTTATTGAATAATTTTATTCAAATGGAATTGTCCATGATTTGTTGTTTTCACTTCAATTGGATTATTATAAATAGTTTTGTTGTATTTGTCCATTTCTTCCTGTCCCTTACTGTCATTTAGATAGCAGCACTGATCCTTCATTTTGGAATATTTTATCAAGTACAAATAAAACACAGGTTGCCAAATCTTCAAATCAAAACCATTTGTGTTATCTCATTGAATGGTGTTTGCGGGTTTTTTTTTAAATCATCACAGTAAAGTTGTGAAACTTTAGTCTTAGTTGTGCAAATTAAAAACTTAATGAGTTTGTCTTAATGGGAATTTTTTTCTCCTGTCCAACAGATCATTGGAAATTGTGTTTCAATATTGGTTCTTAGCTCAGCATTACCTGTTATGTCAAGAACTTTGGGTAAGACTAATTATTTTCACTATTCTGGAGACTAGTTATTAATTACTGCACTTGCATTGGTGTTTGTCATGAAACTGGGCTGGCTTCAATGCTGATGTCATGTTGTAATGTTAAAGTTGTGGGATGTTCCTCTATGCTATTACAGAATATACCACCATTACTAAACATTAGCACTATTAAGATGAGGTGATATCTTCAAAACATCTTGTAGATTCTGGTAGTTCTTATAAGATTGCCTCCAAAAATTGATGGAGGGATTTTTTATTTTGTAAGACGCTAATGTCGGAATACAAATTCATGATTTCAAAAAGAATTGAAAGATAGATTGTAAAATGCCTCATTATGTAGATGGGTACTAGAATGTTTAGTTTTCCATGTAACAATTTGAGAGACCTTAAATATTTCTGGAGGAAAAGTGGATGATTATTTGTAGAAAAGAAATAGTAGAGGAAAGATGCAAGAAGGAGAGAATATGAATAAACTAGTTTTAGCTTCTGGAGAAAGTACATGAATAAATGTGTTTTTATTGCTCCAGCCCCTCTTTCAAACAACCCTGGCAACATTATGGATTCTGAGTGGATAAACGGAGCATGTCAAACATAATCTGTAAGGCTAAATTTGGTCTACTTATTTCATAGTCTGTTTTATGTATGGGGAGCAATATTTGACTTGGATAACGGAGCAACTGAAGCAGGGTTAGAGTTTCAAAGTAATGCAATGCGTACAACGAAGGAATACTTTAAAATGCTGTAGTAACGATCAAGGAATGACTCAACTCTGAACTTCGGACTATGCACACTGGGACGCAAAGTTGAATCGTATTAAGTGCACTGGAGCTGTAGGTTGCTTCCTAGCAATAGCAAGGTTGTCAGCTACTTTCCTCATTTTGTTTCTGGAGAACATGAATGGGTGATGTTTCAGTCAGGACTCTTCTTCAGACTGACACATCACCTATCCATTTTCTCCAGAAATGCTGTGTGTCTTACTGAGCTACTCTAACACTTTGTGTTTTTCACTCAACATTCCAGCATCTGCAGTTCCTCGTATCAACTTCCTCAGTTTTGTGTTGGAAAAGCTTTTCAAGAACCTAGTTTTAGGGTTGAACAAAATACAAACCACTGGAAGATCTTGGGGCCAGGCAGCATCTCTGGAGGGGAATTGACAAAAAACATTAAGTTCAGACCCTTCTTCAGACCATTTCTCTCCACAGATGCTGCCTGACCTGCTAAGTTCCTTCAGCAGTCTGATTTTTGCTCAAGATTTCAGCATCTGCAGTCTCGTGTCTGTCTTAGTTTGAAGGTTGATGGGCAAATGGTAATTTTCTGTATTGTAATAACTCTTGGGCCACCTGATCATGAATTGTGATAAATTGGACTCTTGCTTTGTGTTGGGTCTGGTGTCTTATTGTATTTGCACAAGCCTCTTATTCAGGAGAATGAGTGTATGAATGAAGTCTGAATTCTGCAATCATCTCAAACAAATTTAAACATTTCCACACTGGTTAGAATTCAAAACTGTTGAAGGAGCATCAATAAATGACTCTCATCGACACTGCTGAGGTTGTTCCCTTTATCTTTAACTGTAATCTCCCCTCTCCCATCATTGATCTGTTTCTCAACCACTTCTGCTCCATTTTTACTCACCCCAAGCTTCCGACCCAGAGTTTAGTTTAGTTTGGGTTAGAGATACAGTGTGGAAACAGGCCCTTTGGCCCACCGAGTCTGCACCGACTTGCGATCCCCTTACATTAACACTGCACTAGCGACAATTTACACTTGTATCAAGCCAATTAACTTACAAACCTGTACGTTATTGGAGTGTGGGAGGAAACCGAAGATCTTGGGGAAAACCCACGCGGTTACGGGGAGAACGTACAAACTCCGTACAGACAGCGCCAGTAGTCTGGATGGAACCTGGGTCTTGTAAGCGGTACAAGGCAGCAACTCCACTACTATGGAAACAATAGGGCTGGAATAAGACTTAATTTGACCTTGGGATCATGCATTAGCCCCCCGCATTCACAGAACATCTTTGATATTTCCCTGTTTTTCATAAGGACTGCTTCTGCTGCAGTTAATGGTTCACACTGTCGCCTTCACATGAACCCACTTCCGATTTCATGGTATCTTCCCATACAATCTCAGGATATGCTGCAGTTTCCCCTTACCTCTTCCCTTTAACAAGCAGGACCCCAGATACTCATTCCAAGGATTGTGCTGCATTAATGATCAATGCAGTATCCTCCACATTAGAGAACTGAAAGTCAAAGGCAGATTGGGCGCCTGTTTAGCAGAACACCTCTGATCAGTCACCAAGTGTACACCTGACCTTCCAGTTGCCTGTAGCTTTTATTCTTCATTCCACTCCCACTCTGGCTGCTCTGTCTTGGCATCTTCTCCTGTTCAATAGAAGCCCGGCATAAGTGTCTCATTTTCCAACCACGCACTTTGGCCTTGATACTGAATTAATAATTTCAAATAACTAGACTTTTCAGTGTATATCCAACTGGGTGCTGTATGCTGATTTTTGTTTCTCAATTGGCCTCTGCAAATCACTCAGAATGTGTAAGGAGTCGATGTGAAACTGGCACACCATAGAACTGGTGTGAATGGATGATCGATGGGCTGAAGAGCCTGTTTCAATGGTTTATCTCTAAACTAAACTCATAACATTAACCTGTTGTTCCGCTCTCCGGAGATGCTGGCTATTTCCAGCATTATATCTTATTACCATTTTCCAGTAATTATTGTACTTTGCACCTGAGTTTTGGAATTATTATTTTTTTCTTTCTCCCATTCTTGGAAATTTTCTATTTGGATCTTCGCTGGAGCTGCTACAGTTAACAAGCTATCGGCATCCACTCAGCTCAAATCATTGTGCCATTCAATGTTGACCTCTCCACTCTTCGTCATTCTCTGCAATATGAAACATGTTTAATTTCTATCTTTTCCTAATTCAGATGAAATATCATTGAATTGAAATATCAATTCCATTTCATTCTCCACAGTTATTGCCTGAATATTTTCAGCATTTTCTGTCTGTCTTCTGGCTTTTCGTTTTATTGAGCATTTAATCCAGGTATGGTGTATTAGATTGTATTTTGACATTGTATGCCATCAATAATATTGGGATTGATCGCAGGCTGAATCTAATTCTACACTGGTACCTGCTTCTGATCAACCTACTCACAGAATCTTATAGAGCCTTTGTCCAAACGTGGACAAAAGAGAGATATTCCTGAGGTGAAGTCCCCCATTTATGATGACAGATAATGAGGACAAGATCTAGACAATATCCAGACTTGGGCTTATAGGTGGCATGTTATGTATTGTATTGTTTGTTATTTTTGTGTGTCAAGATACGATGTAAAGCTTTGCACGTTATCGAGTTGTCAAATCACACTGTACACAAATATAATCAAGCTATGCAGAAGTTCAACGGGTAGTGCAAAGATAAATTTACCAGAGTGCAGAATATAGTGTTATAGCTTTATGGCCTTGCAGTTACAGAGAGTACAGATTAAAGTGTAATGTGTAGTCTGGAAGATTAGGACTACACCCTAGTTTATGGGAGGACCATTCAGTACTCTGATAGGATGAAAGTTGTTCCTGAATCTGGTGGTATGTGCTTTCTAACCTTTGCGTTTTCTGGCTGACAGAAGAGGGAACAACCGTGGTGAAAATGACCTTGGTTGTATTGGCAGCATTCCTGCGGCAGCACGAAGTTGATGGAGGGGAGGCTGTTTGGGCCGAATCCGCAACACTCAGCAATTCCTGTCATCTTAGGCAGAACTGTTGTCAAACCAAGCAGGATGCTATCAACGGAGATGTTGGTAACTGTCATTGGAGATATTCCGAATTTCCTGAGTCTTCTGAGGAACTCGTGTGCTCTCTTGGCTGTAGCGTCAATGCGCTTGGTCCAGAACAAATTGCTGGTGATATTTTACACCTGCAGAACTTGAGGTTCTTAATCATCTCCACGACAGCACCATTTACAGTGGCTTGCAAAAGTATTCATACCCCATGAACTTTTCCACATTTTGTCACGTTACAACCACAAACGTAAATGTATTTTATTGAGATTTTATGTGATAGACCAACACAAAGTGGCCCATAATTGTGAAGTGGAAGGAAAATGATACATGGTTTTCAAATTCTATTACAAATAAAAAACTGAAAAGTGTGGCGTGCAAAAGTATTCAGCCCCCTTTACTCTGATACCCCTAAATAAAATCCAGTGCAACCAATTGCCTTCATAAGTCACCTAATTAGTAAATAGAGTCCACTTGTGTGCAATCTAATCTCAGTATAAATATAGCTGTTCTGTGAAAGCTTCAGAGGTTTGTTAGAGAACATTAGTGAACAAACAGCAAAATGAAGCCCAAGGAACACACCAGACAGGTCAGGGATAAAGGCGTGGAGAAGTTTAAAGCAGGGTTAGGTTATAAAAAAATATCCCAAGCTTTGAACATCTCACGGAGCACTCAATCCATCATCCGAAAATGGAAAGAGTATGGCGTAACTGCAAACCTACCAAGACATGGCCGTCTACCTAAACTGACAGGCCGCGCAAGGAGAGCATTGATCAGAGAAGCAGCCAAGAGGCCCATGGTAACTCTGGAGGAGCTGCAGAAAGCCCCAGCTCAGGTGGGAGAATCCGTCCACAGGACAGCTATTAGTCATGCACTCCACAAATCGGATCTTTATGGAAGAGTGGTAAGAAGAAAGCCATTGTTGAAACAAAGCCATAAGAAGTCCCGTTTGCAATTTGCCACAAGCCATTTGGGGGACACAGCAAACATGTGGAGGAAGGTGTTCTGGTCTGATGAGACCAAAATTGAAGTTTTTAGCCTAAATGCAAAATGCTATGTGTGGCGGAAAACTAACACTGCACATCACCCTGAACACACCATCCCCACTGTGAAACATAGTGGTGGCAGCATCATGCTGTGGGGATGCTTTTCTTCTGCACGGATAGTGAAGCTGGTCAGAGTTGATGGGAAGATGGATGGAGCCATATATAGGGCAATCTTGGAAGAAAACCTGTTAGAGTCTGCAAAAGACTTGAGACTGGGGCAGAGGTTCACCTTCCAGCAGGACAATGACCCTAAACATACAGCCAGAGCTACAATGGAATGGTTTAGATCAAAGCATATTCATGTGGTAGAATGGCCCAGTCAAAATCCAGACCTAAATCCAATTGAGAATCTCTGGCAAGACTTAAAAATTGCTGTTCACAGATGCTCTTCATCCAATCTGACTGAGCTTGAGCTATTTTGGAAAGAAGAATGGGCAACAAATTTCAGTCTCTAGATGTGCAAAGCTGGTAGGGGGGGGGCTGAATACTTCTGCACGCCACACTTTTCAGTTTTTTATTTGTAATAAAATTTGGAAACCTTGTATCATTTTCCTTCCACTTCACAATTATGCACCACTTTGCGTTGGTCTATCACATAAAATCCCAATAAAATACATTTACGTTTGTGGTTGTAACGTGACAAAATATGGAAAAATTCAAGGGGTATGAATACTTTTGCAAGCCACTGTATGCCATCCTGCTTCCTGAAGTCCGTAACTAGCTCCTTCATCTTGCTAACACTGGGGAAGGAGGTAGTTGGCTTATCACCATGTTACTATGGTCTCTACCTCCTTCCTGTACTCTGTCTCATCATTGTTCTAGACTATGAAATGTCTTTTAATTGAAGGTGGCATGAAGGCCATTTTATAATTCTCATCCTAATTCTCCTCAATTTCCCTCAACGTGCTGATTTAAGTGATGTACGTTGTGATATGACAAAACTGAACTATTAACTTTGTTATCCAAAGAAGCATAAAGCGTTTGTAACTGCCACATTAATGTATTTGGACATGCCATATCAGAGGTATCTTCTTTATTCTATTTATCTCTTCATGGCTTTGTCCTATTTAGCTCTCATGGCCACTAGTTTTTTAATCTCGTAGTAAAAAGGAACTGAAGATGCTGGTTCACAAGAAAGAACATAAAGTGCTGTAATTACTCAGCGGGTCAGTTTTCTTACCTCTCCTGGTTCTGACTGGGCTTTGGATGTAAAACTTTAACCTTTTTCTCTTTCCACAGATGCTGCTGAGCATTTTTGCTTATTTTAAGTTAAGAAATTTGGCATAATATTTTCCCCAACAGACACGCGGAATCTTTTTGTCACATTACTGCATCCCTCTGCTTTGTTATGCACAGAAAGCTGATGATAGGCAAGATCATCTTTGACTGCTTACTGGCCAGATGCATGTAAGCAACACATGCATTTTCCAGTTAAACACAACATTTTATTTAATCTACGTAGCACAAAAATAAATGTGGTTATGGACAGTGAGGAGGGTGGTTGGTCTCGGGCTATAGGAAGATATTAATCAGCTGGTAAATAAGGCAAAGCAGTTTGATCTTGTGTGAAGAGATGCATTTTGGAAGGTCACTTAAGGTTAGGGTGGACAAATTGAATGGTAGAGTGCGAGGGAGTATTGAGGAACAGAGGGACCTTGGTGTACAAGCCCGAAGATCCCTGAACTTGGCAGCCCAGATAGATAGCATGGTAAAGAATCTTGCAAGATGTTGCCCTTTGTGAGCCTTTCAATGATAGTGCAGAGTCGTTTGGTACAGCTTTATTTTAAAAAATGATGATCGCTGATTTGAAATATTGTGTGCAGTTTTAACTGCCACAGTAGAGAAAGGCCTTGATAGCTCTGGAAGATGTGCAGAGGAGATTCATCAGGGTGAGCATTTTCACTTGTGAGGGAGCATTTTAGTTGAAATTTGAGTTGAAATTAGATGGACTAGGATTGTTTTCCTGGAGTGGAAAGGCTGATGGTGGGAGGCGGGTGACCCGATTAGAGGTGTACAAAATTGTGAGGGTTGTGGATAGGGTAGGCAGTAAAATGCATTTCCCCTGTAACCAGGTTTAAGGTCAAGAGCAGGAGGCTTAGGGGGACGTGAGGAAGATTTTTTATTTTTTTTTAAACTCCAGGTGTTTGGAGTGCACTGCTTGAGAGCTCCTCTCATTTTAGCAGCTAAGCACTTGAATTGCCTTGGCAAAGAAGGCTGCAGACCAAGTGCTTCCATTTAGGGCTGTTTTTGTTAACTGTCCTAATTTTGTATGAGTACATCCATTTATATAGAGAGATTAAGAATTTAATATATGAAGCAGTTATGTTCATTGCTCTAGCATCAGTGGAGATGCTCGCTTCCTGTTTGCTTGTCTGTTGACACTACAATTATTTCATTATTTGACTTTAGAGAAACAGCATGGAAAATGGCCCTTGGGCCCACTGATTCCGCGCAGACCAGCGATCACCCCATACACTAGCACTAACCTACACACTAGGGACAATTTACAATTTTTGCTGAAGCCAATTAACCAACAAACCTGTGTGTCTTCGAAGTGTGGGAAGGAACTGGAGGAGCCGGAGAAAACCCACACGGCCACAGGGAGAACGTACAAACTCCACATTGAAAGCACCGCCAGTCAGGTCGAGCCTGGGTTACCGTTGCACCATGACTTTTCGTAATGGTGTGTCTGGGAGCACACACATAAATGATGTTTCATTGTTAGGATTTGCTCAAGCCATATCTCTGGTATCGAAATGCAACCTTGTGCTTAAGGTTTTGATTGATTGGAAGGGACAACATGGAAACCCATTGGGTGAAATTTACAGTGGCCAATTGACCTGCAAACAAGCATGTCTTTGCAATGTGGGAGGAAACCAGAGCACCTGGGGAAAACCCACGTGGTCACAAGGTGAATGTCCACGCAAATGGCACCTGATGTCAGGATTAAACCTGGGTCCCTGGTGCTGCGAGGGAGCAGCTTTACCTACTCCGCCACATCTGGGAATTTGTATATTGCTGATGGTTGGTGTTCTAGAGTGAAGTACTACCCTTTGTGGCCTAGAGTGATCTTGCCTATATTCCAAATCTAGCAGGAATAAAAGTGTGAAAAAATGCACTATTGTGCAAAAAAGGCATTTTGAATGTTGTCAAAATTTCTTGTTAAAATTGAACTGAGGGGAGTTATATTCTGTATCTCCTTGCACCACTTCTGTGACCCAGAAATCCTCAATATTTTGATGGATAAAAATAAAAAGGACTTTTTGAAATTAATATTGTTCAAATTGAAGATTCTGAATTTTCAAAACACAAATTCTAAAATCACAAGTGTACCAGTATGTGTTCAATGTCATGAGATATATTTATTATACTCAATGAGTTATTGCAGGCACGTTTTATTTTCAGGAGTTCTTTAGAGAATTTTCAAATTGTTTTCCTTGTGATCAAATTTTGACATTAAGTCTCCATTAGAGCAAGCTGTTTTTGTTCAACAGCTAACCTGATTGTTTATTAAATGAAATTTGCATGTGAAGCTTTGCATCACAGTTCAGTACATGCTGTGACTGAGAACCTGATATGTTGGCAAAATTCTGCCATCTCTTTCAGTAAAAGAATGACTTTCTTGAAGCGTTTACTGTAGGGATTTATGTAAAGAATGGAAGAGGAGAAAAAAGGAAGCGATTGAACAATTTAAAATTCTGCCACCAAATGCATAGACACAGCTGTCCAAACAAGATTAATGGGATGTTTTATAGTACAGTGATTCATGCAGTGCTTCAGAAAATATCAAGATGCATCATTTTGTAGGTTATGCCGAGTGGCACTCAATAGATGAAAAGAAATAAATGCATTTAGCAGATTCAAAGGTTGCCACACAATACACAAAACAGAGTGTGGAGATTGGAAAGGTTCCAGACTGGTGCAGTTTTGAATGCTAAAGTTATATTTTAAATTGAGAAATTAAAGTTAAGGGCCATCGTGGTGTAACCATCCAAATTAAAAGCAATAGCAGGAGGAACGGTTACATGTGAATGAATTGATGATGTGTTTAGAATTTTGTACATAATGACTGGAGGGTCGAAGAGTAAGAAAGCACCTTGTGTCCTTTCTAAGCTAAACAATTGCATGCTTATGGTTGGCCTATGGAGATCTTCTAAACAAAGGAAAAACATGTTGTATTACTCTTCTGTGTTAATATTGACAATTTTGAGTTCCGATGGAACCAGATAGTTGTAGGGAAAATGATTGTCTATTGCAAAGTATCTGGAAAATCATTATTGGGTAAAATAAACATGCATTCCTAAAAGTGAAATAGTGTTTGATAACAGACGAAACAAAGAACTGCAGATGCAGGTGAACACATAAATGGACATGTGCTGGAGTAACTCTGCAAGTCAGGCAGCACCTCTGGAGAACATGAATAGGGGACATTTCAGGTCAAGACCCTTCTTCAGGCAGAAGGGTGTAGACCCAAAATTTAACCTACCCTTGTTCTCCATAGATGCTGCCTGACCTGCTAAGCACTTGTGTCTTTTAGTGTTTGATAATTCTAGGAGGATATTAATGGAAAGCTCAATATTTGGGGAACTGGTAGGTGAACTGGATATGGACTTTTGGAAAGCATTTGAAAAAATGTTTCCAAAAATAATCAAAATGAATGCTTATTGGATTGGAGTAATGGATTGATTGAGGAAAACAAAGTAGGAATGAACAGATTTTTTTAACATTCCACAGATGCTCCTGAGCTGCTGGGCATTTCTAACATTTTCTATTTTCATTTCTGATTTCTAGAATTATAGCTCAAAGGTCTGAGCTGTAGGGAGAGGTTGAGCAGGCTAGGACAATATTCCTTAGAGTGCAGGAGGATGAAGGGTGATCTTATAGAAGTGTACAAAGTCATGAGAGGAATAGATCGGGTAAACGCAGATTCTCTTGCCCAGAGTAGGGGAATTGAGAGCCAGGGGACATTGGAGTAGATTGAGCGGGGAAAGATTTTATATGAAGTTACCCCTCAGGGGTAACTATTTTACACAGAGTGGTGGCTGTACGGAACAAGCCGCCGGAGGAGGTAGTTGAGGCAGGTACTATCACAACATTAAAGGAACATTTTGATAGGTACATGGATAGCATAGGTGGAGTAGGATATGAGCCAAATGCAGGCAGGTGGGACTAGTGCAGATGGGACATGTTGGTCAGTGTGGGCAAGTTTGGCTGAGGAGCCTCTTTCCGCACTATGACTAGAACCTGAAATATTGTGTGCATAGGGTAAACTGCATTGAAAGAATCAGGTTGTCACCCCTTTTTTTTGTTAGTAGCCTCTATCAGTGACTTGGATAAAGGACCAAGTTTTGCGTTTCCATGTTTACTGGCAATAGAAAGTGAATAAGCAATGAACAACACACAAAATCTTTTACAATTTATATAAAGGCAACTTGGTGTTTAAGAATATAATCAATTGAATACAATGTTAACCCTTTATGTGGGGAGGGAGGGGGGTGGGAAAGGAAAGCAGGATATTTTTCCAAGATCGTGAATGACAGGACTGTGGGCGTTTCTGCAGACATCTCATTTCAAGGCAGGCGGGTGTGGCTTGTAAGCCTATCATCAAATATGAACATACAGAATCAGGAAGCCGTTAGGTGAAAACCCAATTGCTGATAGTACTCAGCAGATCAGGCAGCATCTGTGGGGGGAAATGGACCATCAACATGTTGGCTTGCAATCCTTCCTCATGCTGTTACATAAATATTCTTTCAACATGAAAGAAGGGTTGCGACTGAAAACGTCAGCCATTCCTTCTTTCCAGAAATGCTGCCTTTCCTGCTGAGTTACTCTAGCAATATCAATATCAGTTTTATTCGTCACTTGCACATAAAGTGCAAGTGAAATGAATTTGCCAGCGGTGGTACAAAGAAAAAAGAACACACAAAAACACAATAAAAATTGAACACAAACATCCACCACAGTATTCATCACTGTGGTGGAAGGCACAAAATTTGGCTAGTCCTCCTCCATTTTCCCCCATGGTTGGGACCTCAACCCTGCGCAGCTGCCGCTGCGGGCGTCCAGATGAGTAGACAAGGTAAAGTCCCGGCAAGTCCAGAATCGGTGTTTCCCCACTGGAGACCGTGGCTTCAGGTTGGTGTAGGCCGCAGGCTGGCGGTTGAAGATCTCAAGACCCGCAGCGCTGCAGCCGGAAGCACCGCAGACCGCAGGGCTGGCAGTCGGAGCTCCTCTCCAGGGGTCCCCGGCAAGGGACCCAGCTCCTGATGGCACGTCCCTGCCGTGCCCGCGGTAGAAGTAGGCCGCGGGCCGGCAGTTGGAGCTCTTCTCCCGGGTCCCCAACGAGGGGTCCCAGGCTGCGGACGCTGCGCCAGCTGGAAGCTGCCGCGGGCCAGCGAACGGAGCACTCCCCTCCGGCGACCCGCGGCGAGCGTCCACGCTGCGCCCGCAGTCTATCACAGCTGTAGCATTGCGTTCAGTTTCCTCTCTCTTTTTGGCATTGTGCTCTGAGAGTGTGACCATGAGGAAGCAGTGTGCTCTCCAGCAAAAAAGGACACTGCTGGAGTAATGGTCACCAGTGCCTGTTGGGATCTCACCCAGGTTATTGAGAGGCAAGACAAGGAGATTGTAGGGGGTTTGACAAAGATCTCTGCATCTTCTCTCATCGTGGACGAGGTCCTGGAGGGCAGGAGAGTACCCAGTGTTGTTGTTTTGTTTAAGAAGGAAAATAGACATACTTTAGATAGGGTAGGGCAGTGGATGTTGGCTGCATGAACTTGAGTAAGGCGTTTGACAAGGTCTGTCCTGAAGATTTAGATGATGGGATCCATGGTGACTTTACCCTGACTCTCGGGTTGTAAAAGGGCCTCAACCCGATATGTCAACTCTTCCTTCTCTCCAGAGATGCTGTCTGACCCGCTGAGTTCTCCAGCTTTTTGTGTCTATCCATGGTGACTTTGTAGCTTTGGATTCAGAAATGGCTTATTTATAGAAGATAGGGTAGTGGTGGAAGGGTGTTACGGATCTGTGCTTGGACTTGACTTTGATTATTTGTGATCTGTTTGTATAAATGACTTGGACAAAAAATGTAGATGGTTAGTTAGTAATTTTGAAGATACAGAACTGGTGGCGCAGCAGACAATGAGGAGAAATGTGAAAGGATACATTAAGAAATAGTTACAGATAAGGACAGAGAAATGGCAGATAGAGTTTAATCCAAGCAAGTGTGAGATGTTTCACTGGAGGCCGGATGTGAAGGAAAGGTATCCATTTAATGGCAGGACCCATAGTCTAAAGGTCCCTGAAAGTGGCAACACAAGATGAAATAATAACAAAGAAGGCACATAGTTTGACTCACTGAGTCCACGCCAACCAGCAATCCCCATATGCTAGCACTATCCTACAGACTAGTGGCAATTTATAATTTTGCCAAAGCCAATTAAGCTACAAACCAGTATGGCTTTGGAGTGTGAGAGGAACACGTGGCATCTGGAGAAACCCCACGTGGTCACAGGGAGAACGTACAAACTCAGAGACAGCACCTGTTGTAAAGACCAAACCTTGGTCTCCGTAGCTGACAGGTAGCAACTCTACCACTGCGCCTTTGTGCTGCCCCTGGTCCCCTTGTTACAGGAAGGATGAGGAGGCTTAGTGGAGGGTGCACAAGGATTATCAAATAACTGCCTGGATTATAGGGCATTAGTTATAAAGATGTTGGACATATTTGGATTATTCTCTGGAGCATCAGAGGTTGAGAGGAGACTAGATGGAGATTATGTGAGGCCTAGATGATACATACTGTCAGAACCTTTTTCCCCAGAGTGAAAATGTCAAAGACAAAAGGGCATAGCTTAGAGAGAGGGGGAAAGTTTTAAAAATAAATCTGTGAGGCAAATCTTTTAGTTGTGGGTGTCTGGAATGCGCTGCCAAAGATGGTGGTGGAAGCAAATGCCAGAATGGCATTTCAGAGGTTTTTAGATCGGCACATGAAAATGGAGGTATATGGATCGTTTGGGCGCAGCATAGATTAGTTTAATTTGGCATTGTTTTGGCATAGACATTGTGGGCCAAAGGGCCTTTTCCAATGCTGTACTGTTTTATGTTTTTTCATGGACTTTTTTAAGAATTTTGATATATACACCATGGGAACTGACCCCTTGGCCCACTGAGTCCACGCTGTCCATTGATATCTCATTCTCATGAGTTCCATGTTATCCCACTTTCTCATTCACTCCCTATACATTGATTGTAAACATACAAGCTTAAGTGTGCACCATCAGACTCCGGGACAGTTTCCTGTTCTCTGTTATCAGGGTTTTTAACGTTCCTGGGGTAAGCTAGTTCCGTTTATTGGCACATGTTCCGAGGTACAGTGAAATGTATTTGTTAGTGAAAAGCTCAAGTTAGGATACTGTCCGATTCACCTCTACTCCATTGTTCAAAGGTTCTTTATTTGTCTCATACACCAATTGGTGTAGTGAAATGCGGATTGCCATTGCAGCATATTAAAAAGAATACAACATAACAATAATAAAGAATTTAAACATAAAAACATCCCCCCACAATAGTTCCCCATTATGAGGGAAGGCACAAAGTCCAGTCCCCATCACCATGTCCACCCGTAGTCGGGCCTATTGAGGCCTCCGCAGTCGCCTTCCCGGAGGCCTGATGTTCCATGCCCTTCTCGCCGGGTGATGGAGCTCCGGCGTCGGGAGAATCCTCTCAGTGGCTTGGGAAACCTGGAACGGCCGCTTCCTTACTCGAGACCGCGGCTTCCAAAGCCGACAGGCTGCGCTGGATGGAGCTCCACCACTGGCGATCTCGACAAGAGATCCCAAGCTTCTGATGTAAACTTCAGCGCCGCTGCTGGCCGCTCCACAGACCCACAGCTCCGCGATGTTTTTATCGGCGGTTCCAGCGCGGCAAAGCATCGCCCGCTCCGCGATAGCGCTCCAGCGCTGTGCTGTCGCCGAAGCCGAATTTCTGGCCTGTCCCCTCAGGAAACGCTGCTCGAGATCCCGATGGTAGGCCGCGAGGATGGGTCGAAGGTGCTGCTCGGAGGAAATCAGCCTCTCCGACCAGGTAGGGACCCTGAAAAGCAGTTTCCCCCTTTTCCCCCCCCCCCCCCCCCCCCCCCCCATGAAAAAAATCTCCAAAAACAAAACACTTTAGCTCACTAAAAGTAAAAAAATAGTTGACAAAACGGACAGCTGCAGGCTGGGCAGCCATATCCATACAGGACGGCGCCCCCCTACGGACTTGTTTGTGGAACTAGTGCGCTACAATGCTGAGAACTATATTCTGCGATCTGTATTTTCCTCTTTGATCTACCTTTTGAACGTGTTTGACTTGATTGTATTTATGTATAGTATTATATAATCTGATTGGATAGCATGCAACATTACTTTTCACTGTACCTCATTACGTGTGACAATAATAAATCTGAATTATTTAAAATCTTCTCAAATGTGTATTTTATGGAAATTGTCAAGTAATATTTGGGTTTAAAGGTATTGTGCCTTTCTAAATGTTTGAAATACCTAACTTTGGAAATATGTATTAATATACATTTGTAAATGGTGAATAAGCATTTTTAACAAATTTCTCAATTTTTATGTGAAGTAATCAAAAGGCCGAAGTTTTGGCTTTCTAATAAAATGTTTTATTAAAAAAATTAAGCATGCACCATCCATTGTTCCAGGTCTTGGCCACAAGAGGAAGTATAACACAAAGCAATTAATCTTCTGGAAGTAATATTTGTATAATGTTTAATTATTTTTATTTGTAATGGGACATTCAAAAATGAGGAAGTATTTTACATTTGGGTGCTTGTAGTATGCCAATACTGTATGCTTATACAGTCCACTGTTGACTTGTGGAATATTTTAATTTTGATACCTGTGGCAGTTTGAGAAAAGGAAGTAAAACTTTGGGTTGCAGGTGAGAAAAGACTTGCTCTAATTTTCTTCCAGGGTTCGAGGTAGGAATGTTCATATATCATGAAAATGTAGTCAATGTGTTTTAACTCAAATGCCATTTTTTCTTGTATGGTGCGGAACAAGGTGGCTAATATTGTTCACTTGCTCTTTTACTTCCTTCCAACGTTTTTGACCTAATTGATGAAAATTCGAGGGTAGAAATTTCTCATGACATTTGCTAATTAATTGAATTTGCCAAGTATCTTTGGTAATTGTGGCATATTTATAAAACAACCTATTTCCCTTCACAACTAGTGTAGTGTGTTACGTGGGGAATTTATACTTCATAATCAATTAAGAACAATTCAATTAGCCAGTTAATTAGCAAATCTATTAGCCATGTTGGATTAGGAAGAAATATTAGCTAGAAATAACTCTTGCTCTTCAAATTGTGGCGGATCAGCTGCTGATCAGACAATATTTTTATTAACAAAGTAACGGGGCAATTAAATGAATCGATAGATTTTTGTTATTCATCGATATTGAGGATAGGGAATGGATTGAGGTAAACCACAATCTCCTAGTGTAAGGTCAATTTCTTTTGTTTGAAAGCGAAAAGGAAAAATAAAAAGGAAAAAAAAATTAGGCAGTACTAATCAGTAACTGCCATCTTACTGCTGTTCAAAAAAAAGCACTTTCTTTAACGCTAGTATGTTAAAGTATATTGGTATTGTTTTTATGTGCTGATACTGATTCTAGTAATGGATTAATCTTGTATACTTGTGGTCAGAGATCTTGTGGAATATTGTATGGTATTCTGATTGCCATTTCTAGCGATGTAATTTACCTGGTAATTAATAACATGAGTGGCATTCCGGGTCTCGTCTTTTATTTGTTAAATCCTCTTTTATTATCTTCCACCCAACTCATCAAAATAGAGCAGTCCCATGTGTTTGTTTTATAGCCCTTCAGCAGCTTATCAAATGTTTCCATTTACTTTTCCACAGGCATGTGTTCATGACTGATATAATTAGGATATAAGGACTGCATTCCCAGCAGGAAACTGTTCGCATAGAGCATGGTGGGCAAATCATTGTTGTAGCTTTCTCCTGACCCAATCTTCTCCCCTAAATCTGTTGGATTATGGAATTAATTAAATATATCCCACCATTTATTTTAAGTAAATCATCCAAGGAAGAAGCAACACGTTATATCCAGTAGATTTATTCCAAACACTAATTTATTTTAATGACCCCTTTCATTAAATTCTAAAAGCCTGAAGCTCTTTTTCTTTTTGCTTGCACATAGAAGCGGTTACATGAAGTATTTCCCTCTGCCATTTTATTCTTTAATTAAATCCACGACAGGTTAAAAGTAGAATTGTTTCTGAACCATATTTTATGTTAGCAGCTTTGAAAGGTGAGGATTGGGGCAAATGCCACAAAGATATGTTTCCACCATCAGAAGAATTTGATGTTTGAGCATCATGTCATGTCATGACTTTTTTTCAAACACATTCAAATTCCTCAACTCTCATAATGCGGTATTATTGTTATCATAGATATCATTATCCAAGATGCCATGACAAGGACATGCATGTTTGATCATAAGTAATGCTTTGTTTTATTGAAACATTTCCATCCACCTTGCAAACATGTGATATTTTCTAGTGTGTAACATTTGATACATTTCACCCCTCACCTTTATTCTTTATTCTCTGCCAGTGCACTTGAGTTGCTGCTAAAGTTGCTGAAGAAAATGTCTTAATTCACAGTTTAAAGAAAAAATCTTCAGTGGGTGAAAAAAAAGACCATTAACTGGAGATGGAACCTTTTGCAGGTGCATTTCGCAGCACTTTCAAAAAATTCTTTATTTGTTGTTTGGAATCAATGATTTAATCACATAACATCATCAGAGTATTTCCCTTTGTTTCCTTTCATTTTGACATCTGGTTTCACTGTCACTCTTAGCCACATCTGCACACAACAGTAGTCATGCAGGGGGATTATTTATATCCCACATCAACAAATACATTATACTAACAGTACTACATTTTAATGCCAATTAATAGGAATTTTGGTAGGTGCTTTTGAGAAACCTTGTAATGTAACGTGCAAATCGAGGAACTGGGTCATGGCTGGTCCCTTCTACATGGGGTTGAATCGCTGCATTCGTCAAGCTGATTGGCGCAATGATGCTGCAGAACCCTTTGTAAAATGAAAACTGCGTGCCTGTACATGAGGATGAAAATAAATTGTGTTTCTTTTTCTTTCTGTTGATCAGTGGCAAATAATTGGCCACAGTAAAATGTCCCCAGTGTGTAGGTGAGTGGTAGAATGTGGGGGCAATTGATGACAATGTGGGGAGAGTAAAAAGAATGGCTTAACAGAATAAATGTTAATAGGTAGTTGGTGGTCAGCATGGATGCAGTGGGCTGAAGGGCCTGCTTCCAAATCTTATCTTTCCACTGAGTTACTCCAGCATTTTGTGTCTATCTTTTACAAATGAATGTTGGTTGACATGCGTCCTGAATTGAATTTGTCTTTAATTACGTTGTGTCAAAGATCCCAATCTAAGCACACTTTGGAAATATAGTTCTCCTTTTCCTGACATGCCCATATCAGTTATGAATTTCATGAATGCCAATTTTAACCCCAACCTTTAGAACAAGGAGTTCCTTGCTTCAATTTCCAGTTGCATTAATTTGAGATCTGCTATATCTAATGAACTCAACCTTTCCAAATCTATCACTTAAAACAAACAGCCTTCCAAAACTTTGGATTAGTTTCCCTTGGGTGCCTGGAGAAAGCTCTCAGTTGCAATTTTGTATGCATTCTCTAAATTTCCTTGTGACATTTTCGTAACAACCGTTATCCTGCTATAACTGTCTAGACTGTTTGAAAAGGACCATTTTGAAACATAGAAAATACTAGAATGGCTTAGTCCTTGAGTCACCGTTTGATTGCCTGGTTTATGAAGAAATGGTGCAGAGAAAGATTCCTTCACTTAATGTGTTGGCATCCAGAAATGCATTCATTTTAAAACAATATTCAAAGGACATTATCTATTTTATACTGGAATACACTTTCAATCCTTGACTATTTACTTTCCCTACATTCTTTATGAGCATTCTTATTCCTTGGCACATGTTTCATTAAAAGTTTAATGAACAGTGATATGAACTTTGCAGCTTTCAGTTCTAATCTGTAGTTCCATGAGCGATAAATAGTTAAGCTTTTTATTCATCTAATTTGTACCAATCCAACCGGGATTTCTCTTAGTTTGTCTCTCCTGATTGAACCTGGGCAAATGTATTCTCAATTTCCCCAACTTCAAAATTAATATGGTGTTTAAATTCTGTCTAGCCAAATCTGTCTGAGTAGTAATTTTGTTTGATCTGCCAAAAGCTGTGACTTTAAAAAAAAAAGTAATTGTTTATGGAATTTGTCATTTTATCGTTAAAGTATTTAACTATTGCATGTAATACAGCAAAATGGAGGTTTCAGCAAATGAGTTAAGAATTGACAACGCTACTATCTTGGGATAATCAGAGCTGCCATGTAGTACGGATTTTCTGTATTTTGTACGGAAATGCGCTCGGAATACGGATGTACGGATATGCTTTGTAAAATATGGATTTTTAAAAATCAGCCCGACTTCCTGTTTCATCTTGCTGCTTAAATGCAAGGATATAAAAAATCATACTGTACCTCTGGAAAATTATAGCAGATTAAATCTATTAGTATTTTAAATTTCAAGATCTGAATGATTATTTTTGTAAGCTTTGATCTGCCTGTCCCGCTACAGGTTTAAACAGGGCTGTCAGTTTGATGTGGGAATTGAACAGCACTATGGGTTCTAAAAATAGTGCTACCTGCTGGAGCGCTATTGCCTTTACTCATAGCGCTATGGGCTTTCCACATAGCGCTATGGATCACAGACTGTTAGGAGAGGGAGAAAGGGAGAGGGAGTGGGAGGGTGGGAATAAGAGTGAGGGAGAAAAAAGGAGAGGGAGGGGAGGGAAAGAAGGAGGGGGATGAAGAGTGAGAGAGGGAGGGGGGGAAGAGAGGAAGGATTGAGGGAGAGGGAGGCTTCTAAAATGGCTTCTGCATCATCATCTGGTGCTAAAAGCAGGAAGCAGCCGTTCAAACTGCATGTATACAAAGTATACAAAGCGATGGCAATGAATGCACTGTCAAGTAAGGTGCGTAGAAGGCATGTCAATTGGTAGCAAAGCTATGCATTCTTGTACTCTCACATGGGGATGACTGCACATAAAAAATAACACTTTTTTCAGCACCATGGCACTGTGTAAAAATACTGATTTCCTCAGCAAAATACTGATTTTCAGGTACTAGAATACTGAAATGCTCTGAAAACCTGGCAGGTCTGGATAATAGTATCTTCAGAGTATGAACAAGTTGTGTAAAATAGTTTCACACAATTTCTGGATTTTGTGGTCGTAGCCAGAATTGCCACTGTACAAGCTATCCTTTCTTTGTTATACCATCTTGGTACATTCATTTGTGGAGTTTTAGACTTGTACAGCATAGAATTGGGCCCTTTGATCCAGCTCATCCATGCTGACCAAGATGTCTATTGATGCTAATCCCATTTGCCTATGTTTGGCCATTATCCCTCCGAGTCTGAAGAAGGGTCTCGACCTGAACGTCACCTGTTCCTTTTCTCCAGAGAGGCTGCCCTCTGAGTTACTCCAGTATTTTATGTCGCTCCCTCGTAGTCATATTTTCCTGCCCATGCATTTCTCCAAATGTCTTATGAAATAGAAAAAGAGATTATAGGGAATGATGGATTATTTGCTATTAGAATTGTTGTCTTCAAAATTGATAAGCAAAGTGTCTGATCTTCCATTTAAAATAGATTTGCCGATTCACCACAGATACAGAATATTGGATAAAACATGTATTAGGTAATTTAGGTTAAACCTCTAAGTGGTTAGAATGAGAAAGTCGTCAATAGAAGGAACTGGGGAAGTGTTAATGTATAGGTTATCCATGTATGTCAGTCACTAAAAACACCATATAGGTGCAGCAAGCCTTTAAGAAGCCAAATGGTATATTAGGTGAACTTACTTACCTAGGACAGGATATGCAGAGATGCCAACTGGTACGGATTTCCCGTAATTTCTACGGAAAATTGGCCAATTACGGGTGGTACGATTTTCATATCATAAATCCCGGATTTTGCCGATTTTAAGTTAGCACATACTTGTTGTGTGTGTTTGGGAGTGTGTGAGTGAGTGTGTGTGTGTGTGTGTGAGTGCCAGTGATGGAAATGGGGGGGTACGCAGAGGGACGACGTTCTCCTACGTTCCAGTTTCCATCCTGTGCATGAATTCCCAGCTTTATCCTGCGCTACGTAATCCAAGGACGAGCAAACAATCGGACAGACGGGCGAAAGGAATGATCAACGATCATAGATGACATTTCGGATTGAGACCCTTCTTCAGACCGTCAGGGGAAAGAGGAACAATAGATATAGATGGCACTAAGGACAAACGAATGGAAGATATGCCTCCCGTTTCCCTTTCCCTTGATTGTCAGTCTGAAGAAGGGTCTCTGCCCAAATTGCGCTCTACGATGGTTGCTTTCGTCTGTCTGTCCATGCATTCACTCACTCTTGGTGCCGGCGCTTCTCCGCTCAGACTCCGACACACACGCACACGCACACACGCAGATCGGCGTGGGCCGGGACCAGGAGCAGGGTGCAGGATGACATCAAATGGGTCATGGCAGCTATCGAAAAAGTACGGAAATTATAAGGGGGGTGGGGGGGCTGGGGTGGCTCAGTGGGACGGGCGCCGGCTCTGGGAGTGGATGACTTTTCTGGTCGAGATCCTTCTGCAGATAATCACAAGTACTCTCACCGACGAGAGTTCAGTTCAGTCTGAAAAAGAGTCTTCTCTCCAGTCGCTGCCTGTCCCGTTGAGTTACTCCAGCTGTATGTCTAACTTAAATTTCAAGAGTTAAATAAAAAAACACAGAGTGCTGGAGGAACTCAGCGGGCTTTGCGGCATCTGTGGAGGGAATGGATTACGAGTTGTTTCGGGCCAGGGTTCTTCTTCAATAGGAAGGAACTGCAGATCAAAGATACTAGAGCGCATAGTAGTATCTTTGCTGCAGATCAGGCATGATATTCTTCCGATTTAAATCGTAATTTCGATTTTATTGTTTTCCTATTTTTATTTTTTTGCGCCCGATTATTTGGTGGCCAATCAACGACTGTCTCTAAGGGGGTTGCGTCCAATCACCGACCAGCTACCCTTAAAATTCCCGTCCAATCAATAAATCGGTCTCCTCCCGCCCAATCAGCCGCCGTCTCCAAGGGCATTGTGTCCAATCACATAATGCGCTGGTCACTTGGCAGCCAATCAGACAGTCTCCTAGGGGCCTTTTGATCAATCACCGACCTGCTTCCCTCACTAAAGCAGACGATGGCTGCAGCCAACACACACACACACAGACAGAGACAGAGTCCCCCCCCCCCCCCCCCCCCCCCCCCCCCCCTTCCCAACCTCAGCTTCACGGACCCAGAGTACCCTTAGTTCCTAAACCCATTTCCATCACTGGAGTGTGTGTGAGTGTGTCTGTGTGTGTGAGTGTGTCTGTGTGTGTGTGTGTGTGCGCGTATATATGTGTGAGTGTGTGTGTTAAAGACATTTTTAGGGAACTCCAACCTTTCAATACATTGATCATTGGTAGTTATGTGTTGGCTAACATACATGAACATGTGCAAGAATGCTGCAAAAGAGTGAAAAGACTACACATGTAGCAACATATAAAGACATGTGATTGTGAGGGAGTTCATCCAACATTTCAACACTTCATTGTGGAGTTGACAGCAACTAATGAACTTAAAGGTGCAAGAATGCCGCAAAAGTCTATAGCAACATATCAAGACATATTGATAATGAACTCGTTCATCCAGTCTTTCAATAGAGCATTTTCAATGGTGAGTTAATACATGTTTATGTAATACCAACTAATGAACATACAGGTATGTTAATGTTAACATTATGCGCTATCGCTTGCCTGTGGGAGCCGCGCTTGCCATCATGCAGAAAAAAAATTGCTTCGCGCAAAAAATTACTGATTTTGTCTCCAAATTACTGATTTTTAGCCTTATGATTACTGATTTGTGCTCTGGAAGGTTGGCATCTCTGGATATGTTTGACACAGTGAAAGGTTCACCAGGCTGATTCCAGGGATGGGAAGAGTCGTACAAGCAGAGTGTGGGTCTATTGTATCTATTTGTTAGAATAAAGAAGAATGAAAGGGGATTTCATTGAAGCATGAAAGATTGAGACAGGTTGGTCTGCCGAGGTGGGGAGAGAATTCTCCTGCAAGCTGAAAAAGAGTAATGGCCTCAAGTTACCAGACAAGTGATTTAAAATGTCATTGTTGTGGGCAATGTTTTTCTGTACTTAATTTTTGATGGTGTATGTGTATTACAAATTTTTGATACAAAACTGAGATGCTCGGTGTTTATTGCGCTCTTGACTATTTTGTTATTTAAGACCTCGAATGGCCTTTGCTGTGGGCTAGATCTGGCTAACTGAATCTAAATGTGGCATAAAAATGCCTCCTAAATTTCCCCATCAGGGCCCAGTGCAAATGGCCTCTGAGCAGCTGCAGAAGGTACATACTTAGCCAATAGTTTCCCAATTCCCTTTTAAAGAGCAAAAATAACAAACTGTTGCAGACAGTGATTCTTTAAACTCATCGGATGGATGTGAAGGACACTCGGCTGTTTAACACTCACCCAATAGACTTTCCTCAGGATTGAAGGTTTATAAGCACAACAAACTTGGAAAGTTCAACTTCTCTAAAACAAATGTGGCTTCATTTCACTAGTTCAAATAGATTGCTAGCAATAGGTAATATTGTGCACAATGAGAATTTTTGTACATTCGCCTTCTAATTACCATATTTTAAGACACGTAATGTGGTAGTCTTTCTCTGGCTGAAATGTAATCAGTCATGCACACTTCAGTGTGACAAAATGGACACTCTTCACTCATCAGAATGCTCTAAGATATTGGCTCATCTTGATCTTTTGGTGCTAGGTTTAACATTTGCCTTGGAGCTTTGTCATTGAGTTCAAGTCCCAGCAGCAGCCAACACTTCAAGGCAGTCATGATGAAAAGCCTCTCCCCTTAGCCGATATGCTTGGTGATGTGCCAAGAACTGACAGTTCACTTGATCACGCACTGATCTCTGATTTGTCTGCTGAACAATCTACAAAGCATCTCCGTGAACTGGTTGTGGTAGAAGAGCCTGCTGTGGGGTGGAAGTACAATTGGAGATGACAATGTAATGTAAGAATTAAATCAAGGGAGAAACGTCTTTATCCACAGATCCTTTTGAGGTTGTATTAAAATGTACAAATGTATAGATGTCATTGTGGGTTTACAATCTATGGCGTGTTGCTTGCCATAGAGGTTTTAAAGCTGAAACATGCAAGTTGCAACATATGGCCATCTTTTTCCATGGTCTGTTACTCCCATGCTACTGTTTAGTTTAGATATACAGCATGGAAACAGGCCCTTCGGCCCACCGAGTACTTGCCGATCCAACGATCCCCGCACACTAACACTATCCTGCACACGCTAGGGCCAGTTTTTACAATTTTCTACCAAGCCAATTAGCCCACGAACCTGTACGTCTTTGGAGAGTGGAAGTAAACCGGAGCTCCCAGAGAAAGCCCAAGCAGGTCACAGAGGGCATACAAACTCCATACAGACAGCACCCATAGTAAGGGTCGAACCCAGGTCTCTGGTACTGTAAGGCAGCAACTCTACCGTTGTACCACCGTGCCACTCCTTATATTCTGTGTGCAGCAGTATGGATATATCATTAGCACAACATAATCAGCAGCTTTTGTTTGTTTTTCTTTTTTTTTTTACTTTTTGACTAACCTAACGATTTTTTACTGTGGCAAATTATTTGGCACTATTGTAAATGCACCTTAACGCCCACAATTATTCATTGCACATTTGGAAACTATGCTTAACGGGCCACATTGTTTGTGAAATGCAGAGGTTTTTCAGAGTTTAAAGCAACTTTTCTTAACTATGCTCAAAGTTTATGAAGTTTTAGTGTCTATAATATTATGACTGGAAGAATATTGAACAGGTATTTCATGAATGTGGGACAAATATATTATTAATTCAATTAGTAATTAGTAATCCATCCAATTGATATATTGGAATCAAGGTATCATTAAGCCTCTAATATAGTAATATCAAATGCCAGCATTTTTTAAATGTTGGCTTTATTCCAAAATCACATCTCAATTTTTTTAAATTCAGTGTTGGTTTAAGCTATGCCAAGTAATAGATCTATGGCTTATGCGAGCTTTCTTTTCTCATCTGTCACTTTTGAAGATGTAGAAGAATGAACTCTTGAAAGATTATTGTACAACCCAGAATCAGCTGTACTGTTTTATGAAAGAAGTCTGCCTCATTGTTAAAAAAAACTCATGTTTATGCACAGAATTGTGGGTCTTTCTATGCACATTTTAGTTATTTTGCTGTATTGATTTGGGTTTTATTCATGTCCAATATCCACAAGGGTGACCCTTTGTTTCCCCTTGCCTGTTATTTTAATTTGCTTGCTCACTTCTACACTTGCAGTGTCGCCCAATGTCACCTTGAGGAGCAGCAGCATCTCATCTTCGTCCTCGGCAAATATCAGAAAGACCTATTCACGACTTCAGGCAGCTTTCCAATATGTGTCAGAACTGGCCTATTCTGATGCAAGGCTACTCACTTCTAAATTAACTGATTTATTCTCTCTCCCAGAGATCTTGCTGGCAGAACCACTGTTATTATCAGCATCTCTTTCTATTTTAGATTATCAGTCGATTTTCAGCCAAAGTGTGTCTATTTCTCTTCTCCAATTGCTGATGCCAGTAATAATTTACAGTGCATTCAGAAAGTATTCAGACCCCTTCACTTATTCTACAGCTTGTTATGTCACAGCCTTATTTTAAAATGGATTAAATTCATTTTGTTTATCATCAATCTACACACAATACCCCAGAATTAAAAAGCTAAAACAGGTGTTTAGAAATTTTTGCAAAGTAATTAAAGTAATTATCACATGACGATCAGCCATGATCACAATGAATGGCGGTGCTGGCTTGAAGGGCCGAATGGCCGCCTCCTGCACCTATTTTCTATGTTTCTATTTACACAAGTATTCAGACCCTTTGTTATGACACTCAAAATTGAGCTTGGGTTCATCCTGTTTCTATTGATTATCCTTGATGTTTCTATAACTTGATTGGAGTCCACCAGTGGTAAATTAAATTGATTGGACATGATTTGGACAGGCACACACCTGTCTATGTAAGGTCCTGCAGTTGACACTGCATGTCAGAGCAAAAACCAAGCCATGAAACAAAGGAATTGTCTGTAGACCTCTGAGACAGGGCACAGATCTGGGGAAGGGTATAAAATAATTTCTGCATTATTACAGGTCCCGAAGAGCACAGTGGCCTCCGTCATTCTTAAATGAGAGAACTTTGCAACCACCAGGACTCTTCATGGAGCTGGCCGCCCGGCCAAACTGAGCAATCGGGGGGAAAAGGGCGATGATCTGGGAAGTGACCAAGAACCCGATGGTCACTCAGACAGAGCTCCAGAGTTCCTCTGTGGAGATGGGAGAACCTTCCAGAAGGACAACTATATCTGCAGCATTCCACCAATCAGGCTTTTATGGTAGAGTGGCCAAGCAGAACCCACTCCTCAGTAAAAGGCACATGACAGCCCGCTTGGAGTTTGCCAAAAGGCACCTAAAGGACTCTCAGACCATGAGAAACAGGATTCCCTGGTCTGATGAAACCATGATTGAACTCTTTGGCCTGAATGCCAAGCGTCACGTCTGGAGTAAACCAAGTCTGGAGGAAACCTGGAGGCCGCTCATCACCTGGCCAATACCATACCTACGGTGAAGCATGGTGCTGGCAGCATCATGCTGTGGGGATGTGTTTCAGCGGCAGGAACTGAGAGGCTAGTCAGTATCGAGGGAAAGATGAACGGAGCAAAGTACAGAGAGATCCTTGATGAAAACCTGCTCCTGAGTGTACTAGACCACAGACTGGGGCGGAGGATCATCTTCCAACAGGACAACGACCCTGAGCACACAGCCAAGACAACGCAGGAGTGGCTTTGTGACAAGTCTGTGAATGTCCTTGAGTGCCCCAGCCAGAGCCACTCGATCGAACATCTCTGGAGGGATCTGAAAATAGATGTGCATCGATGCTCCCCATCCAACCTGACAGAGCTTGAGAGGATCTGCAGAGAAGAATGGGAGAAATGCCAAACTTGTAGCATCACACCCAAGAATACTTGAGGCTGTAATCGCTGCCAAAGGTGCCTCAACAAAGTACTGAGTAAAGGGTCTGAATACTTTTGTAAATGTGATATTTCAGTTATTTATTTTTAATTACTTTGCAAAAAATTCTAAACACCTGTTTTCGCTTCTTCACTCTGGGGTATTATGTGTAGATAGATGATTTAAAAAAAAAAAAATCCATTTTAAAATAAGGCTGTTACAAACCAGGGGCCACAGTTTAAGAATAAGGGGTAAGCCATTTAGAACGGGGACGAGGAAACACTTTTTTCGTCACAGAGTTGTGAGTGTGTGGAATTCTCTGCCTCAGAGGGTGGTGGAGGCCGGTTCTCTGGATACTTTCAAGAGAGCTAGATAGGGCTCTTAAAGATTGCTGAGTCAGGGATATGGGGATAAGGCTGGAACGGGTTACTGATTGGGGATGATCAGCCATGATCACATTGAATGGCGGTGCTGGCTCGAAGGACTGAATGGCCTACTCTTGCACCTATTGTCTATTGTAACAAAATGTGAAGGGGTCTGAATGCACTGTACGTGGCCATTACAATCGTTGTCTCTATCCTGTTACCTACATTTTCTCTCCGCCTCTCCTTGTCTTAAGTCGCACCTGTTTATTCACTATCCAGCTCTTTTGCAGAGTGATTGACTTGAACTTTTGACTCTGGTACCTTACTCCACTGCCTAGCGTACTGAGTGCTTCTAGAATTCTCTGTTTTAGTTTTGGACAACTGTGTACTGGCTTTTTGTAGTAAAGTTTTTCATCGTGGCTTATAGCTCTGTCTATCATCTTAAAGCAAGTAACATGCAATGTTACCAATCTCAGATTCACATTAAACTGTGCCGTTGAAGGAATTTTCAGGTTAGTGGGGCATAGAATTGAGCTTATTTTTTTCTTGAGATGAAAAGAGTGCGGAGCAACTACTTGAAAAATATTAAAGTTCCTAAAGGAATTGAGAAAGTAGATGTGTGGGAAGAAACTACAGATGCTGGTTTAAACCGAAGATAGACACAAAATGCTGGAGTAACTCAGCGGGCAGGCAGCATCTTTGTAGAGAAGGAATGGGTGATGTTTCAGATCAAGTCGTTCTTCAGACTGAGTAGATACTTGGCTGACTATTCTTGAACTGGGGATCACAGATAAAAGGTTTTGTCTTTATAGAGTCATACACGAAAGATTTCTTCAATCGGTGGACTTCTTCACATCTGACAGCTGAGTGCTTATTTTGAGCACGTTCAAGACTCAGATCAAAACTGATTTTCAGACACAAAGGAAATCATATGATATTAGAATAGGATGAAAAAGTGGAAATGATCGTAGCCCAATTCCTCTAAGCGGCAATTTTGGGACTTCTCAAAGCTTTCAGAAAAATATTTGACTCTCCCTGTGCTCTGTGCATAATAGAATTAACAATTATTTCACAAGTTCTCCCTTGGGATAATTCAAAGGAAGAACTTGTAGGACTCTGAATAGGCAAGTCGCATGTTTTCTATTTGGTAGCCCCTGGTGCATACAGCTGTGGGCCAGGTAGCCTAACATTACAATTTCTATCATCAAACTTTGCTGGATTAGCTAATCTCAATTACTGCAGTATCATTGATATAACTGGCTGTGTGGAGAAGTCATTGTGGTTCAATTTTTCGGAATCTGCAAAATTTCCTACATTGGTTAAGTGTACAAAGATTTAATTAAATAAGGCCTAAGTTCAAAAGAAACTGACTGAACACCAACAATTTGGCCTGGACCATCCTTATTGATACTATGGCTAAGAAAGCACAATGCCTCTGCTCCCCCAGAAGACTAAAGAAATTGGGCTCGTATCTAATAACTTGTAAATTTCTTGCAGAGAGTTGTGACGACAGCACAATCCATCACACAAACCAGCGTCCCTTCTCTCTCTCTGTCTCTCTCTCTCTGTCTCTCTCTCTCTGGCTCTCTCTCTCTGTCTCTCTCTCTCTGTCTCTCTCTCTCTGTCTCTCTCTCTCTGTCTCTCTCTCTCTCTCTGTCTCTCTCTCTCTGGCTCTCTCTCTCGCGCTCTGTCTCTCGCGCTCTGTCTCTCGCGCTCTGTCTCTCGCGCTCTGTCTCTCGCGCTCTGTCTCTCGCGCTCTGTCTCTCGCGCTCTGTCTCTCGCGCTCTGTCTCTCGCGCGCTGTCTCTCGCGCGCTGTCTCTCGCGCGCTGTCTCTCGCGCGCTGTCTCTCGCGCGCTGTCTCTCGCGCTCTGTCGCTCGCGCTCTGTCGCTCGCGCTCTGTCGCTCGCGCTCTCTCTCTCTCTCTCTCTCTCTCGCGCTCTCGCTCGCTCTCTCTCTCTCTCTCTGTCTCTCGCGCGCTGTCGCTCGCGCTCACACACATATGCCACTTTGGGAAAGCAGCAACATTAAGAACAATTGTAATAAAAAGGAACAGATGCTGGTTTATGTCAAAGATAGACACAAAATGCTGAGGTAACTCAGGCAGCATCGCTGGAGAAAATTGATAGGTGAAGTTTCAGGACCCTTCTTCGGACTGATTGTAATAGGGAGAATGTGGGGAATAAACAGGAAAAATTGGGGCTGGCAGCTTATGGCCAAAGGCAATATTTCTGCACTCGCACTATATTCTGCAAAGTTTCCTTTCTCAGAGTTTGACAGGACAAAAACATGACGTGAGACTCTTTGCTCTACCTGTTGTACCTATGCATTTTGATTGTACTTGTGTATGGTTTAATTTGCCAGGTTAGCATGCAAAACAGCCTTTTCACTATTTTGTTACGTGTTACTATCGATATCAATGCCTATAATTTTGAATTGCACCAAAATGAGGACAAAAAAAACTCACTGAAGCATTGTGAAGTGACGCTTCATTGTGTGGTGGAATTTTGCCTTGGGCTACAGCTCCAAACAAGTGACATCATGTTCATTGCTAGCCTGTTAGATGGCAAAAATGTCTCATTCTGTTGCCGTTAATGAGGCTAAATGTTATGGGGTGGCTGGGAAGGAGTAGGTGTGAATTAGTTTAATTTAGTTTCAAGATACAAGCACTTCGGCCCACCGAGTCCGTGCCGACCAGCAATCACCCCTGTACACCAGCACTATCCTACGCACCAGGGATAATTTACAATTTTTACCAAAGCCAAATAACCTACAAACCTTTACACCTATGGAGTGCGGGTGGAACCATAGCACCCGTGGAAAACTCGCACGGTCACAGGGAGAACGTACAAACTCCGTACAGACATTCCCCCCCCCCCCCCCCCCCCCAAGGTCAGTGTGTAGAAAGGAACTGCAGATGCTGGTTTAAATTGAAGATGGACACAAAAAGCAGGAGTAAGTCAGCGGGTCAGACAGCATCTCTGGAGAAAGGGAATAGGTGATGTTTTGGATCCGAGTTACTCCAGTCTTTTGTGTCTACCACCCATAGTCAGGATTGAACCTGGGTTGTAAGGCAGCAACTCTACTGCTGCGCCACCGTGCCGGCCATTAAGATATCAGATATTGCTGACACTGGAGTCTGGAATATAAACATAATGCTGGAAGAACAGAGCCGATCACACGGCATTTGTAGAGGCAAAAATATTATTTTTTCTGGTTGAGGTGCTACATCAGCGCTGAGAGGGAACAAAGATTGTAGCAGCAATGTGGGGGGGGGGGGGGAGGGCAGGGGTTGGGATTGTTGGCAATTAGTGAGAGGAGAGGTCAGACGTGGAGAAAATGTTCCTCCACAGATGCTGCTTGTCCTAATAAATGTGCCTTGTTGTTAATTGCCTTTGGATTGCAATTGCCATTTTCAAGAGCGGGAGTTCCCCGTCCATAGCGTTGTCAATTTTTTTTCATTCATGATGTAAATGTCAAATGTATGCTGGAGTGCAGCCTTGTAATTGTTACCTGCATTATACCTGACACATGATATTTGTTCTTCTTTATGCAGAAATGTGTAATTTTATCAGGGAGTCTGTCAGTGATTTGTTACACTTTGTGTGAAGTCTCTTTGATCTTTAGAATCAGTTACACAGCATGGAAACAGGCCCTTCAGCCAAGCATCCATGACAATGCTTATAAAAACTAGTCCCATTTCCCCACGTTGATTAATATCGCTCTAAATATTTCCTATCTGTGAACCTGTCCAAATGTCCTTTAAATGTTATTAAACCTGCCTCTATGGAAGCTCATTCCAAATATGCGCCATCCTCGGATGCCCCTCAAGTTCATATTAAATCCTCTCTCACCTTTGTGCCTGTGCCCTCTAGTTAGTGCACAACTCTGGGCGCGTGGGGGAATTACTGTTCTCACTCATTATATTTATGCACCTCATAAATTAATACACCCCTCGGCACCTTGCATTAAATAAAATCGTAGCCTGTCCAGCCTCTCCCAATAATTCAGTCCATCGAGTCCTGGCAACATCCTTGTATATATTTAATGCACTTAATAGCAACTTTTCAATAACCGTGTGACCAAACTTGAACACACTACTCCCAAGTGTGGCCTTCCCCACGTCTTATACAGCTCTAACAAAATGTCCCAACTTGTTTCCGTAAGACACAGGAGCAGATTTAGATTTAGATTTAGACCATTGAATCTACTCCACCATTCTTTCGTGGCTGACCTATTCTTCCCCCCTCAACCACATTCTCCTACCTTTTCCCTGTAACTTTTGACACTCTTACTAAGTCCCTTTGATTTATATGCCACCATGTTGTACGGCATCCAACACCACCAGTGGGTGGCACGGTGGCACAGCCATTGAGTTGTTGCCCCACAGCTCCAGAGACCCGGGTTTGATCCTGACGACGGGTGCTGTCTGTATGGAGTTTGTGACGGCCGTGATTTTCTCCGGTGTTCCGGTTTCCTCCCACATTATAAAACTTCCAGATTTGTAAGCTAATTGGCTTGGTAAAATTGTAAATTGTCCCTAGTGTGTCTAGGATTGTGTTAGTGTTTGGGGATTGCTGGTCGGCATGGACTTGGTGGGCCAAATGGGCCTGTTTCTGCGCTGTATCTCTGAACTAAACCTCTACTGCAATGAAAACTATCCCAAGATATCCTTATTAACTTTGCCAAGTTCTCTCATCCTTACTTTCCCCATGTAAAAACAGAGGAGAAATATTCATTGAGGACCTTGCCCGTCTCATGTGGTTTCACATATAAATTATCTTTGTGGGTTCCTATTCTTTCCCCAATTACTATTTTTCCCTTGACATACTCAATGTCTCAGGATTCTCCTTAATCTTTAACATATATTTTTGTTTTAACAGGAATCACCAGATTTGACCTACTTGGAGACTTTGGAAGGTTTAATTGGCTTGGCAACTTTTATATTGTAGTCTCATACAATCTGTTATTTGCTGTGGTGACGACTTTATGCCTGATTAGAAAATTTACATCTGCTGTAAGAGAAGAACTGCTTCAAGCTTTTGGTAAGGGACAACTTCTATTAATTCTTATTTAACTCAAGTTCAATGCAGTTTGTGGTCATGAAGGATTATTGTTGCTTGAGCGATTAATGTTAGAAGGAAAACAAGGAACTACTGCTTTCTCAAAGTTGCTAAATCAGTTTGAGGTCCATGTGCAACAAAAAAATGTAGCTTTGCATTGGTTTATAAAGATTTATACTTATTTTGGCTCATAACCTCTGGAAAGGTTTTAGCACTTTCTGGCCTTGGGAGTTGGTGTGCAATTACGCAATTATACTGCAATTTTTCAGGATCCTAAACCAGTTTCCATCAACCTAGCCAATCACCTCTGCAGTCTTTCCAGTGCAATCATGTCCTTCCTACTGTGTGTGACGAGAACTGCACATAATACTTCAGATGTGGCCTAACCAATGTTTTTATAAAGTTGTGCCAGGACTCCCTGCTGCCAACCAATACCTTCTATCACCCTTCACATCCTCTGCCTCTATTTTCTGCTTATACCTCATTACATCGTTCATGCTTTCCACCTTTAACCTGAAATGTCAACTCTCTTCCATTCCCCATCGACTCATCAGCAATGGGAGCAGAATTAGGCTATTTCTTTCTTTAAGGTTTATTTAAATAGGGACAGATACAAAAACATAGATACACTTGAAACAGTCATCTGATGTATGCATCATAGTGTTTTTAGCCAAAGCTAATTCGCAACACTTGTCCCTATTCAGCCCATCAAGTCGACTGCACCATTTAATCATGGCTGATGTATCGTTCCCTCTCTTCCCTATTCTCCCACCTTCTCCCCATAACCTCTGACACCCTTACTAATCAAGGATCTGCAACCTGCGCTATAAAAATATGACTTGGCCTCCACAGCCATTTGTGGTAATGAATTCGCAGATTTGCCACCCTCTGGCTAAAGAATTTGTTCCTCATCTCCTTTCTAAAGGTACGTCCTTTTATTCTGAGGCTATGGCCTCTGGTCTTAGACTCTCCCAGTAGTGGAAACATCCTCTCCACATCCATTCTATCCAGGCCTTTCACTGCTTGACATGCTGAGACATTTCAGATTAACAGCATCTGCAATATTGTCTATGAAATGTTTAACTATAATATTTAACTCCACTATTTAATTAAGAAAAGGTTATTGTGCCTTGTTCCATATGGTGTGAATGTTTGCACATGCTTTTTAAACTTCCCAAAATAGTGAGCATAACTTTCTTTAGCAATTAACTTAAAATGCGGGATTAATAGTCGTGTATCAGAGATGAAACTTAAATTTCTTGAACTTAATTTTCTTTTTCTCTAGGTCTGAATAATTTACATCTTTCAAATAGGACGCAAGATACAGAGAAGGTCCTGCATTCTGCAAATGGACATCAAAAATCGTTCTGAGAAGCGATATCTGGCAACTTAAAGACAATTTTAAGTGTGCCTAGACGAGGGAGGGGGAAGCAAATGATTCAGCTGTATGACATTCCACACCACCCATCTTGAGTCTTAATGGTCATTTATTTTCAGCTGTTATGAAGAATCAAGGAAGGGTTCAGTTGTGAGAAAATTCAAACTTGGACATGTGCAGGAAGTAAATGGCTGGGACTCCCTGCTTTGCCATCAGATTCTGAATACTACTGAATATGTTTGGCTTGGACTGTTATGCAGCATTCAGAGTAACCACTGCAAATCGTCCTATTACGATTTGGGATCCTTTCAGGAATGATTGGTCTGTCAGTCACTGAAACACTAGTGTAACCAGCTCCTGGACCCTTCTGGAAATGTCTTTGCAACAAATGTGCTCTTTCAGAGATCATTGGAACTCTGATGATATTGTGGAGCTGTTGCCATTTACTGCTTTAGAACAGAATCTATAATATTTCAGCTGATCCAACCTGGACTCTGTGCTAAATCTGGTCCCGTCCACATTCTTTAGCTCAATACAGCAGTATAAGCTTTAGCAGAAAGAAAATTTGTTTTGTTTGTTGCCTCCACTCTTCTATCATTTTAAAACAAATCTGTTTTCAATCTTCCATTACAAAACACAAAACTAGGTGGTTGGATTTATTGGTTGATAAAACCCAAACAGCATTAGGATAGGTATTAAGTAAATGATCTTTTATGCCAGCAATTCCAAAGCTGTGTCCTTGCAAATTCAAAGCAATCCAGGTACCAGTTGGTTGCTCTCAGATCTATCTTGGCTAATGGGCTGTCCAGGAACGTTTAGTTGCTGTGCAGATTCTGCTGGATTTTCCATTCTGGTTTATGGGTGAGCTAGAAATTTGTATTCATCTGTTTGAAGTATTACTTTTACGTTTATAATTCCCTTGGACCAATAATAAAGTTATTTATTGTCTTGGTATCTTAGAAAATTCACCTACAATGCAACACATTTTGCTGTCCCATTGCATAACATTATTAAACTGTTATGATGGAGAGAACTGCAGGAAGAGATGTGAATTTGCTGACAAATTATATGACTGTGCTCAGTGTGAAGTGATCAGCTGGTTACAAACTGGAATCTGCTCCTGCAGTCTTTCCTGTAACCAGTGGATTCCTGGTTCACTACCATTTCTGTGCACTGTCGAGGAGAAAAAGCATCAAGGATTACTTAATAGTACACAAGGTGCAAAAGTAATTCAACAGGTCAGGCAGCAGCTCTGGGGAACATAGATCAATGTTCTCCAGAGATACTGCCTGATCTGCTGAGTACCTCTTGCAATTTGTGTCCTTTTATGTATTAACCCATATCTACAGTTCCTTGCATAGGAAGGAACTGCAGATGTTGGTTTACATCACAGATAGTCACAAAATGTAACTCAGCGGGTCAGACAGCATCTCTAGAAAAAAGCAATAGGTGACGTATTGCGTTGGAACCTTTCTTGAGACTGCCTTTTTCCAGAGATGTTGCCTGACCCGCTGAGTTACACCATGTTGCCTCTACCTGCAGTTCTTCGTTTCTACAAGGATTATTTAATGCTCTTCTAATCCATTATTATTTGATGTTACCTTAAAGATCTATAAATGATGTGGCGATTTATGATAATCTGTTGGTGGAAAATTATACATATTTAATCTAAGTTTACCTATACACAGGAGGGGGGGGGGGGGTGAGTTCACCAGTATTTCAAATATGACATAACTATTTTCACAAAATATCCTTTCTGATTAATTTGGGATGAGGCCAGATATGCAATTTGATTCACTATCTATTTCATCATTCCACCAAGTAAACACTTAACTGTTCTTAAAAATACTTCATTGATTATAATGGGAACAGGATATCTCAGATGTGTAGTAAGGTGCTATATAACCACAAGTTTATTTGTTCTTAATTTTGCAGTAATTTCACTTGACATCTTGTTGTAGGCTATTTAAAAAAAAAAAAAACATAATTCCCATTTAATTGAGTTGCCTCTTAATTTTGTTGTGTTTCAGAATTCAAATACAAAGGAATTGTTACAGAAGATAGACACAAAATTCAGGAGTGACTCAGCGGGTCAGGCAGCATCTCTGGAGAAAGGAATAGGATACATTTTAGGTTGGAACCCTTTCAGAAGGATCTGAAACGTCACCTGATCCTTTTTTCCAGAGATGATTCCTGACCCGCTGAGTTATTCCAGCGTGTTGTGTGCATCATCTGCATAAACCAGTATCTGCAGTTCCTTCCTACACACAGAATTGTTTTAGTTTCTCTATGAAGAGCTGAACACTAGTCAATTTATGTTGTGATACCAATCACTGTTACCCATGCAGATTAATTTGATTTGGTCTAAGAAAAGTTTTTTTTAAACAAAATCTGAAATTATTGTTGGAAAATAAATGATAGTGGGGAATAAAGGGCATTTGTTGTGGTCTGTCAGGAAACTGAGCATTAAAATAATGGCATTGCATCATTCCAGAAAGATGTGTGCTGTTCACATGTATTTGAAGATGCTGATCACATTCTGAATTGTACGGACCTTGGTTACCTTGCATCAAGGTTAGTTCTGTTTACATTTACTGTGATCCATTTTGATAAACCTATTCATGTGGATTCTAGCCTGAATATATAGTTAAGAAATAATTAGAAAGAATGGCTAAATGAAGGATCTATTCACCAATGTCTGACAATCTATCCACATGAGTGTAGACTGTGAAGGGCAAATTTTTGCTCATAGGACCATGGTAAACTGAGTCTGGCCTTTTGACCAAAATGTGAAATTTAATGATGTGTCCCACTGTAATCTTGAATAGGGGAGCAAGTAAAGCATGTACGGTGCTTTGGCTAGGTTGCAAGATTAGAAAGCTTTGAATCAGCAACATGGTGGTGACTAATTATTACTTCAACGTGTTGATGAGCACCTAATTTTTCCACTTAAATTGTTTCTGGCCCAAGTGTTTTCAGTAATGCTAATCTGTGTTCTGTTTTACTTTGCCACTCGTTCTTTATCTGTAACCCTGGCTGTGTCCAGTTAGTGTGGAATTGATCATTCTTTGCAGAAAAGGCCCATGAAGCTGCTTCCAGTTAATGTCACTTGGATACAAATGTGCAGAGGTGGGTGGCTTTGTCTTGAGCTGAACCTAATACAATGCTGCAATATTGCTAGAATGAAACTGGAGTGTGTCAAGCATTTTCAGGATTATCAGCAAATACGGACTTGTGTCCATCCGACTTATTGGAGCATAGCATGTTTGCGGAAAAGTGAAGCCATGCATCAGGCTCATTAATTTTTTTGGGTTCAAAGTACAAATGATTCCAGTGTGACCTAACTAGATGCCATAATCTAGATTTGCACTCTTTAGCAAAGTGGAAATGAAGTGCTGTGGCTTTAATTTGTCAGTATTTTCGTAACTGATCTATCTCTCTACGATTTTCGTATCTACGAATACTGCTTTCTTATCCCCTTTTAAGAATAACCTGTTGCATGCCGATGGTGTACATATTTCATTTGCATTGGAAAGTTTTACATTGTTGAGAGAGGAGCAAGAAGCAGTGGTTAATCCATTGAAATTTAGGCACTTTTAAAGTGAGAGGAATGCAGTCTATTAGCGGGCACACAGTTGTCCTTTTTGTTACATGTTCTCCGTGGGCAGGTTGGGGAGGGGGGAGGAGTGGCTATGCTAGGAGACCGTAGTGTCATATACAAAGTTAACATGGGTAGATAATCTGTTACCCGGTTTGCATCATCAGTTCAAGAAGAGTTAAATGATAAAGCCCTTCAATGTGTTTGCATTTTGGTTCTGTGTGTTAGATAGCAGTGTCCTGCTGGTTTATGGAGGCTGGCTGCTTTTTAAGAGGATATATATCCAGAGGTCATTCTCACCAAACGTGAATTAAAAAGACAGTAGTGTAAAAACACAAAGTGAAGTAAATACTGCCTCGCTGCCAACATTCGATTCCCGTGCACTAACATATCAATTTGTGAATATGAAGTAAAAAGCAAGTTGCAGTAACTACAGTAATTGAACTACTTCAGTGTTTGTTTTGGTATCACTGACCTTTGGTTCTGGAGCCGTGACAACAAGGTAAAAGGTACCAGATTTGTTAGAGGCATCACAACTTCTGTTTTAGTTCCATGAGTTTTCCCAGCCTCTGCCCTTAACAAATCCTGCATGTTCAGTCTGGCATTTCTACCGAATGCAGAAGATCCTGGTACGATAAATCCAGTTGAATAAGATTTGCTCAGTAGTAGTTTTATGTATAATTATATACACGACCAAAATGGCCTACTTTTGTGACACAACCACGAAGGCCTCCACCAGTGGGTTAATTATACGATTCCCAGCTTCTTGCCTTTTAAAGATTTTCTTTAATGACAAATTCACTGTGATTATTTTTTCTTCATACCCCTTGTGAGTTTTTATCTTTTGATCACATATTTTTGTAGCAATATTTTTTTGTGTACATATTGATGGAGTTTGTTATAGTAAATTGCATCTTTATTGTCTTATGCACTGTGATCCGACATGTAGAAATATTTTCCTGCCCTGTTGCAATTAAAGGGAAATGCAAAATACAGATAATTTTATGTTTGAGTAAACTTGGTGCGGCCTATTCTGTGGTGCCAGTAAAAAAAAATCTGTTGGGTAAAGGCCATTGTGGTAACAATGTGCACAGACACCTTGCACCTATTTGTGGTTGGATTACTGGAAATTTTTTTTTTTTTGTTTTGTTTATTTCAAATGTATGTACAAATCTAACAAGTTCAAATGTGAAAAAAACTTTCTGATTACTGTGCTGTGAAGCAACACTTTAGATTGTTTCCTCTTGTGAACAATATTCATTTTGGGAGCAAAGGATTACAGTGTGATGAATTGGCAGCTACATGTTTCTTTTAGTTACCAACTATGAAGTCTTAATTGTGTCCCTGCAAAGAGACATGTTTTGCTTAAGTGCAACATGTGTATGCCATTGCTTTCGAAAACACTTACTATAGTTATTTAAATAAGAACTCTGCAGCAATACTGAACTTTTTTTAAATTCAAGTTGAAGAAACAGATGGTGACATTTAAGTCCATAAACAAGCAATACATTTTCTTCTTCATGACTTGCAAATTGTGAGATAATGTGTGAATGCCAGGCAGTCACCAATGTACAAAATTGTTGTTAGGCTCTGAAATGTAGGTTTGGGTATTTATAAAATAGTGATTGCTATGCAAAATTGATTGAAAATAAAACAAAAGTAATTATTTTCTAACATTTCAGTTGACTATCCAAGATGGTTTTATCGAAGATAGACACAAAGCGCTGGAGTAACTCTGCCGGCCATGTAGCATCCTTGGAGAAAATGGACAGGTGACATTTCAGGTCAGGACTGTTCTTGAGACCATTTTGTCCATTTTCACCAGAGATGCTGTCTGACCCACTGAATTACTCCAGCACTTTTGGTTTATCTTTGGTATAAACCAGCATCTGCAGTTCCTTTTATTACATTATATGTTTGTGTTATCCTTTGGTCATTTCTGAGTTAAACTTTATCAATTTGTGTTGGGATAGCATTGTGCAAGTTATTTTCATTTATTCTGCTATAGATCCCTTGAATTTATATTAGAGGTGATTATAATATTGTAGGCCGTCAGGTTAACTAATTTTTTTCTTCCTTCCAAAGACGTAGTTTTATTCCAAGTTAAATCCCATGTTAGGAGATCGGTAGCATGTAAACATACTAAATTTGAATTCAGCCTCACCTGCTGCATTGAAGCAGTCTGAACATAGTTCTACACAAGCACCCTTAATTTGATAACTTCATTCAAGGAGCAAAGGGATCACTCTTGTGGGAAGTGGAAAGTATTGTGCACGCTTCTGAAATGTGATTATTAAATGAGCATTATTATATGTTCTTTATGCTACGCTCGCTCTCATATAGAATCGTGCTGACTTCCCCGAGGTTTGTTTAAAACATGTTAATAGCTGCCTGAACAATTCTCTACGGCTTACAAATTAATGGTGAAGTAAAGATCCATGGATACTATATGCATGCCTTAGGATTCACACATTCTAAAAAGAATGCCGAGGAAAATGGTGACTTTTCCAAATGGAGATATCCAAAAAGAACATCGTAATTATTGCAATATTTTTTTCTTCTTTTCTTAGTTTGGTCATTATTTTCAAAACCTTAGTTCTGTTCTTGTCATGTTCATTTAATAGTAAGCAATTGTTTTAACATTTTTGTTCTTTCATATTCTGAGTTGCTGTTTCCTTATGAGACTCAAATAAATACTGCTTGCCCAATAGTGCTCATATCAATAGAACACTTTTATAACTGTATTTATTACACATTGTTTGCCTTATTCTCTTGCAGAATATATTGGGATGTAACTTAAAGAAGCAACAAGCCAGTAGCTGCCAATTCATTAAGTGGGCTTTAGTTATGTTATCCTGATCCTGTGTGTTCAAGTCATTGACATATTGCATGTTAGTATTGTTTCATTGTTGGAACTGAGAATGTATCATCAACATTGTACCTATACTATGTTTATAGTTTATTTTGTAAAATAGTTTGTAATCAAAGCTTACATTGTGACTCCTATGTTTACAATAAATTCAATTAACTGTTCAATGTGTATTTCCAAATGTATGCAATTTGTCAAAGTATGTAGAAAAATGCGTCACTTGAATTGTATGATTAGATCTATACAAAGCAGCATTGTGCAAATTGGCCATGTAATGTCTCATTTAATGACATTCATAGAAAAGAGCCTCTTATTTCCATTTGGAGGTTCCACCTGGTTGAAAACCAAGAGGTTCCAAACCAGGGCTTCCCATTCTTGCCTTCCCAAGGTGCATGCTAAAAGCATTTATTTAAAGGTAGCACTGCATTAACAGAAATGAGAAATACAGACTTATAATTTGTTACCTTTTACATTTTTTTGCCTGAAGTTAATTATTGTATCTTTGCCATGAGCTGAAAAAGACATCTAGGTTCTCTATAAATGATCAGTAATTGCTGGGTAGCTCTAATGCTGGTTGCTGTAAAATGATGGACTTGATAGCATAATCACAGCAAAGGTTCAGCATATATATGTGATCAAACGGTAAAATACAATGTGCTGGAGGAGCTTATTGATTTTTGCTTTTGACTCCAGCATTTTGTCTGGCTGAAGATTCCAACACCTGCAGTTTCTTGTGGGATTATAGTTTTTGCCCTAATTGTATGTAGGAATATGAGGTTCATCCTTGCAAATTTTGGGCACTTACTGGAATTTTGACGATTAAAAAAAAAAAAAAAGATGTGCAGGTGACCATAGGGGTAGGTTTAAAGGGAACATGAGGACGGGTGCTGCATTGAATGGAAGGGAGTGAGTGAGACACATCAACGGTTCATCCAGATGCTGAACCATTGGGATTTCTGAATATTCAGTGCATTATTGTAGTCTTACTGTGAAGAGCAATAGCAGTTCTATTACATGAAATTGAAATATTTTGTCAACTATGCCACTGTTGTGATCAGCCAATTTGCTTTCACCTTTTTACAAACAGCAATGTTGGTTAAGGTATAAATACCAGCCAGAATACCAAAGAGCAGCTCTGCTGCTGTCTAAAGTGATTCCTTCACACCCATTTAAATTCAGTCTCTGAACTGCCAACACCCCAGAGAACACAATCCAAATTTGTCCAACTCTCTTTTATAGCTAATACCATCTAGTCCAGACAACATTTTGGCACCCTCCACAGCATTCCTGTAATTGGACAATCAGTTTTATAAAGCTGCAACATATGAATTCCTGATTCTTGTACTCATTGCTTGAACTGAAGGCAAGCATACCATACATTTTCTTTACCATTCTAACTACTTTTTTTACTTCCAGGGAGCTATGGACTTGTACCCCATGATTCCTCTGTATATCAATGCATTAAGGGTCTTTCCATTATACTTTCCCCTTGCATTCGACCTCCCAAAGGATTTGAGTACAGGAGCAGGGAGGTTCTACTTCAGTTATACAGGGTCTTGGTGAGACCACACCTGGAGTATTGCGTACAGTTTTGGTCTCCAAATCTGAGGAAGGACATTATTGCCATAGAGGGAGTGCAGAGAAGGTTCACCAGACTGATTCCTGGGATGTCAGGACTGTCTTATGAAGAAAGACTGGATAGACTCGGTTTATACTCTCTGGAATTTAGGAGATTGAGAGGGGATCTTATAGAAACTTACAAAATTCTTAAGGGGTTGGACAGGCTAGATGCAGGAAGATTGTTCCCGATGTTGGGGAAGTCCAGGATAAGGGGTCACAGCTTAAGGATAAGGGGGAAATCCTTTAAGACCGAGATGAGAAAGACTTTTTTCACACAGAGAGTGGTGAGTCTCTGGAACTCTCTGCCACAGAGGGTAGTTGAGGCCAGTTCATTGGCTATATTTAAGAGTGAGTTGGACGTGGCCCTTGTGGCTAAGGGGATCAGAGGGTATGGAGAGAAGGCAGGTACGGGATACTGAGTTGGATGATCAGCCATGATCATATTGAATGGCGGTGCAGGCTCGAAGGGCTGAATGGCCTACTCCTGCACCTAATTTCTATGTTTCTAACACCTCACTAGCTCAGATTAAACTCAATTGCCATTTCTCCACCCATATTTGTAACTGATCTATTTGCTGCTGGATACTTTGGCAGCCTTCCTCACTGTCTGCAACTACTGATTTTGGTGTCTCTGCAGACTTACTAACCAACCCATGAGTGCATATATGCGTGTGTGTATATATGTTGGTATGTATTATCACATAATGTATGTGATATACATGTATGTATATCACTTCAGGTCCAAGCAGAGATCCCTGTGGGACATCAATGGTCTCACACCTCCAGCCAGCAGATCGCCCTTCCAACTGTACCCTACGTCTTTTGTTGATTTGGATCTCACTGGTGAATATCTGGTTGTTCCTGAGATATCACTGAGATTCAGTTATCAAAAGATAAAATCCCTGTGAAAACCAGTCTGCATACGTGACAAGAAGGCATTCTGTGACCAATTTAGGCATTAAACCAACCAAGTGAACACTCCTATCCAGTGACCTAGGTGTAAACAAGGCAACTGTTTTTGAGCAGTTAATCATCTGTGGTGAGAAGAGTGCGGGTAGAATGTTTATGTTGCAACAGAGAGGAGGGTAAATGGATTAAGTAGGAAACCAAGCAAGAGTATTAAGATGACCATGAAACATAATTGAAAAAGATGGTTGAAGATATGGAATATATTTGGAGTTCACTGGTAAAAGTTAACTTTTTCCTTAAATGGTCAAATCTTTTGCACTTCTGTTATTTTATAAAGTTTAGTTTTAGATGGGAACTGGGATTATCTCAGTTTGATTTGTCGTCATCTTTATTGACAACTCAAACAACGCATTAGACGTTTAGTCTTTTGATCCTCGAAGAAGTAAAATAAAATTCAAATATTGTCTGCATAACAGGAAAGTTTTATTTTGTAAGAACAGAATGGAGATTTACGGTTTAATACTCAAAATCTTTTTTTCATAAGTAGACCTGCATAATGGGCAAATGTGATCCTCTCCCTCTGAGAAGTCCTCGAAGGCCTTCAGGCAAGTGTAGTGGAAGGTGTGTGAGCAGGACAGCAGCACTGTTTGCCTTTGCTCTCGTCCGCCATGCCCTTCAGCTTGGCATGTTTTGCTGCTTAAGTGATCCAATGGAGTGATACAAATTGGACAATCAAAAACCTCTCTCTGAATTGCCTGAGGAAAGATGATAAAAAACATTTAACAAGAGAAATGGGCACCATAATGACCCGAGGAGGAAGGTGAGAAAGGAATTTCAGGGCAACTGTTCATTCAATGTTAAGTGAGTCTTTGAATTTTAAAATGTCAGCTGTCCAATCCCTCCATAGACACTGCCTCACCTACTGAGTTCCCCCTGCACCTTTTTTGCTCAAGATTCCAGCATCTGCAGTCTCTTGTGTCTCTCTGACACCATTGAATGGTTTGTCAGTCATTCGTATTTCAAACATTTTATTAGTTGCTGTTCTAAAGGCCAACAATTAAAATGAGAGAAGTGCTTAGCATGTTAGTGTGCATTGAAAATTGTTGGTATGGGAAAGTTCTTTCCATCTGCAGCCCTTGCATCCAGTTCCAAGTAATTTTCTTCATTATGGATGTTTGGACTGATTGATGTTCTGGTGATTATCAAAATGTGTGGATGGTAAAATCCTAGCATAATAGTTGACTTTCGATTTGGTTGTGCTTTGTGACAGAGAAGGAGCCTTTGCATGATCCCCACGCCTCCCTTCATGTTGCATATTCATGTTTTCATCTAAAAGCCTCTTAAACGCCAGTATGGTATCTGCCTCCACCACCACCCCTGGTACGGCATTCCAGCCCTCCACCATCCTGTGGTGAAAATAACCTGTCCCACACCTCTTGTTTAATCTTTACTGCTCTGACCATAAAGCTACGTGCTCCATTTCCACCCTGGTAAAAAGGTTTTGACGGTCTAACCTATCTATGCCCTTCATCATTTTATGTACTTTATAAATATAGAAAATTTTACACTTGTAACATGTTTCTAGATTTGAAGGTTTATGTTTGCATAAGAGTATTATCCATCAGTGACATAATCAAGAGTTAATAGTTCTGAAATATCCATAATCAACGTGGAACAGTTTTTGTCACTGACCTTCAGCTGTATTTGCTCCCATTCCTCTTCAGATATAATGTGAACACGTTGCCTTGCAAATTGCTGCAGCAGTCTTCTGTTTAGAGCTACCGAGTGGTCAATTTCAGAAAAAAGTTCATCAATATTTATGTTGCACGATCTCACTAACCTGTCGTTAATCTCTTGCAACTGTGGAAATAAAAAGTTTCATCGATGAACAGACCCACGATAAAAACAGAACTTGACAGCTCGGCTCCAAAAGTAAAATACTGTCTGTAGTTGCTGAAAATCTCTTAAACATAATTTTTTTAAATAAGCAATCGATAGATATAGAGTTAACTTTTCAAGTTAATGGTCTTCCATGAAAACTAGGAACATTTAGAAGTACAACTAGTTTTAAGTGGAAGAGAAAGTCAGGTAAGGTAACAATAAAGGTCTCTCTCAGGGTGGAGACCTGTAGAAAGAGCCAGTGATGTGAATGAAGTCTCAGGATTGGGGAATGCTGTAGGAGTGGCCAAGATACGTAACTGCAGTGCGTTTGGCGAAGATGCACCCGGCAGCCACTGGTGAGGGTGGTGATGGAGTGAATTAATTTCTAGGGCAGTGGATGTGATTCCAGTGAAGTGTAACGCCATGTCCTGTGTGTGGCTTAAAGTGCAACCAAGACCATTCAATCTGAAATATCACCCATCCACGTTTCCAGAGATGCTGCCATACCCGCTGAGTTACTTCAGCACTTTGTGTCTTTCTTAGTATTCCATCGCAGTCCTGACTTGTACCTTTTGTTGATTGGTTTTGGAAATGCTGGGAGGTGAGTGACGCTCAGTCCCAGACCACTGGAGAAAGAGCAGTAAACCCGAAGATTGGTTAAACAAAAATAACACCATGGTCCTGCTTTCTTGAAATTTATCGCTTTCCCAACCTTCGGTGCTCGTGCGGCCCTCTCTGATGAAAGTCCCTGATGATTCAATGCTAGTTTTTGAGCAGAAGGCCAACAGGGCGATGACATCTGTCCTGTCATAGGCTAGAGTGTGCCTCTTCCTACGGTCACTGTTGCATAAGTTAGACCGGCCTTCCTGAGGATTAATTCATGAAAAGCAACTGGCACAGGCTGCATCTCTGGCCACTTCCTGAGGAACTGCGAGGATCAACTAGCGGGAGTGTTCATGGACATCTTTAATCTCTCCCTAATCTGTTCTGAGGTACCCACCTGCTTCAAGGAGACCACTATCCTTCCTTTGACAAAGAAAAGCAAGAGCCCGTGCCTTAATGATTACTGTCCAGTGGCCTTGACATCCACTATCATGAAGTGCTTTGAGAGGCTGGTTACAGCACTCCATAATTCCAGTCTGCCTGACAGCCTTGATCTACTGCAGTTCACCTACTGTCACCACAGGCACGCAGCTGATGCCATCTCCCTGGTCCTACATTCATCTCTGGAACATCTGGATAAGAAAGTCGCCTATGTGAGGCTCCTATTCATCAACAATTGCTCTTCTTTCACTACCATTGACCCAAGAAAGGTCAACCCAAACTTGTGGAACTTTGGGTCGGCTCTCCCCTCTGCCAGGGGCAGAAATCGCTATCAAAACGACGGGGGTGGGGGGGAGTCGATTGTAGGTCTGTCACACCCTTGGTTCGTGACAGATTCCAAACTCCAGCGACAGCAGCTTTGTCCACCCAGAATCGTGGGGCTTGAATCGGCCCAATCGCGGGGCCTTTCATAGCACGGTGCGGTTTAAAATTGGCCGGCGGGGACTTTAACATTGGGAGCCTCAATGCAGCAGCTTGATTCCGATTCAGCCCTTAGAAATGCCGATTCAGCCCTTAGAAAGCGTCTGATACCCGCTTGAATCTTTTAAAAGCTACAATGTGATAAATAATACTTAAACAAATAAAACTGAAGCAAATAAAGGCAAACAGAAGAACCAACCTTGGAGGGGGGAGAGAGAGAGATGAGAAAAAAAAACCTAAATAACGTGAGTGACCGTGAATGAGGGACTTGCCTGCAAGCCAGCCAGGAAACCGGGGTGGAAGATTGCAACCTTCACGTGGTCCGCCCTGTTTTGACTAATGCAATCAACTCGATGTGCACAAACAGAAGATCAAATAGAACAAGTTGTCCTACAACTTTAGGCTGTGCACGCCACACGAAAGAAGAAGAAGAATGATGAGACAGTACGGAGAGGAGATTGAGAATCTTGTAACGGTGTCAAGACAACTACCTCTCCCACACTGTCAGCAAGACAAAAGAGATTTTGATCGACTTCAGGAAGCAAAGCATCACACATATTCTACAGTACACTAAGGGTGTCTAAATAGAGATGGTCGAAAGCCTCAAGTTCCTAGGAATAAATATCCCCAGCAAATCTGTCCTGGACCTACCACATCAAAGCTATCTTATCGGGCAACTGAACGGTCCCCACATTAGCTAGATTGTGGTCCTGACCTCCCGTCTACCTCATTGCAGACCATTGAACTATCCTTAATCATACTTTATCAGACTTCACTGTTATATTGTGTTGTACCCTTTATCCACGCACTGTGGACCACATGATTGTATTCATGTATAGTCTTTGACTGGAATAGCACATAACACAAGCTTTTCACCGTACCTTGGTACATGTGACAATAATAAACTAAACTAAACTAAACATTCATGATCATTATAAATTGACTTGACAGGAATAAGGCATATGAGGCTTTGTTAGTAGTAAAGATTTCAGGTTGTGGCTGGGGTATGGAAGACACTGCCAGAGATTTTAAAAAATAGCTTAACATTTTGGTGGTAACTCTTCGTAGCAACCCTTATCCAATCAAGCTGCAATTGGAAGATTTTCCACGTTTTTTCAATGACTTTCATGTGTTATTTTTAGTGATAAACGTGAAGATACATCAATTAATTTATTACTAATTTCACATTGGAAACACGGCAATATAAAGTTAATACACAATCTGCCAATGAATGTACAAATGAAGAGCAAGTTGGTGGACATTGCTCATTTTAGAAAACTTTCATTTAAATGCCAACAAATTGGTTACTAATGTGTTGACCTCTAGTACGCCTCACAACTAAACTTAAAATAAACAAGGAATTTACAACGTATCAATGAAGATAAGACTTGACTGGTTTAATATCTTCTTAGTCACACTGTTCAAAACCTCTTCAAGTTAGTAACAGATTGTTTGCCATCTCTGTGTGATAAAGGAAGCTTCCCGACTAAGCAAACCTCAAAACCATTATACTGTTTGGTGAGATTTAAGTCAAAATTGTTCAAATCATGAAAACAAGGCTGCTTTCCTTTTGTGGGAAATAAATGAAGCTGAGCAAATTGTTTCACAAAAGACCCAACTTACCACCTTTTAAAAACATCCATACAACCAGCAAAGCTGCTGATAATATGATGCATTTGAATAGATTTAATTGCTGCAATAAATGGCCATACTTCAATTGCATGACATTTGTACGAAGATTTTATAGATAAAGATCAAAGAACTGTACCATGAAGCACCCTACATTCCAAGGAACACGTCTCCCTCGTGTAAACATTCTTGTATATGGTATTGGTATAACAAAGTTTCAGTGACCTTTTAGGCTACTTTGATCTAAATTATTAAGAAACTGAAATGGATTACTGGAAACTACTGTATCACCACCAGAAACCATAAAGTTGTCAGAAACTGTTTGATTTTACTTGTGTTTAAACAATATATTTTCAAATCACAAAATCCAATTTTATTTGACTAAATAAATGGTTTTAAGTGTAAACCTGCAATTTTGTTGGCTGACCAGACTTTAGAATTGTTTACTTTATTTGTTGTCCTTTTTCCATTTTGTGAATTTTAAGACACTACTAAACTAACGTTCTGAATATTTTTTATTGCTATGTTTGGAGAATGATACCCCAATTAGGCTGCACTTCTCATAAACATGTAAAAGAAAATAGTATCATTAGGTTTTCTTCATTTAATTTTCAAGGAGCATATATGATCACTTGCCACAAAATAATTCTTATCACTGTCAAAGAATAATTGACACCAACGTTAATGTATCATTCTCAAACTGCTTTAGAGTTCAAATGCAAATCTGGTGGACCACGAGATCCAAGGCATGGTTAGCAGCAAATGCCTCGAGCCTGTTTAAATTCAAACCTGGAAGTTCATTGGTTTAAATTGATGTATTTCTGCACTACAAAGTGATCATACTTCAGTGTTGCCTCATTGGTTGTGTGATGTGAAGGACTTAATATAAATATAATTCCTTCATTGTATGCTCTGGCTATCCTTTCATTTTAAAAAGCTCCATTTATTTTACTATGTTATTAGTGCTAGTTCCTTCGGTGGCAAGGCTGATAGGAGATGAAGGTGCATTAGGTGATTGGCTGATGGGTGGAGATGGTGACGGGGTGAAATGGAGACACAAGGGTATCAGCTGGGTGGCACAGTAGTGCAGCGGTGGAGTTGCTGCTTTACAGTGCCAGAGATCCGGGTTCAATCCTGATTATGAGTGCTGTCTTTACGGAGTTTGTACATTCTCTCTATGACCACATGGGTTTTCTCTGGGAGCTCTGGTTCAAAGACGTACAAGTTTCTAGGTTAATTGGCTTCGGTAAAATTGTAACTTGTCCCTGGTATGTTGGATTCTACTAGAGTACGGGGCGATCGCTGGTCAGGGAGGACTTGGTGGGCTAAATGGCTTGTTTCCTGCGCAATATCTCTAAAGTCTAAAGTAACAACAGCAACAATGTAGCTCTGGAACAGAACTGTGCCTAGATCTACTGAGCTTTCATTCCACCTGGATTGGCTTTCATTCAGATTACCTACAGTTTCCTTTAAAGTGTAAAGGAAATTTGAATACCTGCTTGGAAACTTAGCCTCTTATGTTAATGATGAACTCTCAGATCATGACTGAAACCATAACTGTTTTCTTTACAGCTGCACTCATCAATCTTATTACAAATTGCTTTTTGTTTCAGTTTTCCAGTGCACTGATACCTGCTAAATCTAGTGATGGTACACAAAAGGCTGGAGAAACTCAGCGGGTGCAGCAGCATCTAAAGAGCGAAGGAGATAGGCGACGTTTCGGGTCGAGACCCTTCTTCAGTGATCAATCTAGTGATGTATTACTCCATCTTTTTTATGCACTAAATCCCCTGCATCTATGCAGAATTTTAACAAAATTTGTGTCACGTTCTCTGCTCACTATTTCTCTTCTGGTTTGGTGATCAATAATTTATATCACGCTTTCTATCATTTGCTGAGCTGAATTAGTGACATTGGTGTCATACCTTTGACCAGATGAAGATTGTCCAAATACTTTAATTTTGCCATTAATGAGAACTCTTCTGTTATCTAGTCATCTTGAATGAGGATTGAACTCCGAATCTGAAATGCCAGTTGTTTCAGATGGTTATGATTTACTGCTTATGTACAGTAACAATTATGGAGAACTTATCGTTTACCTTGTCTTCATAGAATCGCTGACGTAGTCTCTTATCTTTTGGAGGTACTGTCCGCCTCAGTTGCTTGTACCATTTGCGAACAACATATCCCCGCCAGTGACTCTGAATTCTAGGTTAAAGTGTAAACTTGTTAAACCAATGTATAACTAGCACTTCAGAACGAAGAGATTGTCATCTAAATGTTTAATCTGCCAACAGAGTACAACACTAGATTCTGGAAGCAGAGACAGATCACATTGCAACAATAATTTCACTTGTGTCTAAGCCTCCTGAGGTGAAATGAGTTATCAGTGGAGGGAGGTGTAATTAAATGTTTCAAAAGGCATTGGACAGATATATACGATCAGTGTAGACAGATCCAGGTCCAGTGAGGGCAAAGGTCATTACATAGGCGGGCATCATGGTTGACATGAACAAGGTGGGCTGAAAGAGCCATTTCAATGTTTTATGTTTTTTTTTGTGTTTTAATGTTGATTTTGTGAAGCTCATCAGCCAATATGGTGAAAATCTCTGATGTACAAACATCCATTCAATAATAAATTTGCACATCCCCAAAGGAAAGTTTCCTTGCATTCTAGAAAGAAGCTCCTTTAGGCTTCTATCTACCCATTGAGCAGTGTTGGAATAAAGGTTACTCAGTTTACCCTAACAAATAAATAATGCTTTCATTTTGTTTCAATTGTACTTGGCCAAATTATTTATGAACCCCGATAACAAAAATTGAGGTTTAAGAAGTTCTGATAAATGATTTTAATCGATAATTTTTATCAAATAAGATACCTTATAGCACATTTCACCCTGAAGAGACGAGCACCATCATGGATTACTCTGGTTTGGTATTGTTCCTTCCGACACATGGGACAACTCTTTCTCCCAGAGAACTTTTCAAAGGCTTGCAAACAAATCTTTAGGTATAAATGAAACGTAATAGGTAAATTATTGCATACAGGGACTCTTTCCTTGCATTAGTTATTTTAATATTCAAAGTTATTTTTGAAAGTAGTTTTTTAAATAGTATGCTACAACACTAGATCAGAGGCTGGATATTCAGTAACTTGCTTCCACTTCAAAGCCTTTTTTATCATTTACAGTAGCATTCCCAGTGTGTATCATTCTCAAATGCACTGCAGTTACTTGCCTGGGCAACACTTGCAGTACTTCTTAAACTCTCAACAGAATTGTCTGCAGGCACCCCTCCAAGTCACAAACTATTCTGATTTGGAAATATTACCACCATTCATTATTAACTCTCCGTTGGATTGCAACCTTATCGTGGTCAGGGAACTTGTGTGTCTCAGTGACCCCTAGAGGTATGCCAGCGGGAGATTCGTCTCCTGTTAGGTTCTCCCATGCTGGACAGGTCGAAGGGTAGAGGCGAGACGAAGAGCGATCCACTGGTCCTCCAGGTTGGAGGATGAGCACAGGGCTAACAACCCTGTCTCGTAAAACAAGTATGCTACGGAAACAGCAACTCAACGAATCAACACCACTGGGCGTGATGGACTTAGCCCAGAACAGACAGGAGTGGAGGACCTTCGTTGCTGCCCTAAATGCCAGGAGGCATAAGAGGTAGTAAGTAAGTAAATAAGTACTCATTAATGAATCTTAATCCTGTAACTCCCCAAGCAAAGGTACTGTGGGGGTATCTTTATTAAAAGGATGTAGCGATTCCAGAAGGTGGCCCACCTGTACCTTCTCAAGGGTAATTAAGGATGACAATAATTCTTGTCTTGCAACTAACATCCAGATAGAGACATACAGCACGGAAATAGGCCCTTCGGACCAACTTGCCCATGCTGATCAAGATGCCCCATCCATACTAGTCTCGCCTGCCTGTGTTTGGCCCATATCCCTCTAAACCTTTGCTATTCATGTACCTGTCCAAATGTTTCGTAAATGTTGCTATAAGCATCTGCCTTAACTACCTCCTCTGGCAGCTCATTCCATGTACCCACCATACTGTGGAAAAAGTTACTCCTCGAGTTCTTATAAAATTTATTATCTGAATGGTGGCCAATTAGGAAAAGGGGAGATGCAACGAGATCTGGGTGTCATGGTACACCAGTCATTGAAAGTAGGCATGCAGGTGCAGCAGGCAGTGAAGAAAGTGAATGGTATGTTTGCATTCATAGCAAAAGGATTTGAGTATAGGAGCAGGGACGTTCTACTGCAGTTGTACAGGGTCTTGGTGAGACCACACCTGGAGTATTGGGTACAGTTTTGGTCTCCAAATCTGAGGAAAGACATTCTTGCCATAGAGGGAGTACAGAGAAGGTTCACCAGACTGATTCCTGGGATGTCAGGACTTTCATATGAAGAAAGATTGGATAGACTTGGCTTGTACTCGCTAGAATTTAGAAGATTGAGGGGGGATCTTATAGAAACTTACAACATTCTTAAGGGGTTGGACAGGCTAGATGCAGGAAGATTGTTCCCGATGTTGGGGAAGTCCAGAACAAGGGGTCACAGTTTAAGGATAAGGGGGAAATCTTTTAGGACCAAGTTGAGAAAAACATTTTTCACACAGAGAGTGGTGAATCTCTGGAATTCTCTGCCACAGAAGGTAGTTGAGGCCACTTCATTGGCTATATTTAAGAGGGAATTTGATGTGGCCCTTGTGGCTAAAGGGATCAGGGGGTATGGAGAGAAGGCAGGTACAGGATACTGAGTTGGATGATCAGCCATGATCATATTGAATGGCGGTGCAGGCTTGAAGGGCCGAATGGCCTACTCCTGCACCTATTTTCTATGTTTCTATGTCTATGTTATCCCTTCTCACCTTAAACCTATGTTCTCTGTTTCTTGATTCTCCTACTCTGGATACAAGACTCTATGCATTTACCCTATCTATTTTCCCTCATGATCTTGCACACTTCCACAAGATCACCTCTCATCCTCCTGCACTCCAAGGAATAAAAGTCCTATCCAGCCAACCTCTCCGTATAGCTCTGGCCCTCAATTCCTGGCCACATCGTTCGGCTAACCTTCCAGTGTAACAACATCTTTTCTGCATTAAGGTGACCAAACCTGAACACAATTATCCACATTTTCCAAGATCCTGGAAAACTGGCATATTGAAAAAATATCCTGGATTTTTATTGCTTCAAGTTTCCCATCCCTGATTTACCCAGTAATATCAATGACCAGTTAGTTTTATTAGGTATTCACAACAACTATGATTGGTCTTTATTTGACTCATTTTATTTTTATTTTTTATTTTTTCAGCTTTATACTGAGTTTTTTTTGTTATTTATTGTGGGTTTTACAGAGCACTATGTTTACATATTTGTTGTGCTGCTGCAAGTACGAATTTCATTGTTCCATTTGGGACACACAACAATGAAACACTCTTGAATAGACTCTGCGCTGCAATAATGTTATGAAGCAGTTCTCTGGGGCATTTTTCTTTTTTGTCGGTTAAAACAAAAAAAACAAGCACTACTATTCAAGCAAACCCTGTATCTGGAATGTAATGTTTCCGCCAAGTTATACAAATTGGCAATTATATATATTTTAAAAGGGGTACACATTTCTCTTCAATCTATTGTACTTACCCTGTGAAAAACATGTGAGCAAGACAGTAGAACCTGTGGCATAGAACACAAAAAAATGTCTTAATAACATGCACTGAATAATGTTTCCCTTAAATGATTCCCTTTAAAGAAATGATCAGGATTCTTAATGATGAAATAGCAACATGATTAAAAAAATAAAAACAATTTTATCATCTGTGAGATCTTTGCAAGATCGTGCTTAATGCTTTGTCTAGTTACCCTAAGTTGATGGGTTATTGAATTAGTCATGCAGTGTGGAAATAGGCCCTTCGGCTCAACTTGTCCACGCTGACCAACATGCCCCATCTACACTAATCCCACCTGCCTGCATTTGGCCCAACTTATCCTATCCATGTAACTGTCCAAGTGTTTTCTAAATGTTGAGATAGTAACTGCCTCCTCTGATTCATCTGACACATAAGAGATTAGTATACAGTCACTCCTCTGACACATAAGAGATTAGTATACAAACTTAAAGCACACAGTATTGGGGGTTCAGTATTGATGTGGATAGAGAACTGGCTGGCAGACAGGAAGCAAAGGGTAGGAGTAAAAGGGTCCTTTTCAGAATGGCAGGCAGTGACTAGTGGGGTACCGCAAGGCTCTGAGCTGGGACCCCAGTTATTTACAATATATATTAATGATTTGGGCGAGGGAATTGAATGCAACATCTCCAAGTTTGTGGATGACACTAAGCTGGGGGGTAGCGTTAGGTGTGAGGAGGATGCTAGGAGGCTGCAAGGTGACTTGGATAGGCTGGGTGAGTGGGCAAATGAATGGCAGATGCAGTATAATGTGGATAAATGTGAGGTTATCCACTTTGATGGCAAAAACAGGAGGGTAGACTATTATCTGAATGGTGGCAAATTAGGAAAAGGGGAGATGCAATGAGACCTGGGTGTCATGGTACACCAATCATTGAAAGTAGGCATGCAGGTGCAGCAGGCAGTGAAGAAGGCAAATGGTATGTTAGTATTCATAGCGAAAGTATTTGAGTATAGGAGCAACGAGGTTCTACTGCAGTTATACAGGGTTTTGGTGAGACCACACCTGGAGTATTGCATACAGTTTTGATCTCCAAATCTGAGAAAATACATTCTTGCCATAGAGGGGGTACAGAGAAGGTTCACCAGACTGATTCCTGGGATGTCAGGACTTTTATATGAGGAAAGACTGGATAGACTTGGCTTGTACTCGCTAGAATTTAGATTGAGGGGGGATCTTATAGAAACTTACAAAATGCTTAAAGGGTTGGATAGGCTAGATGCAGATGTTGGGGAGGTCCAGAACAAGGGGTCACAGTCTAAGGTTAAGGGGGAATTCCTTTAAGATGAGGAAAACATTTTTCACACAGAGAGTGGTGAGTCTCTGGAATTCTCTGCCACAGAAGGTAGTTGAGGCCAGTTCATTGGCTATATTTAAGGGGGGGTTAGATGTGGCCCTTGTGGCTTAAGGGATCAGGGGGTATGGAGAGAAGGCAGGTACAGGATACCGAGTTGGATGATCAGCCATGATCATATTGAGTGATGGTGCAGGCTCAAAGGGCCGAATGGCCTACTGCTGCACCTCTTTTCTATGTTTCTATTCTTGATGCAGGATTTGGTGATGCGTTTCCCCAAGGGAAAGATTGGAACACATATGGCCAAACAAGGTGCGGGTAGAAGAAAAAGACACAAATTGTCGGAGTAACTCAGCAGGTCAGGCAGCATTTCTAGAGAACATAAATAGGTGACGTTTCGGGACTGACCTTTCTTCAGACTGATTGTGGTTGGGGGAAGAGAAAGCTGGAAGAGAAGTGGGGACAGGACAAAGCCTGGCAAGTGATAGCTGGATGCAGGTGAGGCGAGTTTTCGATTGGCAGATGGTTGGACTATAGCAGCTTTCTTTCCCTAAAGCGCATTTGTGTACTGCTGAGTGTTTTTAACAATGTAATTTCTTCACTGGCATTTTCTTTAATGGCGGCAGTTCTTAGTTTTAATGCCACATTATTTAAAGTTAAAATCTCAAAGTTATATTTTCAGGAACTTGCTTTACCCGTATTACTATTTTCAGGCTTCGACAATGCAGAGCCACAGTCAGGAACCAAGGGACCAAAGTTGTTATGGGATGGTTACCTCGTCTCACATACAAACACTTTGTGAAGTGCTGATGACGGGTGATGTGTTCTTGACAGCTTGGCCCACAAAATATTCTATCCTGGGCTCTGGCAAAGCAGGGTGACCAAAGGACAAGAATTGAGAGGAACACACCTGCTTTATGTGATTCCATGCACAAAACGTTAAAATATAATATGGCTTCAGATGCAATTCTCTCAATAATTTGCTTGACTGAAGGAGTTCTTCAATAATCTTTTGGCTCTAATTAACACATTTAACCAAACTTGTTTTGGGTGACGACCAATGAAGGCCTCGTGTATTTAATACTGTTTTTAGACACAATGCTGGAATAACTCTGTGGGTCAAGCAGCATCTCTGGAGAAAAGGTATAGGTGACCCTTCGGGTTGGAACCCCTCTTCTTATAATGTTTATATGAAATTCACTATTAAGCAGCACTTCCTACACCACTAGATGGCATGCCACATAGGTGTGGGATATTCCCTCAAAGGATGGTGAGGAAATATACCAACCTTTTTCAGATGGATCTGCTTAAATTGCCCAATCTTTGAGCTCCAACGGGGGTTTATTGAGAAGCCCAGCTGGTATTGATTTTGAGGCAATTTGTTGGCAATTGGTCTGAAAGGGCAGATAAAATAAATCCCCAAATAACTAATTTATTTTGTTGTAATGAAATCAAAAAAAGTGGCCACAACAGAATAAAATAATACATGTATTTACACAATGCAGGGGAAAAGATATCTTGGGATGTAGATACATTCTATTCAATTCTGTGTATTTATAACTATCTCCAAGTACATAATAATTTAAATAGTATCTGTGTCACGTGGCACTGTGCTCCTCTGGTGTTGTAAAATGTTTTGCTATGCCATTCTTCAATGTGCTTACTTGTTGTTTTATCCCAAATTCTTCTCTGCATATAGCGCAAGGATGTGCTGAATCTCCCTGTTGCAATGATCTCTTCTTCACTAGTTGCCACTCACTGGCTGTCAAAGCTGCGTTGGGTGCCTCGACCAAACCCATTTTCTGAGCTGAAAAGATCAAATTGATAGAACAAATTCTGTGTCTCTACATATGTAAACCTTGAATTCATTCAAATATCTTGGTATTAGACAATGAAAGTATTTAAATTTAATTTACCCATGCAGCATCTAAAATTATTCAAGTGCCAATTAATCATCAGAAGTTTAATCCTTATTGAGGAAACCCCCTATTGACTGGAAAGTAAATATATTTCAGTTGATGTCCAAGGCCAGCAAGCGATTTGGCCCTTTGGATCTGCTTCACCATTCTCTTAGGCGATGGGTGATCTTTTGTTTCACTTTCCTGCACAAACCTAATTCCACTTGTTCTTTCTACTGTACAGTCCCACCAGTTCTTCAGCTACTCTCCACACTTGAACCCAATACGCATTGGTCAGTCAACATGTCTTTATGATGTGGGAGGAAATCTGAGCAACCTGGTGTCAGATCCTCGCCTGGATCCGAATGTAATAAACACGCTTCAAGGACAATGAACATAAAAGGATACGGAATGGTAAGCAGACCCAATCCACCTGAGCCAATACAAAGCACATTGGTACCGAAAGGTCCATGGGAAAATGTTGCTGTAGACGTGTTAGGCCCACTTACATCTGGAGAAGCATTTGCAAAATACGAGGAATTTGATTTGCCATACAGTCATACCAATAAAAAGTAACAAGACACACAAAATACATTTTAACATAAACATCCACCACAGTGACTCCTCCACATTTCTCACTGTGATGGAAGGCGAAAAAAAGTTCAATCATCTTCCTTTCTTTGTTCTCCCACAGTCTGGGGCCTCAAGCCTTTCATTGACGAGACGTAGGCGGCAGTCGGGCCCTCCGCGTCGAGGCGATCAAGTTCCCGCATTGGGGAGGATATTAGCTCCCCACGCCAGGCAATCGGACCCCGGGTCAGGGCTAGTCGAACCCCCTGCGACTTTGGTGCTTCCCGACATCAGTCTCTACCTGAGACTGTGAGCTTCTCGATGATGGAATCCGCAAGCCGCGTTTGAGCGTTGATCCCAGGCAAGGGATCGCAGGCTCCAATAGCTCAGCGGAAAGTCAGTCTCATGCAAGGCGTCCAGCTCCATGATGTTGGGCTGCAGAGTGACCAGAGATACGATCCGGAAAACAATAGCATCTCCCGCAAGGTAAGAGATTGAAAATAAAGTTTCCCTTGACCCCGTTCCCCACCCCCCACATAAAACAAATCAGAGAACATGAACACAAACTTTTAAAACACACTAAAAATAACAAAAAAAACGAAAAGACAGACAGACCGTTGGCGAGGCTGCCATTGCTGACGGCACCACCCAGTGGAATACTAGTTGTGATTGATTTTTCTCAGTAGATATTATGAGTATGCAATAACGAAGACTGCAACATCATAATAGACTGTAGCAATTGTGATGGAAATCTTCAAGACCTGGACTACCAGTGACATTATATTCAGACAATGGGTCTCAGTTCATTTCTCAGACGTTTACTGACGACATGAAGAACAAAGGTGAGTACCATTGCAAATCAACACCTAACTGGCTGCAAGCTAATGTAGAAGTTGAACGTCAGAACCAATCCCTGGAGAAGAGGATGTAAAGGAATGGTGGGTGAATAACATAAGGCATTTTTTGTTCAGTGTCCTTGAAGCATGTTTATTACATTTGGATCCAGGGGAGGATCTGACACCTGGAGAATGCATAAGTGAAAATGTGTAAACTCTACATAGGCAGCTTCAAAGTCAGGACTGAACCCAGGGAGCTCAGCTAGCTGTGTGACAGTGCAGTCCTGACACCATGATCCATAAGTCGTGGTAGAGTGAAGGACAGAGAGAAATTATGACATAATTAAGAACAATTTTGTTTTCTGCTCATTTGTTTAGCAAAAAGCATAGAATCTCGACCTGGATTTTACATGGATGGGAAAGCACTACTACATAGATAGTTTAGAGTAATATGGGCCAAACACAGACAAATGGGACTAGATCAAATAGACAATTTAGTCCACATGGACAAATTGGGCTGAAGGGCATATTTCATTGCTGTATCAACTGTCATAAAATGCGCCTAGCACACATCCCTCAATGAAAGTTGTTTTTTTCTATTCAATAGTACCTGAGCCAATGAGTTTGCTTCAAAGTGGCACATCTTAAAATGGGTATCAAAAAAAAATTCTATTGTTAATCAATAATTTACACTCATGTAGCTTCCTACTATATTGAGTAGGCTTGAATACTTGGTTATGTTTCAATTTATAACCTGATCATTTTAAATTACATTATTAAACAGTTTTTCATAAATTGGAAGGCAGAAGTAAACACATTATTGATTAGATTTGTTATAAATACCCTTATATTTTCACCTCAACTACATTTCTTAAGGTATATGCTGTATATTCTACCCTAAAAAGTTCATTGAAAAAGTAAATAGAAAGTGAAATAAGAACCATTAAGTGTATTTACCTAAAGTAAGGCTCAAAGGTTTTGGATCCAGAACGTACTCTTTTTCCACTTCCTTTATTTTCTTTTTTTCATTTCTTTTTATTCCTGTATCCACGACAGGCTTTGCGGCGTTTCTGTAACAATTCATTTTAGTCGGGGCTTTTGTCGTAGAAGTATGAGACAATGAAAGATTTTGGAGCTGCAGATTCCTCATAATGTGATCTTGCAAGGCCACAGCAACAAGCACTGTGGTGTCTGGTTTTGTGGAAATATGCTAGAGGGTACAATGGAAATGAGAATGCAAGAACAACTAATTATTTTTTATTTGAGAAGCCCTCTTAACTGAGTAACTCATGTCCAACAAATTGTTATCCACTTATTTTGGGATATACACTTAATGTTCCATGACTTGCTCTCCTTCCTCCCCTTTTCAAATTTTATCGTTTATTTTAAGAGAACTCATTAAAAATAGGATTGTGTCTGTCCTTGCTGAATTCCAGAAAGCCCAACTACATTGATGGGCAGAGGTGCTGATTGAGAATTGAAAGTGTTTATGTGCTAAATTACAACACATAAACACTTTCCTGCCTCAATCAGTTTCCGATTTAGGAGTCCTTTGTGCAGTCTGCCTGTATATTCAGCTGAAGCTATCACATTCAGCAGTGTAAAGCACCAAAATGTTATGTTACTATAAAACACACATATGCACAAATACATATTTTCCCTACTTGATTGAGATCTCGGAAGAACAGTTAATGGCAACTTTGTAAGAAGTCGACTGAAGTTGAAAGCAGGAAACACTGGAAGGTAGAGCAGGCCAGTGCTCTTCAAAAATCTTTTCAGCTTCCAGCCACTTGTGTACAATTCGTGTGTCAGGAGTTAGCACAACTCTGGCATTATAATTGTCCCTTGAGTTCAGGGAACTTAAAATTAATAATACATAAAATATTAAATTTACATTGGCTTTTATCTTCTCAATTGAATTTAAATGGTACAACACCAAAATAAATCGTGTGAGGAAAGAATACTGCTGATGAACATCTTTACGAATCCAGAATCCATTCAAAATCAGAATACAACATGCAAACCACTTGGCATACTTAGTACATGTTGCAGAGGTCAAATGTCCACTCTAGATATTGAATTAGAAAATACTTGCAAAAAACAAGAATTCATCACGCTGGGTAAATAATTCTACATTTAAAAAGTGACCCAAAACAAAATAAGCCATAGTTTGGAACACAAAAAGTAAATTTAAAGCATGATTCACAATCTAGCTAGTAATCTGTTCTTTACAGGAATAAAAGATTAATGTCAATAATCAGATATTTTAAAAAAAAAGAATCTTAGAATTAGTTGTTCAATATATGCCAAGAAAAAAAATTATAATTGACAACAAAAAAATAACGAACTTCTTTAAATAGGTAAATAATTTCTGTTGACACCATAAGAAACCATTGTCCTAAACAGTAATGGATGCTAATGAACAAAATTTTGATTTTATATTATTTATTATATTATTGTTTGATGCATTCAATTTATGAGGTTGGGGCATTGCTGTTTTTATGGCCCTTGAGAGAGGGTGCTGAGCAACCTTCTTGAATTGCTGCATTCCTTCTTGTCAAGAGTCTCCGAAGATCCAGGATTTAGACCCAGATGGAGACTGGCAAAATAATTTCAAGTCAGGGTGGTATGTAACTTAGAGGGGTGTCTGTGGATGCCCTTGATTTTCTTGATGGTGGAGGCTATAAGCTTGAGAGATACAGTTTGAATAGTTTTGGCAAGGTAACTACAATCCATTTTGAAAATGATCCACGAAGATATGAGACTCCGCCATGCAGGAAAATCAGATCGTTTCTATCAGACGTGGTCTGCATTTATAGAATTGCTACAAAAATAGGGTGCAAGAGGGCCTTACAAAGGGGGATGAAAAACTATCGAGTTGGTAAATTCCTTATGCGTGATGTATATAATATAGTAACTGGCTTTTTTTTTATCTCTCTCCTGTTTCTTTTTCTTCTCTAGGGTCTATCTCTTAATCCACTTTCTCTAACTCTTTGACCAAGGGTTTTTTTTTCTCCCCTTTGGCACGCTCTTTCACTTTCACAACTCTTTTCTCCTACTTCACTCTCTCTGTTTTTATTATTTTTCTTCAAAAGCCATAAAATTATGGGGTACAATGATTGTAACAATATATATGCGATGTACACTGATGTATTTACCTCTATTAAATTAAAAAAAAATTAAAATAAAAAAAAAAAGAAAATGATCCACGTGGTAGCTCTGCTGCAACAGTGATTTCTGGCACTGGAATAGACACATCCAATTCAAATAACAAAAAAACATGAGGCAATTAAATTGGTCCAATTCAGCTGACTTCGCCCTGTCATGCAAAATAGATACATTTCTACACTTATTTCCACTGTACAATGTGCTGGGGTCATCATTGAATGGTCGCTAATTACATATGTGTCACTGGTAATTAGAAAGGCTCAAAACGGCTTGCACACTTTGAACATTCTGAAGAGAGGCTTTTGGTAGTTGAACAAAGAAGCAATTAAGGAGATTTACAAAATTGGTGCTGAGAATCCAGAACACTAATTAGTTGTTTTATGTGCGGAACCCCTAACTTGTGGATGCTACGAACCTTATTTATGGACAGCCTTAAAATGGTCCCAATCAGCATCCACTGAAGCAGCATAAAACAATGGCAATCACATTATTTAAGGTAAAGGGGGAAAGATTTTATAGGAGTCTGAGGGGTAACTTTTTCATGCAAAGGGTGGTGGGTGCATGGAACATGCTGCCGGAGGAGGTAGTTGAGACAGGGACTATTGCAAAGTTTAAGAAGCAATTAGACATGCACAAAGATAGGACAGGTTTAGAGGGATTTGGCCAAACGCTGGTAAGTGGGACTCATGTGGATGGGACATGTTGGCTGGTGAAGGCAAGTTGGGCCAAAGGGCCTGATTCCACACTGTATGATTCTATGACTAGTTTTTGACTTTTCTTCCCTGGAAATTGCCAGACTGTCTACTCTATCCATGGCTTCTACTTATTTATAAACTTCTATCAGGTCTCCTCTCAGCTTTTGACGAGTCTGTTTATCCAAACTTCTTACAACTAATATCCTCTCATCTAGGCAGCAACCTGGTAAATGATCATCTACACCCTCTCCACAGCATCCACACCCATCTCCCACATTGGTGACCAAAACTGCACACAATACTCCAAATGTAGCCCACCAAAGTTTCATTAAGCTGCAACGTGACTGTCATGAATAAATCAAATAGGATATTCAAAAGAAAAGACAAAGTTCTGAAGTAACTCAATGGGTCATGCAGCATCTCCGGAGATCATGGAATGGTGACGTTTTGGGTCGGAACCTTTCTTCAGACTGATTCTGGTGAGGAAAGCTGAATGAGAGGAGGGACAGAAGAACCTTCTTTCTCAAGTGAATAGTGAAAATATTGATCTTTCTACAACGGAGAATATATAAGGCAGATAGACAGAAAAGACAAAGGGAAACATAAAACAGGCAAGAGGAAATTAGACAGGTACATGGATATGATTCTGGTGAACTTCTACTGCTGCACCATCGAGAGCATCCTTACCAACTGTATCACAGTGTGGTATGGCAACTGCTCCGTCTCTGATCGGAAAGCACTGCAGAGGGTGGTGAAAACTGCCCAATGCATCACCGGTTCCTCACTCCCCTCCATTGAGTGTCCATAGCAAGCGATGTCTGCGAAGGGCGCTTAGCATCGTCAAGGACTGCTCTCACCCCAGCCACAGACTGTTTACCCTCCCATCCGGGAGGCGCTACAGGTTCCTCCGTTGCCGGACCAGCAGGTTCAGGAACAGCTTCTTCTCTGCGGCTGTTACAATACTTAACTCTGCACCTCAGTGATTGCCAGTCACCCCCCCTGAACACTCCTTCCCCCAGTATAATTGCACTACTGATACTGTTTGTACATATTTTTTACCGTTCATTATTCTAAGTTCGCTCTTCTGGGGAGATGCTAACTGCATTTCATTGTCTCTGTACTGTACACTGCACAATGACAATTAAAGATTGAATTGAATTGAAAGGTTTAGAGGGATATGGGCCAAATGTGGGCGGGTGCGATTAATGTAGGTGGGGGTATCTTTGACAGCATAGGCAAGTTGTGCCGAAGAGCTGAAAAATCTAAAGGGGATGATTACCTTGTTAAGAATGCACTATAGGCCCCCAAATAGACAACGAGAATTCGAAGAACAAATAAGGCAGGAGTTTGCAGATAGCTGCAAGACTAATAGGGTTATCAAAATAGTGGATTTTAACTTTCCCAATATAGACAGGGATTGCTATGGTACCAGGGGGTTAAATCGGCTTGAATTTGTCAAGTGGGTTCAGGAAGGTTTCCTCGGGCAATATGAAGTGGATCGTAGATAGCAAAGCTTGACCAACTCTGCGGGCATTGGGCAGGGCGAGCCTTATGGGACCAGCGATCACAGTTCTATTCGCTCTAAAATATAAAAGATAAGAAAATATCAGACAATAGACAAGACATGGTTTAGAACAGGACCTATCAATAGACAATAGGTGCAGGAGTAGGCCATTTGGCCCCTTGAGCCAGCAGCGCCATTCAAAGTGATCATGGCTTAACCACAAGTTAAAGTTCTAAATTGGGACAAAACAACTTTGATGATATTAAAAAGGAACTTACAAAAGTTGATTGCAGTAAGCTGTTGCGAGTAAAGAGACATCTGGAAAATGGGATGCCTTTAAAAGTGTTATAGTGAGAGTTTAAGCAATGCATGTTCCTATTAGAAGCAAGGGCAAATCAAGTAGATATAACCCTGGAAAATGCGATAAATTGAGGCTCTTGTCGGAATAAAAGAGGCATGGGTCAGGTAAATTACAACTTAGCTAGATTAAAGGAAAAAATGTAATTAGAGAGAGAATGCGGCCCCTCAGAAACTAAACTGTGTGTGGAGTCGCAGGAGATGCACAAGGTCCTGAATGAATATTTCTCTTCTGATTTTACTGTAGAGAAGGACATGGAGACTAGGGAACTTAGGAAAGTTATTGGCAATGTCTTGAGGACAGTGCATGTTATAGATGAGGAGGTGCTGAATGTCCTAAGATGTATGAAGGTAGATAAATCTCCCAGACCTGTTCAGATATGTCCAAAGCTAGAGAATAAATTGTACAGGTCCTGAATGAAATACTAGAAGGCATATGTTTAAGGTGAGAGCACAAGGATTTATTAGCAACCTGAGGGGTATCTTTTTCACACAGAGGGTGGTGGGTATATGAAATGAGCTGCCAGATTAAATACTTTGAGCAGGTACAATAACAACATTTGAAACATTTGGACAGGTACATGGATAGAAAAGGTTGGGAGGGATATGGAGCAAACATGGGTATATTGTACTAGCTTAGGAAGAGACTACAGATGCTGGTTTACACCGAAGATAGACACAAAATGCTGGTGTAACTCAGTGGGACAGACAGCATCTCTGGATAGAAGGAATGGGTGACAATTCAACCCGAAAAGTCACCCATCCCTTCTCTCCAGCGATGCTGTCTGTCCCGCTGAATAACTTCAGCATTTTGTGTCTATCTTTAGTCAAGAGAGTTTTATTGTCATATGTCCCAAATAGAACAATGAAATTCTTACTTGCTGCAGCACAACAGAATATGCAAACGCAGTAAGATATGACAAACGAGAGAAAAGAAAAGTTCAGTGCGTATATATACACATACTCACAACATACTCATACATATATACACACATGCTCAAAAATACCAACAAAACAATACTAATAGTCTCTGGTAGTTCAGAGCCTATATGAGGTTGTAGTGCTTAATAGCCTGACAGCTGTACGGAAGAAGCTGTTCCTGAACCTGGACGTTACGGTTTTCAGGCTCCTATATCTTTTTCCCAATGGCAGGGGTGAAATGAGTGTGTGGCCAGGATGGTCTGGGTATCTGATGATGTTGACTGTCTTTTTGAGCGACTCCAATAAATCCCTCCGATGGTGAGGGGTTCAGAGCCGGTGACGGACTGGGCAGTGTTCACAACATTTTACAGTCTTTTCCACTCCCGGACGTTCAAGTTGCCAAACCAGACAATGATGCAACCAGTCAATATGCTCTCTACTGTTCACCTGTAGAAGTTCACTTTGACTATGGAACAAGCATAGGTGGGCATCTTGGAGACATGGATAGGTTGTGCTGAAGTGCCTATTTCCATGCTGTATGACTCTATGATTCCTCGCTGAACTATATGAATTATCGACAGACTTGGGTGAGGTGCCGGTAGACAAGGGTGGTTAATGCTCTGCCTCTATTTAAGGAGGAGTGCAAAGAAAAAATCCTGGGAACAATAGGCCAGTAAGTCGAACATCTGTGGTAGTAAAGTTACTGGAATGATTGTTAGGGATAAGATATACATGGATCTGGAAAGACAGGGTTGATTAGAGATAGTTAGCATGGTTTTGTATGTGGGGAATCACAGCTCATGAATTTGATTGAGGAAGTAACCAAGAAAGTCGATGAGGTTAGGGCCATATACTTAGTCTATATAGATTTTTAGTAAGGTCTTTGATAAGATTTTGTATGGTAGACTGCTCCAGAAGGTTAGATCTCATGGGAATTATCCTACAAATCTGTATGTCTTTGGAGTGTGGGAGGAAACCGAAGATCTCGGAGAAAACCCACGCGGTTTCAGGGAGAATGTACAAACTTTGTACAGACAGCACCCGTGCTCGGGATCGAACCCGAGTCTCCGACGCTGTAAGGCAGCAACTCTACCGCTGCGCCACTGTGTTGCTGAGGGGCAACTTTTTTCACACATGGTGGGTGTATGGAACAAACTGCTAAATGAAATGGATGAGGCAGGTATAATAATCACATTTAAAAGATATTTGGACAGGTACAGAGGGATGTTCACCAAAAATGGGCAAATCGGACTAGCTTTGATGGGGCTTTTCTTTGGCATGAACCAGTTGGGCTGAAGGGTCTGTTTCTGTGCTGTACGACTTTCCTAGCTGGTCACAATCACATTTCTATTGACGGTCCTTGCTGCAAGCAACTTAGATGTCATTTTTCCTATTATAACAAAGGCCACATTTCAAAAATACTTACTGGTAATCGGCTCACGTACTTTGGGATAACCCAAGGTCATCTAGATGCTATATAAATGCAACATTTTCTTTCTTTTTGGTAATTTACCTGGGATACCTTACCAGCTACAAGAGGCATCATATTTAACTCACGAGATAACTCCTGGGGATTTCTTGCTGATTGAAAGTTATAACGTGTAATTGAGAACGGATTGTTATAAACAACAGTTCCACAAACCAGTTTTATGTGATCAAATAATGAGGATAACCTCCAGACTTGTTAAGTGGGTCTCTCTGTCTCTTTGGAGTGAGTCACGCTTTGGGCTGGAAGCAATCTTGTCTCACTCTTTAAAAAATAAAACACATCCTTTTCGCATTCCAATGGATTTGTATTTAATTTTATTTTGAAAGAACTCTTGAAGTTTGCATCTTATGCAAATCTTAGAAATTCCTGTGCTCTGAAATGATTGTGTAAGATGCACATGCAACAAAACCAGCTACCTGGGTCTGACATTGGATTTGAGCAAGACCGTTAGTATGGGGGTGTCTGATCAGTCCCTGATCAGTAGAAGGGCCATCGGCAATGATTGGGGCTTATGCTGAGGAGTGTTGGCAGATTGGGGGATTTGAGAATGAGAATGGGGAAAAGAGGGTGTTTTGAAAATGTGGGGCTATGGTGACAGCATTCATCAAGTATGTGCTGGGGTGGAGTGGAAATTGTGGTCACCATCTATGCTTCAAGAGTATTGAAATGGTCTTGATGATTCAAGAATTGATAGGATCAAAGGATTCTCAGCGGATCTGTTGAATGAGAGGATCAGAGGGATTTGGGGAAGGAGATTCAGGTGAGGGGAGAATGTGTTTCGATTTTACTATTGATGCTTTAAAGCAAACACTCTTTTCTCTTGGGAAAGATATGTAAAATTAGAGCACATGGTATTGGGGGTAGGGTGTTGACATGGATAGAAATTTGGTTGGCAGACAGGAAGCAAAGAGTAGGAGTGAAGGGTCCTTTTTAGGCAGTGCCGCAAGGCTCGGTGTTGGGGCTGCAACTGTTTACCATATATATTAATGATTCGGAAGAGGGAATTTGGAGCAACGCTAGCAAGTTTGCGGATGACACAAAGCTGGGTGGCAGTGTGAACTGTGAAGAGGATGCAGGGTGACCTGGACAGGTTGGGTGAGTGGGCAGATGCAATATAATATAGATAAATGTGAGATTATGCACTTTGGTGGCAAAAACAAGGGGGGAGATTATTATCTCAATGGGGCTAGGTCAGTTAAGGGGGAGGTACAGCGAGAACTGGGTGTCCTTGTACAACAGTCACTGAATGTTGGCGTACAGGTACAGCAGGCAGTGAAGAAAGCTAATGGAATGTTGGCCTTCATAACAAGAGAATTTCAGTATAGAAATCAAAAGGTTCTTCTGCAGTTGTATAGGGCTCTGGTAAGACCACATCTGGAGTATTATGTACAGTTTTGGTCTCCTAATTTGAGGAAGGACAGCCTCGTGATTGAGGCAGTGCAGCGTAGGTTCACGAGATTGATCCCTGGGATGGCGGGATTGTCATATGAGGAAAGATTGAAAAGACTAGGCTTGTATTCATTGGAGTTTAGAAGTATGAGGGGGGATCTTATAGAAGCATATAAAATTATAAAAGGACTGGACAGGCTAGATGCAGGAAAAATGTTCCCAATGTTGGGCGAGTCCAGAACCAGGGGCCACAGTCTTAGAATAAAGGGGAGGCCATTTAGGACTGAGGTGAGAAAAAAACTTTTTCACCCAGAGTGTTGTGAATTTGTGGAATTCCCTGCCACAGAGGGCAGTGGAGGCCAAATCACTGGGTGGATTTAAGAGAGAGTTAGATATAGCTCTAGGGGCTGGTGGAATCAAGGGATATGGGGAGAAGGCAGGCACGGGTTATTGATTGGGGATGATCAGCAATGATCACAATGAATGGCGGTGCAGGCTTGAAGAGCTGAATGGCCTCCTCCTGCACCTATTTTCTATGTTTCTACGTATGATTGATTATAGAATAAAGTTGCATCACTGTGAGTCAAACATAACATAACATAAGCACATAGGTACATTTATGTAGCAATAAAGAAACAAATAGGAAATAGCTGTAGAAACAAGGAACTGCAGATGTTGGTTTACAAAAGAAGACATTGAGTGCTGGAGTAGCCCAGCACGTCAGGCAGCATCTCTGAAGAAAATGAATAGGCGATGTTTCGGGACAGGACCCTAATTCTGACTCTGAGGAAATAGCTGTTATTGCATTTCACTCTGGAAACGATCAATTTTCAATTGTACACTATCGGTAAAATGACAAAACTCATTGAGGTCTAGAGCACAGAAATAGGCCCTTTGGCCCAATTTGTCCATGCACAACAAGTTACTTAACTGGCTTGCCTACGTCTGGTCCGTGCCCCTCTAAACCTTTCCTACCCATGTACCAGTTCAAGTGTCTTTTGAATGTTATAATTGTACCTGCTGCTACCACATCCTCAACAGTTCGTTCCATGTATGTACCATATTCAATGAGAAAATAAAAATCGCCCCACAGGTCCCTTTTAAATCTTTAACCTTTCGCCTTATATATATATATATCTCTCTCTCTCTCTCTAAGGTAACCCCTCAGCCTTATAAGCTCCGGGGTAAAAATGACCAAACCGTTCTAATCTCTCCTAGTAGCTCAAACCCTCCAAACCCAGTAACATGCTCGCAAATCTCGTTTTGCACTCTTTCCTTCCTATTGCAGGGCAATCACAACTGCACTGTTCTCCAGATGTGATCTTTCCAACATCTTGTCCAGCTATAACACGACGTCCCAACTCCTGCTGGGGGAACTCAGCGGATCGGGCAACATCTGCGAAGCCTGACCCACTTGGTTCCTCCAGGAGACTGTTCCTTTGCATACGATTCCAGCATCTACAGTTGTGTGTCTCCCCTATATTCAACACCTTTACCAATGAAGGCAAGCATGCCAAACACCTTCTTCACTACCCTGTCCACCTGTCTCACCAACTTCATGGAACTATGTAAATGAACTCGTTGTTCTCTCTGTTCTATAACATTCCTCTGGCCCTACCCTTTACTAGATATGTCCTGTTTGGATGTCATACCAAAATGCAACACTTCACATTTTTCTGAACCCCATTTGTCATTCCTCAGCCCATTGGCCCAGTTGATCAAGATCACATTATCATAGATAACCTTCTTCACTGTCTACTATACCATTAATTTTAGTGTAAACCGTAAACATACTAACCATGTCTATAAATAATAAATAACAGCAGGCCCAACACCAATGTGTTGGCATACCATGTGGCATACCATGTGGTGCCTTGTCAAGGGTCCTGCATAAGTCTATGTAGACAATGTCTGCCACACCTCCCTCATTAATCTTGATCATCTCTTCATATAGAGGAGTATAAAATCATGAGGGGAATAGATAGGGTGAATGTACAAAGTATTTTTTCCATGGCAGGGGAATCAAGAACTATTCACTGTGTCACAGTATTGGGGAATGAGAGAAATTAAAATGAAGATGTGATGTCTTCACGCACGTAACACAAAATATCTCCCTGAAATATTGGACCACAATAGTTTCACAGTGAATGAGATCTAGTTAATGGGACTGAAATGTGATGAATCCCAGAGCAGCACCGTGGCGCAGCTGTTAGAGCTGCTGTCTAACAGCATCAGAGATCCAGGTCTGATCCTGACCTTGGGTGCTGCCTGTACACGTTATTCCTGTGACCATGTGGGTTTCCTGTGGGTGCCCCAGTTTCCTCCAACATCCCAAATGCATGCGGATATGTAGGTTATTTTGCCTCCGTAAAATTGGCATAGTGTAAGGGGAGTGCATGAAAAGGTGAGGTTACATAAAACTAATGTGAATGGGTGATCAGTTGTCAGCATGGACTTGGTGGGGTAGATGGCCTGTTTCCATGCTGTATTTCTAAACTAAACCCCTGGATCTAATGATCTGCAACCTAGAGTTTTGTCGACAGTTGTTATTGAGATAATCGATACTGTCTTGTCCAAAAACTTCATAGATTATAGAATGTTTCCTGCAGAATTAAAGGTATTAAATGCAGTCTCAATACATAAAGAAGGGAGAGAGAAAATGGGGAACCTTAGACCAGTAGGCCTGACATTTGTAGTAGAGCAAATGCTAAGCTATGTTATTATAGAAATGTTAACGATTTGCGTAGAAAATAATAACAGGATTTGGCGTGTGCGCATACTTTAATGAACAGGAATTCAGATTTGATAAATGTAATTTAGATTTTTGAAGATATAACTGTTTAGACAAGGTCGAATTACCATATTTGAACTTTCAGAAGGCGTCATGCAAAACATTTTTATACAAAGTTAGAAGGTACAGTGTTGAGCTGGAGTGAACTAAGGACAGTTTAACAGAAAATATAGAATAGGAATAAATAGGCCATTTTCTGATTTGGAGGCTGTGGCTAGTGGTGAGATATTGAAGGGGATTGGTCTTCAGAGGGAACAGGATGTCCTTGCACATGAATCATTGAAATTTAATATGTAGGTACAGTAGGCAATTAGAAAGGCACACTGTACGCTGGCCTTTACTGCAAGAAGATTTGCGTACAAGAGTGGAGACCTTTTACTCCAATTATTTACAGCCCTGGTGGGAATGACTCAGGAACATTTTGTACCCAAGAACAGATATATTGCATTAGAGGAAGTGCAACCAAGATTCACTAGATTGACTCCTTGGCTTGTAGGTTTATGTTATGAAGAGCAATTAAACAGACTGAACCTGCATACTCAACTTCAGAAAAATGAGTGATGAACTTATTGAAATATACAATTTAGTTTTACAAATCTTGTCAGGTTTGATAGAGAGATGGTGATTATCCTCCTTGGGTATCTTGAACCAGGAATCACAGACCCAAAACATCACCTATTGTTTTTTTCCAGAGATGTTCCCTGACCCGCTGAGTTACTCTAGCCTTTTGTACCTGTCTTAGGTATTGGCATGAAGTAGGCTAGTGACAGTGCTGATGAGACTGGTAATGGCATAAACTAGACTGGTGAAATTAGACTAGACAGGTATTGATATGAAATAGGCTGACTATAGTAGTGACTAGACTGGTAATGGCATGAACTAGGCTGGTGAAAGTTGTGACTAGACTGATAATGGCTTGAACTAGGCTGGTGAAAGTGGTGACTAGACTGGTAATGGCATGAACTAGACTGGTGTTTAAGGGATTGGACACGCTAGAGGCAGGCAGCAAACATATTCCCGATGTTGGGGAGTCCAGAACCAGGGGCCACAGTTTAAGAATAAGGTGTAGGCCATTTAGAGCGGAGAAGAGGAACAACTTTTTCACCCAGAGATTGTGAATCTGTGAAATTCTCTGCCCCAGAAGGCACTGGAGGCCAATTCTCTAGATGCTTTCAAGAGAGAGTTAGATAGAGATCTTAAAGATAACAGAGTCAGGGGATATAGGGAGAAGGCAGGAACGGGGTACTGATTGTGGATGATCAGCCATGATCACATTGAATGGCGGTGCTGGCTCGAGGGGCCGAATGGCCCACTCCTGCACCTATTGTCTATTGGCTTGACTGGTAATGGCATCAAGTAGGCTGGTGAGTGGTGTCAATTTGAGGAAGGGTCTCGACCCGAAACGCCACCCATTCCTTCTCTCCAGAGATGCTGCATGTCCCGCTGAGTTACTCCAGCTTTTTGCGTCTACCTTTGTTGAGAGTGATAGTTGGGCTGGGGTTAGGTTGCGGGGAGAGGGCGGCTCCGAGCTGCCGGGCCCGGACAGCCGCAGAGACCCGCGGCCTGGACAGGAAGCGCCGGGCGGCAGAGTCTGTCTCCAACACGCTTATTCACATTAAACACGTCCACAATCTCACACACCTTCATGACCGCAAGCACGGGAAGCGAAGGACAGCCAACACTCGGCCAATTTGATTATAACTTTAGCTTCAGGCCGGCGCGGGGGAAGCGAGCGACCAGGCCGCAGAGCAGAGGCGGCGGCGGTTGCCGAGCAACGGGCCCTCACTTCAAACACAGGCTGCTTGACAATCATTATAAAGAAATCGCCGTGCATTGTGTGATCAACTTCTTAAAATTTGTTTCTAATTTTGAGGATTAAAAAAATATATCTATTCAAACCCCGCTTTTTTTAAATCAGATTAATATGAGCCTACGCAGTTCCAGTGTCGTGGTTGCAATGAATTAAATCCTGTTTTGTTTTGTAATGAAACGACCTGGGTTTATTTCTACATACATGAATTCTGACTTCAAGCTCCAGCGCGTCGTTATCAGGTATAACTCGAACCACTTATCTCCTCCGACTCAAATGTTTTGGTGAGTGTGTGCGTATTTTGTTCTTGGACAAAGTTTGAGCATTAAAGCGCTGGGTGTCTCTTGCTCAATTGGATATAATGTTTAAGAGATATTTCGGACTCGCATAAATTCAAATTCATGAGTACAAATCAGCGATAGAGGCTTAGCTTTTAACCACCTCAGCAATAGGTTGCTCAAATTATCAACAAGTACACAAAACACATCAGCAATAGGGAGCTCGGATGAACAATTTAAGTACTTGAACTACCTCAGCAACAGGGTGTTTAGATTAACTATTAAAGTACTTGAACCACCTCAGAAATACAGTGCTCAGATTCACAACTAAAGTACTCGAAACACCTCGGTATAGGGAGCTCAGATTAACAATGTTGGTACTAGAACCACTTTAGCAACAACTCGTTTAGATTAATAACTCAAGTACTTGAACCACCTCAGAAATACTACAAACATTCATCCCATTTACTTACAATTCGAAATGTCACAACATTATAATCTCGGACCATGCACCCTTAACATTTATGATTAAACTAAATGGAAGGACGGAGAAACAGTCACAATGGAGACTTAACCCACAAATTTTAGAGGAAAAAGTATGTCAGGAATATCTTCCTAAACAGATTAATATGTTCTTTGAAACCAATGATCACCCTGAAACGTCTGCTTCCCTACAATGGGAAACATTTAAAGCATTTACTCGAGGAGCAATGATCTCCTCCAAGCATTTCACAATAAAGAGAATCGGGTTAAACAACAGGCATTGGAAAGGGAAATAAGACAATTAGACATAGAAAATGCGCTGCACCAACTATGATAAAACACAATCAAATAGCAGCATTAAAATATAAATTAAATAAAATATATTCAGACCAAGTTATAAAATTTTACCAATACACTAAACAATTACATTTCAAATTCGGAGACAAACCACAAAAATTATTGGCTCGCCAACTTCGGAAACTGGACGGGGAAAAAACAATTCACAAAATTAGATCAGAAACAGGAGAACCACTAGTACAATCTAAGGATATTAATGAGAGATTTCTGCAATATTATCAAAACCTCTACTCAGCTAAAACGATAGATCACTTGACAGGAATGGAAGCATTCTTACAAAAATGCAACCTTAAAGGGTTAGATTTGAAAGATAGAGAAAGATAAAGAAAGATATACTAGACGCTGAAATAACAGTAAAAGAAATTGAAGAGTCTATCAGATCTCTAAAAAATGGTAAGGCCCCGGGTCCTGACGGTATAAGCTCTGAATTCTATTAAAAAATTTATGATCTGATCGCTCCACGTTTAAAGACACTGTATGAAAATATCTATACCCAACAGAAACTACCAGAAACGCTAAATGAATCTATAATAACACTTATACCAAAAATAGATAAGGACCTGGAAGATCCAGGTTCATATAGAGCTATAGCTCTCCTAAACACTGATCAAAAAATATTAACTAAAATCCTAACACAAAGATTAAGCACAGTGATTAATAAATTAATACACCCTGACCAAACAGGATTTATATCAAAACGCTATTCTTCATATAACCTGAGACGATTATTCAATATCATATACTCAGAGAAGTACTAACGAAGATCTAGCAATTATTTCATTAGATGCTGAGAAAACATTTGACCAGATGGAATGGCCCTATTTATTCTCGGTCATGGGGCGAGAAGTTTAGTTTTCAATTGGGCGAAACGTTTAGTACATTGGTAAAACTTTTATATACTAATCCAACAGCTAGAATATCAACAAACCAAATGTTATCAGCTAAATTTAATTTATTTAGAGGCTGTAGACAAGGATACCCGTTATCTCCGTTATTATTCGTACTCGCAATAGAGCCACCAGCAGAAAGTGTTAGGTCCCATCCTGAAATATACGGGTATAATACTAAAGACACTGAGAATAAAATCTCTTTATATGCAGATGATGTATTAATCTACATTACAAAACCTGAATTTAGTATCCCAAACCTATTAAATTTATTAACTCAATTTGGCTCGTTCTCGGGATACAGAATTAACTGGAATAAAAGTGAAATCATGCCAATAATGGAAAGCAATCCACATATATTAACAATTTCCCTTCAAAATAGTAAATGAAAAAATTAAATATCTTGGAATTTATGTAACAAAGACTTATACTTCTTTATTTAAACTAAACTTTCCACCTTTGTTGAACAAATTACATAAGAATATTCTATATTGGAAAACACTACCTATCTCAATGTTTGGTAGAATTAATACAATAAAAATGATTTTTCTCTTGCAATTACTGTACCTTTTTCAATCAATCCTGATATATCTTCCAAAAACTTAAAAAAAAAATGTTGACTCTATAGTCACTAATTTTATCTGGGATTATAAGAATCACAGAATAAATAAAAAGCACTTAGGTAAATCAAAAATAAATGGAGGTCTAGCCCTACCGAATTTTATACTCTATTTCTGGGCAGTTAACATTAAAAATATAAATGTTGGTTGGAAGAACTGGACCAACAACCAGATTGGTTAAAAATGGAAAAGGAAGACTGGTTTACCCTTTGAAATTGGGTCGATTTTTGTTTGGTACTACTAAATTAAGCAAAAAAACCTATAGTGAAAACCCCATAATATACAGTGGAATACGCATTTGGAAACAATTAAAAAAGACACTAAAATTGGATAATTTATCACTACTCCTTCCCATTGTAAACAACTCTACATTTAAACCCTCAATGATGGTTAAAGGTTTTTTACAATGGAAAAATCACGGAATTAAAAGGATGAGTCATCTTTATAGAAAAGGCACATTCCTCTCATTCCAGTAGTTACAACACATTTATGAACTTCTCGCAAATGACTATTTCAGATACCTACAACTTAGAGATTATGCTAAATCAAATACACAGGACTATAGAAATAGAAAGACAGAAATTATTGATGAATGTTTGAACAAACACCCTAACAGAAAAATTAATATCTTATATCTATAATATCCCATTAGACAATGATGCACCCACGACAGAAATATATAGGCAATCATGGGAAAATGAACTAGGCCAATCAATAATGCAAGATATTTGGGACAAAAGCTTACAACATATACATCACTGTTTGTTAAGTGCTAGAAATTCTTTAATACAATTTAAAGTATTACATAGATTACATTATTCAAAAACGAAATTAAATAGAATTTTCCCAAGTATATCTCCTATCTGTGAAAAATGTCAGCACTTGGAGGCTAACCTAACGCATACATTTGTAAATTGTATAAAAAATAATAATTTTTGGACAGAAATTTTAAATATTAGGAATACTAGAACAAAATCAAATATTTACAACAAACCAAAGAAACTTTATCGACTACAGTATAATAATCAGGAAAAAAATTATATTAAAATTTTGGAAAGGTCCTATAACCCCCCCAATTAAAATGTGGACTATGGAGATGTCGGAGACCCTACACTTGGAAAGAATAAGATTTGTCTTATTGGACAAACAAGAACTTTTTATCAGAATATGGTCTCCATTTATTGACTATTTGAAGGGGCAAACCGGTTCGGCACGAGAACCTGACTGAAACACGAATTAAGGATTAGATGAAGAGTTACATTTTATAATTCACGGACATATCTCCAATGATGTATAATTAGTTAATTATTCCATTCTCTTTTTTTTTGGTTTCTTTTCTCTCTCTATTATTTTCTATCTATATAAAAAAATAATATATAGTACAATTATTAAATAATTGATAATATTGACAATATTAATAATGTATGACCACCATCAAACAAAATGTTTTTTATTATGTACTTCTAATAAAAAAATTAAAAAATTAAAATTAAAAAAGAAATACTCGAAACACCTAAGCAATGGAGTATTTAGATGAACAAAAGTACTTGAACCACCTCAGCAATTTGGAGCTCAGATTAACAATTTTAGTACTAGAACCACTTCATCAACAGGATGCTTAGATTAATAACTCAAGTACTTGAACCACCTCAGAAATACAGCGCTCAGATGAACAATTTAACTACTTGAACAATCTCAGCAGCATGGGGTTCTTAGATTAACTAATCAAGTATTCCCCATGTTAAACAAAGTCACGCACAGGCGTCCTCCATGTGAGGACATACTCGTTTCGAGTGACCACTGATGATGACTTGAGCCGTGTCAGCAATAGGGTGCTCAGATTAACTCAAGTGAAACCAATTTGCTTTTCTGTTCTGCAACACTTCATGTACATAATATTTAATAAAATAAGGTGGTTGACGCTGGCAAGACTCTCACTTGCTGCCCCGAGAAGCTGCTTGTAGGTGCTGATAAAATACTATTTGAGGTCAGTCATCTCTCAACTAAAAGCAATGTCTGATGCAACAATGCATCAAAGGTCATACCACATTCAGTTCTTAAAGGTACACCAATCCCTGTGTGCTTCCGTAAACTCTGATGACTGCTATCTGACTATTCAGGAATCCCAACTGTTTAGCATTTGGCTCACAACCAATGCATAAATTCACCAGAACCCCATTTCCCACCTGTAACGATGGTGCAGTGTTAGAGTTGCAGTATTGCAGCGAATGCAGCACCTGAGACCTGGGTTTGATCCCGACTAAATGTGCGGTCTGTACGGAGTTTGTACGTTCTTCCCATGCCCTGCATGAGTTTTCTCTGAGATCTTCGGTTTCCTCCCACACTCCAAAGACGTCCAGGTTTGTAGGTTAATTGGCTTGGTAAATGTAAAAATTGTCCCACTTATAGTGTAGGATGGTGTTAATGTGCGGGGATCGCTGGTCGACGTGGACCCGGTGGACCGAAGGGTCTGTTTCCGTGCTGTATCTCTAAACTAAACTAAACTTACATGGTTTCCCATTCCTGTGCTCCCCTAAAATGCAACTGGGCACTAATGTGCCACACAAGAAAATACTGATGAACAAATGGCACATCATTTACTATGGTAGTTACAATTGTGCATTGGATTTGGTTCATTGCTCTATAACATGAAGTCAGTTGCAACAATTTCCATTTTTGGTAAGGCTCTTCATCTTAATATTATTTTTGCTCAGAAGGACATATAGTGCTGGAGTAACTCAGTGGGCGAGGCAGCATCCCTGGAGAGCATGGATAGGTGACGTTTCAGGTCAAGACCATTCTCAAGAAAGATCATAACCCAAAACCTCACCTATCCATGTTCACCAGGGATGCTGCCTGACCAGCTGAGTTACTCCAGCGCTTTGTGTCCTTTTATGTATTAACCAACATCTGCATTTCTTTGTTTCTCTATTATTTTTGCTACACTATTGAGATGACAGATTGAGATGCCTGTGGTAATATCTCTAACAGAACTTTGGAGACTTTGAACAGGTTCCACATTGCAGTGCAATCCTCTTTTAATGCATCTAGCCCAGTCTGTGCTGGATTCATGCCATTCAGCAATTTTGTGAGCAACGGAAGCCATGTGGATACTGGGCTCTTCCCCAAAACTCACAGAATCTAAAATCTATAATCTGCTTTGGTATTGTCTGTGCTATCAGGATTATCTATATTACTAAAAGTCTGATCTTGATCACTTCTTGTTCTGTATATTGATTTTAGAAAAAAGGCTGCCACGTACGGCTGTGCTTTTTGGCCATCTTACTTAGAGTCCCCCTCCGCTGTGCAGGACAAGAGGATTTTTCCCATCGATTAAAAATAAAAGAGTTATTAGTGTTTTAAAAATGTTGAGATTCTCTCTCCTGAAGGCCTCTCCCCTTCTGGAGGGACTATAAAACCCGGACATGTTGAGTGCCTCAGTCTGCCTCTGCAAGATGGGGGAGCGAGAGGGTCACGTCTCTCAGTCTGAGCTGTAAATAACACTGAACACATGTCTACTAAACTGTGAGTGGTTTTACTGACCTGTCAGTGCCCTTAATGTGGTTTGAAAATATAGTTTGGAAATGCTAAAGCTCTGTTGCCTTTGGTTTGGAAATGCTAAAGCTGTATTGCCTTTGGTTTGGAAATGCTAAAGCTGTATTGCCTTTGGTTTGGAAATGCTAACGCTGTGTTGCCTTTGGTTTGGAAATGCTAAAGCTGTGTTGCCTTTGGTTTGGAAATGTTAGAGCTGTGTTGCCTTTGGTTTGGAAATGCTAAAGCTGTGTTGCCTTTGGTTTGGAAATGCTAAAGCTGTGTTGCCTTTGGTATGAAAATGCTAAACTCTGTTGCCTTTGGTTTGGAAATACTAAAGCTGTGTTGCCTTTGGTTTGGAAATGCTAAAGCTGTGTTGCCTAATGAAAGTTGCCTTACCTAATGAAAGTTGCCTTGCCTAATTAAAGTTGCCTTGCCTTCTATATAATTAAAAGTCTAATCTTGACCACTTCCAGTTTGCCCTTTATATTGATTTTAGAAAAAACGCTACCATGTACGGCTGTGATTTTTGACCATCTTACTCAGAGTCCCCCTCCGCTCATCAGGGCTGAGAATTTTTCCCATCGATGAAAAATAAAAGAGTTATTAGTGTTTAAATTTTTTTGAGATTCTCTTGTAAATCACGCCATGAAGACCATGCCCCTTCTGGTGGGAGGGACTATAAAACCCAGAAGTGTGGGTGTGGCTCAGTCTTTGCGAGATGGAAGAGGGAGAGGTCACGACTCGCTGTCTTTAGTGGCCTTGCACCCTGATTGAAATGGTATGAAACTGCACTTGAATTTGATGGCCTTGCCCCTGCTTGAAGTGGTAAGAAACTGCACTTGAATTTGGTGGCCTTGCACCCTGTTTGAAATTGAATTTCAAGGAATAGCTGTGAGTCAACTGCCAGCCCACCAGCCATGAGTGAGTGAGCTGCCAGCACAACAGGCTTGAGTGACTGAGCTGCCAGCCCAAGAATACATTTGGCCCACAATGTCCATACTAGCCCTCTGGAAACCAGTCCTTTCAGCCCACAATACCCATACAAGCGCTCCAGAAAGTCTCCCCCCCCACACTGGCCACCAATATTGGAATTGGTGGAGAGGTGGAATATTGCGTCGGGGTCCCACTTAGTCTAATAATGACTATAAACACACGGTTCAATCTTAGCCTTAGACCTTACTTCTGGATCCTTGCAGTGGCATAACTGTGGTCCTGAAACTGATGAATTGGCTGTTTCCCTGAACTGTGTGCAGAGAATAATTTTGAATATTCCCATTGCTTCAATAATGCTAAATCATCGTCCAAATAATTCATGAAGTTTTGGCTGCTTTAAATGGAACTATCTTTCATTTGGAACATCTCATTGTGTCTAAGTCTAAGCAGTATAATAGCTTTCTTAGCAGGTTTGTTCCTCAATATCCCGGATGGATTCTACCAATGTTTCTTCAATAAAGGCTGGCTGTATCCCACTCTCATCATAATGATTGTTTCACTTGCTGACATTTAGTGAAATTTAAATGCATGTCCATTTGATGCTGGCTGATAACTGAATGTATCAGTTCTCCAAATCCCAAATATTTGTAATATGTTCTTAATATTTTGCTTATGTCATGAGGCCATTTTTATTGCGGCCAATTACCAACCTGCATTATAAACCCACTGCTGGCAACAGCATGCAGTTTCTCAGCAACCCCTGACTCTATAAGGGATTGGACACGCTAGATGCAGGAAACATATTCCCAATGTTGGGACAACTCAGAACCAGGGGCCACAGTTTAAGAATAAGCGGTAGGCCATTTAGAACTGAGATGAGGAAAAACCTTTTCACACTGAGAGTTGTGAATTTGTGGAATTCTCTGCCTCAGAAGGGAGTGGTGGCCGATTCACTGGATGCATTCAAAATAGTTAGATAGAGCTTTTAGGGCTAGCGGAATCAAGAGATATGGGGAGAAGGCAGGAACGGGGTACTGATTGTGGATGATCAACCATGATCACATTGCATGGCGGTGCTGGCTCGAAGGGCTGAATGGCCTACTCTTGCACCTATTGTCTATGTATCTATATGTATATTGTATCATCTTTCCTCAGTCTTGTAAGCTGATAGGTTTGTCATGCAATGTATGATAGAAAGATTTTGAGATCTCAAGCACGTATTCTATAATGACCCTAATTTAGCTAATATGGCAATCTGGTTCATCTTCTAGTGTCGATGATGGGGTGTTGGGATTATGTGATATTAGTTATGGCAAGGTGAGATGGCAGTGCTTTTTCTTGCTAAACAATTGTCTTTACTTGGCACTGGTCACCTCAGGTTTATGTTATTCATACACATTCCTGTCTTTGCAAACTTGAGCTCTATTTATCTGTTCCTGGGAAGATCATCCGTTCAACTACTTTACTTAGATTAGACTAGTTTATTGTCATATATATCAGGGTGCCATAAAATTCTTTTACATGAAAATCACAGAGTAAACAGTGTGTATATATATATATATATATATATATACACACACACACACACACACACACACACACACACACACACACACACACACACACACACACATAAATATATATATATAGCAATGATAAATATTATAATTAGTATAATGACAAGTAAAAAATAGCAGAATGATGCAAGATTGTGTTGCAAAATCCGATTAGCGCAAAAGACTATTACAATACAAGAACAGAATAACCAAATGAGATTGTGGCAGGAATAATCATGGGGCACCTCTGGAAAGGGGATGTGAAAGAAATGATTGGTTCAGGAATTTCCCAGAAAATATAAGAAAGAAAAGGGAACAGCCAGGTTGACAGGCATTCGTGACAAAATTTCCAGCCTTCCTGATGCAATGCACTGTGAAGATGAACTGGATGGAAGGTGACAAGGCTGTGATGGACTGGGCTGTGCGCATCACACTCGGCAGCTTCAGATAATCAAGAGTACAACAGTTGCCATACCAAGCTGAGATACACCCTCTCAGAATACGTTCCACAGTGCATCTGTAGATATTTGAGAGAATATTCATGGACATGCTGACTCATCTCAGATGCCTAAGAAAGTAAATACATTGATGGGCTCTTTGTGATCACCACATCATTGTCAAGGGACCTGGTTAGGTTACTGGTGATATGGAGGTCAAGGAACGTAAAGCTGTTGACTATCTTTACAGCAGTTTCATTGATGAGGATATGGTTGTGTTCACCCCCTTGCTTGCTTATATCAATAACCAATTATTTTGCCTTGCTGGTGTTAAGGCCCAGGTTGACCTGACTCCATGACATGTAATTCTTGATTGCTTTCCTGGTCTTTGGTTCATTCATGTTGCAGATCTGGTCAACAGCAGTGGTATTATATTTATTTTCTGTACCCTGAAGGGGTTATGTGCATTTTATGAGTACAGAGAGAAAATTGGTCAGAAGTGATTACATTACACGATGTGCCTCACGATGACAACTTAGAAGCCACTTTGACAGCATCTTTGCAAATATCCATGGATATAATTGTCTTGCCTTTATGTAACTAAGGTTGTGTGGGTAGCTACTAATGGGAGAAGACAATTACAAAGCCTAGGTGTTGTACACCTGTACATCTATGGCCTCGGAGCTCATCCATATGGGAGAAATAGTAATTTGACAGCAGCTGCCAAACATCACATTTACCTGTACCAACGGGAATATCCTGAGGCAATACAAAAGGTTAGTACATGTAAAATTAGTGAGAAGCATGGAACTGAAACCAGAGGATCAACTGTAAGTGATGTTTATAGTTGAAAGGGAAGTGACTGGCAGTTGAACAAAGTGGTCAGGCTTCAAAGAGAAAGTACTATCCCAAATATGAGCATTTAGATCCAGCATTGTGTACGCGATTCAATAATCTCAGAGTTACAATGAGGGGGTCAACCTTGACATGTTCATTACCAAAGCAAAAATGTTTGATGATGACTTGAGCAATAATGATTGACTTTGTAGGCTCATGTGCAGTTTTAAGTAATAGTAATTCGTTGGCTATGCAGTGATAAAAGGAGATGGAACTGAGGGTAAACTTGACAGATGCACAAAGCAATGAAATACAAATTTTCACTAATTCTGCAGTCAAAGGTTTTTTTTCTACTCAGGTTTTTTTTCACAATCTCAACATGATGTAATCTTTATAGAATGTGAAAATCTGTATCCTTAACATTTGTTTCTTCTACGTTATAGAAGTTCTGTGGGCAATATTGAAGCATTGTGGCATAAATATATGTATGAAATCAGTAAGAAAATGTGAGCTTATTTTGTCAATATGCAACTGTTAATCTTTCTTTCATTTCAAACAAAGCACAGTAGTGACCACTTTTCTCATGCCACTCTGGAAACTTTACTGGACATGAGGTGATCTTGCATTATGACGCATCAGGGCTCGTGGTTTAACTTAATTACCCAGTGTAGCACTCCAATTGCAGAAATTGGACCATTGTGTTCAGGTAATGCTCCTTGGGCATTCCTGAGAAAACATGAGCCTCCTAATGCAGCATTGGACTGGGACATCGGCCAGGTAGATTAATAACCAGCCAGGTTCAAGTGGAGCTTCTTCCCAACAACCATTAAGTTCTTGTACACTCCACAACACCAACCTCATCTATGAATTTATATGGACTGTCTTTGGTTGCATTAAGAAGGTTGGGATTTTTTTGTACTTGCATTGTGGTTATTAATTAATTAATGTTTTTGTTAGTTACATATTGTCTATGTCTATTGCATTTATAGCCTGTTATGCTGCTGCAAGAAAGAATGTCATTGTTTCATTCTTGGTATATATGAAAATTAAAGATTCTTAACTTCTCTTGAATTACTTGCCAACATCATTTAAGAAAGCCCTCAGCCCACATTCTGTGTACTGTGATGAGCATCTTATTACCCTTATCTTGTTCTTGATGCAAAATAAGCCACATTTCACATTCTGTTCGTTTTTCCATTCCCCAAATCCGTCCAGCATTGATTCTATCCCCGGTTCTTTCCCCTGACTCTATTAATTCTGTTCTATTTTGCTCTGTGGTTTCTTCTGCAATATGCTTTTCCCCTGAACCATTAGGACACCCTGAGAAAGATGTATGAGAGCCGCATTTTCTGTGCCATTCGGGGATGCCTGAAGGATTTCTTGTGAATAGTACAATAATGAAAATAACTTTAGATTGCATGAAATTTCATTATTCCTGTAAGTTTATCATCTAGCTTTAGCCACTCTTCAGACTATCATTGTTCTAGTTCCATGTATTGATGGTGCATTCATATTGCTGAATATCCAAATATATCCAAAGTAAAAAAAGAATATTAAGCTACAATTAAAACACAAAATGCTTGTGTTTGACATCTAAACTTTCCCACACTGATCTTCTTCTTCTTGCATATGGTGTGCACAGTCTAAAGTTGTAGGTCAACTTGTTCTATTTGATCTTTTTTTTGTGCAAGTCGGGTTGATTGCATTGGTCGAAACAGGGTGGACCACGTGAAGGTTGCAATCTCCCATCCCCCCACACTGATGAAAGTCATTGAATTAAAACATTAATTACATTTTGCCTCATGTAGTATGTGTTTGAGCATATACTGTTTTTTAATTTTAAGTTTCCATTATATGAGTTATCTTTTTGGTGTATCATAAATTAACCTGATTTACAACACTTTCTGTCCAAATCTCTGTGCTTTGCAGTTCTTCGTTCGTATCTTTGACACCATGCAAAGAAGACAATTAGTGAGAGAAAGGCAGGAGTGCCTAAAATTAGAGGACTCCGTTTTCAGGTGAGATGGGGACAATTTAAAGAAGATCTGAGGGGTAAGGTTTTCACACAGAGGGTGGTGAATATCTAGAAAGAGGAGGTGGTGGATGCATATATTTGCAACGTTTCAAAGGCGTTTGGACTGGTATGTGGATAGGAAAGGCATTGAAAGATTAGAGCGTAATGCAAGTAAATAGTACATATAGATGGGCATCATGGATAAGGTGGGCTGACAGGGTGTGTTTCTGTGCACTATGATTCCTCACTCTGCCTACATAACGCTCACATATTGAAAGGACAAAGAACTGATACAAAGAATATGGCAGAAGAATTAACTCAGTGTTTGCGACCTTGGAAGAACAACTTTGTCGCGTTGTTAAATGACCTTTTTGACAAAGGACCCTTTTATATAAATATGTGAATACTTTATGAAAACTTTGTGATGAGGATGCAAAGATGCTTCAAATGGATATGGAATAAAGCTACATAAATGAGCAATAAAATGTCAGATGCGGTGCAATGTGGAAAAAAAAAGTGGAATGTCAAATAAAAATGCTTAGTATTTTGTTTAAATGTTGAGAGCTGGGAATGAGTTGATGATCAAAAGGACTTTGGAGTCCTTGGGAGAACATAGAACAGTGCAGCACAGGAGCAAACCCATTGCCCAGAATGTCTGTGCCGAACATGATGCCAGGTTAAACTAATCTCCTTTGCCTGCACATGATTCTTCCATTCCTTACATATCCATATGCCCATCTAAAAATCTCTTAAATTCCAATATTGTATCTTCCTCCACCACCACCCCTGGCAGTGTGTCCAGGCACCCACCACCCTGTGGTTAAAAAAAATTGCTTGCACATCGCTTTTGAACTCCAATCTCTCCTTTACAGCTAATACTCCCTAATCCAGGCAGAATTCTGGTAAACCGTTGCTGCACCTTCTCCAAAGCCTCCCCAACCTTCCTTTAAAGCGGTTACCAGAACTGCACACGATGCTCCAAATCCGTGCACTCAAGTCATTGAAATCTAAAATACCATTCCAGCAAGCAGTTAAGAAGGCAAATGGTAGTTTGTCTTTTTTCAAGCAGTACAAGTTCAAGAACAAAGATGTCTTGCTACAATAGGACTCTTGCTGAGGCCACAGCTGGTGTATTATGTACAATTTGGTCTCCTTAGATGAATTAAAGGATGAATTGCAAGAGAGGAAGTGCATCAACGATTCACCAGGGAATGGAAGATCTCTTACATAAAATAGATGGTTATGCTAATTTTTTTTAGAGTTCTGAAGACTGAGAGTGACCCAACTGGTGGATTTATTAATTAATTAATTTATTACTGAGTAGATCTTGGGAGGATATTTTCCTTGACTACGGAATTTAAAACTTTTAAGCAGGTGGTTACAGTAGACTGTTAATACGAGAGATTAAAGATGTCCGCGAAGCCTCTGGCCAGTTGATTGGCGCCCAATTTTAAAACCTGTGCAGGGACTTTGTCCAGGCCGGCTGCTTTCTGGGAGTTTACCCTTGTGAAAGCAGATTTAACTTCTGTCACCAAGATGAATGGGGCAGTCTCAGCGGGAGATGGGGGAAAATGCCTAGGTGAACTTTGCAGGCAAAACTGGAAAAACTAGATGGCTTTTGGGAAATTATTTGAATTAAGAAGAGTTCTGAGAATGGAGGAATGCAAATCTCGTGCAGGCAGAGGAGATTAGTGTAACTTAGCATCACGTTCAGCATGGACATTGTGGGACGAAGAACCTGCACCTGAGCTACACTGTTCCATGTCCTATCTTCTGTTAAGGATAATTGTGATTATGATAACAAATGGTAACCAATTTCTACTATGAGTGTTGAAGAAATGTAATATTGAGTTGCGGTTTTTGGGTGATCAGATATTCAATGCTTCTAGATTCTTACAGGGAAATCGGTGAGAAAGCTAGAGTAGTATATTTAATTCTGCTTGATTTGAGCAGAAGTGCTTGAAGTGTCATATTTCCTGGCTTATGGAAAGTTGGAATTTGGCTTTGGAAAAAGAAAAGTTCTCCTTTAATTGCAATCACAAAGAGAAATTAATTTAACTTTAGTTTAGTTTGGTTTAGAGATACAGCGCGGAAACAGGCCCTTCAGCCCACCGAGTGTGTGCCGACCAACGATCCCCATACACTAACACTATCCCACACTGTAGGGACAATTTATAATTTTTACCGAAGCCAATTAACCTACAAACCTGTACGTCTTTGGAGTGTGGTGGAAACTGGAGCCCCTGGGGAAACCCACGCGGTCTTTGGAAGAACGTACAAACTACGTACAGACAGTACCTGTAGTCAGGATCCAAATCAGATCTCTGACGCTGTAAGGCAGCAACTCTACCGCTAGGCCACTGTGCTGCCCTTGAGCGGGGTCTCCTTAAACCTATACAGGTGTGCCATTGAAAATATTCTGACGGATACATCTCAGCCTGGTCTTGGAACAGCTTTTGAATGCCTGAACCTTCAGTGTGGTGAACACAATGCAGTCCATCACAGGCTCATCACTTCCTTCCATACAGTCCATCTTCATGTGCGTTGCATAAGAAAAGCTGGAAGTATCATCAAAGGGGACTGCCACGCTGGCCATTCATTTTTCTTCTACATTCTGGGAGTTCAATAGCTCAGATACCCAGAATTAATAATAGCTTCTTTTCCAACTACCCAACTCCTGCAGCAATCACCTCTTTCACTCATGGTACTATCATGTACTCTCACTCTTAACTCTACCTCAGTTGGATATTCATTTAGTGCAAAAAAAAAGTATAATATCTTGCATCGATCTGCTGTTTGGCACTTGTCATTGTATTGTTCTATTTATCATTATTGTATATATATATCGTTTACTCTGTGATCTTCATGTGAACAGGGAATTTCATTGTATCTGGTGTAAGTGATAATAAACTAATCTGAATCCATACGGATTAATTGATCTAATCTGGACAACAGTTATCCTTGAAATTACTGGGCTAATCAGGAGAAACAAAACCAGGATTCCAGCATTTACAGTTCCTTATATCAACTAGGATTCTCTGTTGTTCACTCTGATCCCAGTGATTTACTGTTTGATTCAAATCTAACACATGTTGGGAATCAGATCAGGCTCAGTTCTAATAATGTGTCCATTCGTTGGTGTGGGCATGGTGGCTGTATGACTGATTCTTTTAAGACAAAAAATCCTGTAAATCCATAGATACAGGAAAAATGTTCCCGATGTTGGGGAGACCGGAACCAGGGGACACAATTTAAGAATAAGGGGTAGGCTATTTAGGACTGAGATGAGGAAACACCTTTTCACCCAGAGAGTTGTGAATCTGTGGAATTCTCTGCCTTCAGAAGGCAGTGGAGACCAATTCATTGGATGTTTTCAAGAGAGAGTTAAGCCCCTGTCCCACTTACGTGTCCTTGGCACGCTAATTACACGACCTCGTGGTCGCATTGAGGCGCGACGGTCCCGCGCGACTTCATGCGTCCGCACAGTCGTCTGGAGCGTGTGACGTCATTTGAATTCAGACTGAAAGAAGGGTCTTGACCCGAAACGTCATCCATTCCTTCTCTCCAGAGATGCTGCCGGTCCCGCTGAGTTACTCCTGCATTTTGTGTCTATCTTCAATTTTCTTGGCCCCGCTCTGGGATCGCGCACAACTTCATACCCCTCCGTGCTTCTCAGTGGGACCGGCCCCGCGCGGCCACACGATGCCCGTGCGCCTCAACGCGACGACGAGGTGGTGTAAGGGGGACAGGGCCTTTAGATTTAGCTCTTAGGGCTAAAGAAATCAACGAATATTGGGAAAAAGCAGGAATGGGGTACTGATTTTAGATGATCAGCCATGATAATATTGAATGGCGGTGCTGGCTCAAGGGGCCGAATGGCCTACTCCTGCACCTATTTTCTATGTTTCTAAGTTTGGGCAATATCTGTGAAAGGTGTGGTGGGGGAGGAGAGGTGAGTGAACATTTCAAGGCAACGACCTTTCATCTGTATAGCACAAACTCTTTTTTGCCTCCAAATGTGTTGCTTAACATGTGAAGTATTCCACAAATCTCTGCTGAACACTTTCACTCAGTCCACCTGAACCTACCTGACCTCCCGGTTGCTAAACACTATAATTCTCCTTCCCATTCCCACACTGACCTTTCTGTCCTAGGTCTCCTCCATTGTCAGATTGGGGCTAAACGCAAATTGGAGGAACAGCATCTCATATTTCGCTTGGGCAGCTTGCAGCCCAGTGGTATGAATATTGATTTCTCTAACTTCAAGTATCCCTGGCATTCCCTCTCTATCCCTCCCCCACCCAAGTCGCACCAGCTTCACATTTTCACCCATCAAACAACTAACAATGGCATGTTTTCTTTTTCATTGTTACTTTTTTACATATCTTTCTTTCATTGTTCTTTATCTCTCTACATCATCGTCTATATCTCTCGTTTCCCTTTTCCCTAACTAGTCTGAAGAAGGATCTCAACCCGAAATGTCACCCATTCCTCTCTCCAGAGATGCAGCCTGTCCCGCTGAGTTACTCCAGCTATTTGTGTCTATCTTCACAAATGACGTGTTGCATTTTATACAAATAGACACTTACACGCACATGTTGAAAGTACACCCCAGCAACAGCAAATGGCTTCAGGATGGATGGAAGGGAATAGTTGGATTTAATGAAGGCAACAATTTCCCATAGAATTTCCACATAGTAATCTAACACTGTTAATTTTTAACCCAAATAAAGGTCACTTGAGGAGCCTAAAAGTCAACATGCTTGTCAGAAATCTATTCCAATGTGAATGGGTTAGTGTGGTGAAGACACAAATTTCGGATGATTTGTTTAAAGATTTGGAAAAAAACTTATTTGGGCTATTGAAATATTATTTTAATTAACATCAATTAACTAGAAATTTCATGGTGCAGAAGCAACATAAAAACACACATGATCTTAAAAGTTTTTTGAATTACTGTAAGTAACTTCCTGCCATTAATTTTTGTTTGTAGTGTCAACCATGGTATGTTACTTGTCATGCTGTGGTTTGCAATATTTTTTTTAAAGGCTTCAACTTTGATCTGTTTAAGGTGCACTCAAAAACACAGATGGCAGAGGTAACAAGCCATCGAGGTACACTGTCAGTCAAAGCAGGCTCTAAGTCAACAACAGTGCTGAGATAAGTAGGAAGCCCCAACACATTTATAGGACTTGTATGTTCTTGCTGGGAAAATATAGACCTTTGCCTTTCTGCTCATGACAAAGGTGTGGAGCAATTTGTTAGTTAAAGATTTAATTCACTGAAATCAAAGGGCTGCAGTAGCAGGCTAGACTGTGGACATTGCTTGCATTTTTAGGTAAACAATCCAATCAAAAAGACACAGCAAAGATGGGTTCAGCCATACATAAAAGGTGCTTTCTTAAAACTGTCATCGAAATGGATTTCAGTACGTGCTTTTATTTCCCTAGGGCCATTGTTTATCTTATTTATAAATGCCTTTTAAAGACCTTTTTATTTAACTTTCATCTTGGCTTACAGACTCCCTAATTCGTGGCATTTTATAAACTGACCTTGCCTTGTGAGGAGATGACTGTTGTTTTTGGTGAGAAAAACAAGATCACAAAAGAAGACATTTGAAAATGGTTGATTTTACAAGAGTTCCTTTGTGAGACAGGGCAGCAGGGATAAAAAAGGTGAATGCAGGCCGGTGAACCTTCCACCAGTGATAAGAAAGTTATTGGAGAAAATCCTAAGGGATGGGACTGATGTAAATTTGGAAAGGCAGGGATGGATAGGGATCATCAGCATAACTTGGCTTTGTCACTAATGTGATTGAGTTTTTTTGAAGAGGTAACTAAGAAGATTGACGAAGGCAGGGCATAGACATGGTCTATATATAAGTAAGGCATGGAAGCAATGAGCAACAAAGCACACCAACATCCCTACTTCCTTAGAAGGCTTAGGTCATTTGGCTACAACTCTCACCAACTTCGACATATGCACCTTAGAAAGCATTTTATCAGGATGCATCACAGCTTGGTTTTGGAACAGCTCCATCCGAGACCGCAAGAAATTACAGTGAATCGTGGATGCAGCCCAGACCATCACACAAACCGACCTCCCTTTTATTGGCTCCATTTATACCTCACGCTGCCTCGGCAAGGCCAGCAGCATAATCAAGATCGAGTCGCACCCTGGCCAATCCCTCTTCTTCCCTCTCCCATCAGGCACAAAGAAAAGTGTGAAAACACACACCACCAGATTCAGGGACAGTTTCTTCCCAGCTATTATCAGGCAACTGAATCATCCTACAACAACCAGAGAGCAGTGCTGAACTACTATCTACCTCATTGGTGACCCTTGTACTATCCTGGATCGGACTTTGCTGGCTTTACCTTGCACTAAATGTTATTCCCTTATCATGTAAATGACTCGATTGTAATCATGTATTATCTTTCTGCTGACTGGTTAGCATGCAACAAAAGCTTTTCACTGTACCTCGGTACAATAAACTAAACTGAATTGAACTGAACAAAGTCCTTCATGATTGGCTTTCCCAGAAAGTTAAAGGACAAGAGATCCAAGTTGAGCTAGCTAATTGGATCCAAAGTGTGCCTGGTGTTGAGAAGCAGAGAATTATCCAGGAATGATTGGGTTAACATATGATGAATGTTTGATGGAACTAGACCTGTACTTGCTGGAGTTTAGCAGGGACCTCATTGAAACTTACCAAATAGTATAAGGCCTGGATAGAGGAATGTGGAGAGGATGTTTCCATTAGTAGAAGAGACTAGGACCATAGAGCACAACCTCAGAATAAAAGCAGGTACCTTTAGAAAGGAGATGAGAAGGAATTACTTTAGTCAAAGGGTGGTGAATCTATGGAAATCATTGCCACAGATAGCCGTGGAGGCCGTCAATGGATATTTTTAAGGTGGTGATAGACAGATTCTTGATTAGTAAGGAGTTATGAGGAGAAAGCAAGACAATGGGATTGAGAAGGAAAGATAGATCAGCCATGATTGAATGGCGCAGTAGATTTGATGGGTCGATGGGCCTAATTCTGCTCCTATAACATGAACCTATGAAGCAGAAGGTGGTACTAGAAATGTACTTTTCTTATTTAAAGTTTATGACAAGTGGTATATTGCAGAGTTTAGTGCTAGGACCCTGGTGTAGGAAAGAACTGCAGATGCTGGTTTAAACCTAAGAAAGACACAAAAAGCTGGAGCAACTCAGCGGAACAGGCAGCATCTCTGGAGAGAAGGAATGGACGTTTCGGGTCTTGTCACTCATTCTTTCGCTACAGAGATGCTGCCTGTCCCGCTGAGTTACTCCAGCTTTTTGTATCTATCTTCGATGTTGGGACCCTTGTTGACTGTGATATTTTTAAGACATGGGTTTGAATGTAGGTGATATGATTGGTAACTTTCCAGATGACACCAAATATGTTGTTTTTATGGACGGTGAGGAATGTTGCCTGAGGCTGCAGCAGGCTGTAGACAAGAAGAATTGGCCAGAGTGTGGGCAGATGAAATTTAGTCCCAAGCATGAGGACATGAATTTTGATAAGTCATGTAAGGACATATTCAGTAATGATAAGGCACCAAGGAATGTTGATGAAAAGATGGAGTTAGGGCTCAAGTCCATAGTTCCGTGAAATTGGTTCAACACGTGATATGCTTACCTTTGTTGAACAACACCGCATATTTCGCTTGGGCAGCTTACAACCTAGCAGTATGAATATTGATTTCTATAACTTCAAGTAACCCTTGCATCCTTCTCTCTCCGTCCCTCCTCCACCCTAGTCATCCTACTAGTTTCACTGTCGTCCTGCTGAGTTTCACCTTCCCCTCAGTTATCACCTTCCCCACAGCCAACAATGGACCATTGTGGATTCCACCTTTCCTTGATCATCATTGTTGGCTTTGATCAGTTCTTTTTGCATATCTTTCATTAATTTGCTCTATGCTCCTTTCCATATATATTGGTTTCCTCTCCCCTGGCTCTCAGTCTGAAGAAACGTTACCTATTCCTTTTCTCCAGAGATACTGCCTGATCCGTTGAGTTACTCCAGCATTTTGTGTGCATCTTCGAATATAAGAGTTGGGTTGCTCTAAATTCCTACAGCTCCTCTGGGATGTTATGTTGCAATTGTATAGAACACTTGTTAGACTGTTCTGGGAGTATTATATACAATTCCAATCACCACCATGTAGGAATTATGTGGTTGGCCTGCAAAAAGTGCAGAGGAGGTTCACCAGAATGTTGCCTGGATTAGAGGACTTTAGTTATGGGGAGAGATTGTATAGGGTGGGGTTTCTTTTCCTGGTAACAAAGGAGGCTGAGGGGTGACGTGATACAGATATAAAAAATTATAAGAAGCATAAAAGGGTAGATAGAAAGCAGCTTTTTCCCCATGGTAGGGGGTTCAAAAACAAGAGGGTTTTGGTTTAAGATGCAGGTTTTGAAGGCAATTTGTGGGGGAGGTTTTTTTTTCACACAGAGAATGGTTAATATCTGGAACGTACTGCCCAGAGGAGACGGTGGAATTGGATACAATCACCAGATTTAAGAGACATTTCAACAAATATTTAAATGCATCAGGCATAGAAGAATATAGACCTAATGCAAGCAAATGGGATTAGTTTAGATGGGCAAAAAGGTTTCTGTGTTGTACAAATCTGTGACTCTATGAAATGCAATACAAACAGACAGTAACAACAATGAAACAGAAACAGGCACAAAATCACGATTCATTGCCTTTGGTCATTTTTGCAACTTCGGGGTGATGTGGATTATCTCCCTCTTTCAACATTGAAGTTGTCATTCATTAACATTCCTTTTTATTACATTTTGGAATAACTGATATTAGAGGATGAAAGGATAGAGGGCAGCGCAGCACCAGAACCGTCGAGCCACCCGGCAGGCCTGGCTCGCCCTCCACAGAACGGGAAAACCAGTCTGAAGAGGGAAGACACTGAGCCCGAAGAGGGACGCCGCTGAGCCTGGCGCCTGCTTGCCCCCGAGAACCATAGAACTGAAGAGGAGGGAGGAAGGAGTCGGCGACGGACGACGCACGAACAAAGGGGCTGTAAGCGGAACCAGGGTCTTTCCGTCCGTGCCCACAGGATCGGCTGCGAGAGATGGCCCCAGGGACACAAAGGACCGAATGGTGTCCGGGCGTGGAGAGGGACGATGGCAACGGACATTTATGACCTGTTTCAGCTGCGACTTTGAAAATGGCATCAGTCCTGGCTGCTCATGTATATAGTCTCAGTGGGATATTTCTATACACTTTGTACTTAATATGGGATTGTGTGTATGTATAGTAATAATTGACTAAACTGTATGCAATTTTTTTTTTTTTTTTTAACTTAGTACATGTGATAATAAAGAACAATTGAACCATTGAAATAAGACATTCATGCAAATTGACATTTCGATTTTGGGAAAAATAATCTTTCAACCCTCTCTAATGCCTCTCATAATTTTATATACTTTTATCAGGTCTCCTCTCAGCATCCGAAGCTCCAGAAAAAAACAATCCTAGTTTGTCCAGTCTCTCCTGAGAGCTGATATGCTTCATTCCAGGTACCAACCTTTTTTTGTACCCTCTCCAAAGCCTCTACAACCTTCCTGTAATGCAGAGACCAGAACTGCACACAATTCTCCAAAGGTGACCAAACCAAAGTTTTATATAATTACAATATGACTTCCCAACTTTCATATTCAATGCCACGATCAATAAATGCAAGTATACAGTTTGCTCTTTTTACCATGCTGTCTACTTGCGTTGCCACTTTCAGGGATCTAAAGCGGCCAAAGATCCCCCTGTACATCAATGCTATTAGGGTCCTGCCAATAACTATATACTTTCCCCTCACATTTGACCTCTTAAAGTGCAACACCTCACACTTATCCGGATTAATCTCTGTCTGCTGTTCCTCCACCAATATTTCCAACTGATCTATATACTGCAGTATCCTTTGACAACCTTCCTCACTATTCATAACTCCACCAACTTTTGTGTCATCTGTATATTTACAAAACAGCTACTTGCGCTTTCATACAAATCATTAATAGATATTACAAGCAACAGAGTTACCAACACTGATCCTTGTGAAACCTATCTGGTCACAGACTTCCAGTCTGCCAAGTCTACCAAGTCTCTTTTGATCTTCAAGAAGGGTCTTTACCCGAAATGTCACTCACTCCTTCTCTCCAGAGATGCTGCCTGTCCCACTGAGTTACTCCAGCGTTTTTTGTGTCCATCTTCGGTTTAACCCAGCATCTGCAGTTCCTTCCTACACTATTGGTCCCATGTGCCTTAACTTTCTGGATCAGCCTAACATGAGGGATATCCTTGACTGCTTTACTAAAGTCCATGTAGACAACATCCATTGCCCTAAAAAACACACAAAGTGCTGGATTAAATTAGCAGGTCAGGCAGCATCTCTGTAAAATATGTATAGGTGACATTTCACTTTGGGACCTTTCTTTGAACTGATTGTGGTGAGGGGTAGAGAGGAAAGCTGGATGAGAGGTGGGGTGGATCTGGGGGAGATTGCTAGAGAAAGGCGATCATGAAGAGAACACGGGCAGGAGTGATGATTTGGGTACTCTGAATTGCAAGGGCGGCTGGGGTGGAGGGTAGGAGTGGGATCGAAAATCAGAGTTTTGTTGGGCTATTCAGTTGTTGGAAGATTGCTGTGTGGGGCTGATGGAGGGCAGAGGGATGAAAGTCCAAGCCTGGGTGAATCTTTGGGAGGGGCAGAGAGGAGGGACCAAAGCCTTGGAAGGAGGCTCTAGGTTAGGGATGGCCTGGACCATAGTCATCCAATTGTTCGAGAAGGGGTGTGTGGATTAGCGGGTGCTGGTACTTTGAATGGATGGTAAATCAGATACCACCTGATCAGTATTGATCGGCATTGAATACTAGATTTTCTAGATGTGCGGAATAATAGCCATGATGACTTGGTTTAATTCCTCTTCGGTGTTGCAGAGAGGAGTATTGCAAAAGGAAGACGTACTTTGGTGTACTTCAGATATGAAAATTGTTGTTACTGCATTTCAATTTGTCATATGTCCATTTGAAACTATGTAATCAAGAAATAAATGGTTTGTGGGCACTCATTTCTAGGCATAAAAAAAGTCATAAATTACCATAAAATATTTGTGAAGTCATGTGGTGGTGTGGTTTAGGGTGCCCAATTGTGGGAAGGATAATAAAACTATTTTCACAATGCAGATTGCAGGAGACTTTTCCCCATTTCAGAGGTAAATTAAACTGGCAGACATAGGTTTAGGGTAACGCTGATGAGATTCAGAAGGGATATGAAGTGGACCCATCGACTAGTAAGCACCAGGAATGCACTGGTTAAGAGCAGTCAAAGCTTGGTTGCGGAAGGTATTTAAGAAGCGTTTAGAAAGATGTTTTAGGCATAGAGGACCATGGACAAACTACTGGGCAATGCAGTTAATGCGGAAGGGTGCTCACTGGCCTGCGGGGACGAGTTGGGTCGAATGGCCTGTTTCCATACTGTACAATGCTATGATACAGAAACTGCCTCATGTTTTCCAGCGTTTCATCATTCAGCTTTATTATCAAAGCTGATGTTGTTCCATTGGGACAGCTTTGTCGAAAGCCTGTATTTTGTGAGTGCCAAGTATAAAGGTATTCATACAGTGCATTCAGAAAGTATTCGGACCTCTTCACTTTTTCCATTTTGTTACTTTATAGCCTTATTCTAAAATAGATTAAATTATTTATTTTTTTATCATCAATCTACACACAATACCCCATAATAAAAAAGCAAAAGTGTTTCGACATTTTTGCAAAGTAATTAAAAAGAAATAGCTGAAATATCACATTTACATGTATTCAGACCTTTTACTCAGTACTTTTGGTAGTGATTACAGCCTCAAGTCTTCTCGGGTATAATAGTACAAGCTTGGCACACCTGTATTTGGGTAATTTCTCCCATTCTTCCCTGCAGATCCTCTCAAGCTCTGTCAGGTTGGATGGGGAGCGTCGATACACAGCTATTTTCAGGTCCCTCCAAAGATGTTGGATCAGGCTCTGTCTGGGCCACTCAAGGACATTCACAGACTTGTCACGAAGCCACTCCTGCGTTGTCTTGGCTGTGTACTGAGGGTCATTGTCTTGTTGGAAGGTGAACCTCCACTCCAGTCTGAGGTCCAGAACGCTCTGGAGCAGGTTTTCATCAAGGATCTCTCTGTACTTTGCTCCGTTCATCTTTCCCTCCATCCCAACTAGTCTCCCAGTTCCTGCTGTTGAAAAACATCCCCACAGCATGATGCTGCCACCACCATGCTTCACCGTGATGAGCGGTGCCTGGTTTCCTCCTGATGCTTGGCATTCAGGCCAAAGAGTCCAATCTTGGTTTCATCAGACCAGATAATCTTGTTTCTCATGGTCTGAGAGTCCTTTAGGTGCCTTTTGGCAAACTCCAAGCAGGCTGTCATGTGCCTTTTACTAAGGAGTGGCTTCCGTCTGGCCACTCTATCATAAAAGCCTGATTGTTGAAGTGCTGCAGATATAGTTGTCCTTCTGGAAGGTTCTCCCATCTCCACAGAGGAACTCTGGAGCTATGTCAGAGTGACCATCGGGTTCTTGGTCACCTCCCTGACCAAGGCCCTTCTCCCCCGATTGCTCTGTTTGGCCGGGCGGCCAGCTCTATGAAGAGTCCTGGTGATTCCAAAGTTCTTCTATTTATGAATGACGGAGGCCACCGTGCTCTTCGGGACCTGCAATGCTGCGGAAATTGTTTTATACCCTTCCCCAGATCTATGTCTCGACACAATCCTGTCTCGGCGATCTACAGACAATTCCTTTGTCTTCATGGCTTGGTTTTTGCTCTGACATGCACTGTCAACTGTGGGACCTTATATAGACAGGTGAGTGCCTTTCCAAATCATGTCCAATCAATTTAACTTACCACTGGTGGACAATCAAGTTGTAGAAATATCTCAAGGATAATTAATGGAAACAGGATGAATCTAAGCTAAATGTTGAGTGTCACAGCAAAGGGTCTGAATGCTTATATAAATGTGATATTTGAGTTATTTCTTTTTAATTATTTTGCAAAAATTTCTAAACACCTTTTTTTACTTTTTTTAAATTATGGGGTATTGTGTGTAGATTGATGATAAATAATTAATTTAATCCATTTTAGAATAAGGCTATTATGTAACAAAATGTGAAAGAAGTGAAGGGGTCTGAATACTTTCTGAATCCACTGTATGTTTCAGTGAATAAGACTTGGAACTCCGCTATCAAACATATACATTCGGAAGCCGTCTGCATAGAGTAACTCTGTCAGAGGTTCCGTGACCTTGGTTCTGGAGGGGAGGTGATGTAAGTTAAACAGTTTCCCTTTGGTCCTATGGATTAGTACCACTACACGAGGAATTTTATTGGTAGTGTTGTGACCAGAAAGATTGAGAAAATGAATGGGATGATGACCCAGCCTTGTTTGTCACCTCTCTGTACTGGAATTAGAGTGATAGAGTGATACAGTGTGGAAACAGACCCTTCGGCCCAGCTTGCCCACACTGGCCAACATGTCTCAGCTACACTAGTCCCACAGCCTGCATTTGGTCCACATCCCTCCAAACCTGTCCTATCTCCCTCAAACCTATATAACTGTTTCTTAAACGTTGGGATAGTCCCAGCCTCAACTACCTCATCTGGCAGCTTGTTCCATATACCCACCACCCTTTGTGTGAAAAAGCTACCCCTCAGATTCCTATTAAATTTTCCCCTTTACCTTGAACCTATGTCCTCTGGTCCTAGATTCCCCTACTCTGGGCAAGAGACTGTGCATCCACCCAATCTATTCCTCTCATGATTTTGTACACCTCTATAAGATCACCCCTCATCCTCCTGCACTCCATGGAATAGAGACCCAGCCTACTTAACCTCTCCCTATAGCTCGCACCCTCTAGTCCTGGCAACATCCTCGTAAATCTTCTCTGAACCCTTTCAAGCTTGACAATATCTTTCCTATAACATGGTGCCTGAACTGAACACATTATGCTAAATGCGGGCTCACCAACGTCTTATACAACTGCAACATGACCTCCCAACTTCTACACTCTATACTCTGACTGATGTAGGCGAATGTACCAAAAGCCTTTTTGGCCACCTTATCTATCTGCGACTCGGCCTTCAAGGAACCATGCACCTGCACTCCTAGATCCCTTTGCTCTACAACACTCCCCAGAGGCCGACATTCACGGTGTAGGTCTTGCCCTTCTTAGACGTCCCAAAATGCAACATCTCACACTTCTCTGTAATAAATTCCATCAACCATTCCTCAGCCCACCTGGCTATTCGATCCAGATCCTGCTGCAATCTTTCACAATCATCTTCACTCTCTGCAAAACCACTCACTTTTGTATTATCAGTAAACTTGCTAATCTTGCCCTGTATGTTCTCATCCAAATCATTGATGTAGATGATAAACAGTAACGGGCCCAGCACCGAACCCTGAGGCACACCACTAGTCACAGGTCTCTAGTTTGAGAAGCTACCTTCCACCATCACCCTCTCCTTTCTTCCATGGAGCCAATTTGCTATCCATTCAGCTGCCTCACCTTGGATCCCATGCAATCTAACCTTCCAGAGTAGTCTACCATGCGGAACCTTGTCAAATGCCTTACCCAAATACAACTTCTACAGCTCTGCCCTCATCAACCTTTTTGGTCACATTTTCAAAAATCTCAATCAGATTTGTGAGACATGACCTCCCACGTACAAAACCATGCTGACTATCCCTAATCAACCCTTGCTCGACCAAATGCCTGTATAACCTATCCTTCAGAATACGCTCTAGTCACTTTCCAACTACAGATGTTAAGCTCACCGGCCTATAGTTCCCAGCATTTTCCCTGCAAGAGGCAAACATTTGTCACCCTCCAGTCTTCCGGAACCTCTCCTGTATTTAAGGACGACTCGTAAATTTGAAGCAGGGCTCTCGCAATTTCCTCTCTGGTTTCCCGCAATGTCCTCGGATGTATCTGATCTGGCCCTGGAGATCTGTCTACCTTCATACATGACAGTACCTTCAGTACTTCTTCAACGGTAACTCTGATAATAATTCTGAGGTGGAGCTATTTGTTAAAATAGTGACTTCATGCCCATCATGAAGCAGACAGCAGATGTTGGAGACAACCAAAATTGAAAAGTTCCTCTCAATTGAGAAGGTTGATCAATGCGTAGTGTCATAGAATTAAAGAGAGATATGGCATTGAAACAAACCTTCAATCCACTGTGCCAGTGGCGACTGACATCCAATCATTTTGCACTAATCCTTCATTAATCCTTAAATAATTGTTCACACAAAAGACACACAGTACTGTAGTAACTCAGTGGGTCAAGTAGCATCACTGGAGAACATGGATAGGTGATGTTTCAGGTCGGGACCCTTCTTCAGATCGATAGTGGTGGGGAGGGAGGGAGGGGGGGTTAGCGAAAGCTAGATGAGAGGTGGCTTTGGAAAAAGTCTAGCGATTGATGGGTGGAAACAGGGTGAGGTGGGGTTTAATGGGCAGATGGGTGGAAAAAGGCCAGAGATGCGAGTTTGGGTCAGAACATGGTCGAAGAGCAGGAGAGCCGCATGAAACACCGATTGGGAGCAGTGAGAGAGGATTTTGTGAAAGTCCTGTCCGAGAGAGGAGGAGAACTTCTTCAAAGTAGTCATACTTTGAGGAGATTTTATAATGCAGCAGTAAAATGCAGACAAAATGTGTAGGAAGGAACTGCAGATGCAGTTCGCCGACGACACCACCGTTGTTGGACGAATTGATGATGATGAGTCAGAGTATAGTAGGGAGATCGATCGATCGACTGATCAAATGGTGCCAGCCAAACAACCTGGCTCTCAATGTCAGTAAGACCAAGGAAATGATTGTGGACTTTGGATGAAGAAGGACGAGGACCCAAAAACCTGTCTATATATCGACGGGATGACAGTGGAGCGAGTCAAAAGCTTCAAATTCCTGGGCGTGCATATTTCTGAAGGTCTTTCCTGGACCCAGCGCACTGATGTAATTATAAAGAAAGCTCATCAGTTCAGTTTAGTCTATTGTCATGTGTATCGAGGTACAGTGAAAAGCTTTTGTTGTGTGCCAACCAGTCAGCAGAAAGACAATACGCGATTACAATTGATCCTTTACAGTGTATAGATACATGTTAAAATAATAACATTTAGTGCAAGGTAAAGCCAGCAAGGTCCGGTCAAGAATAGTCTGAGGGTCATCAAAAAGGTAGATAGTAGTTCAGCACTGCTCTCTGGTTGTTGTATGATGATTCAGTTGCCTGATAACAGGTGGGAATAAACTGTCCTCGAATCTGGTGGTGTGCGCTTTCACACTTCTGTACCTATTGCCTGAGGGGAGAAGAGGGAGTGACCAAGGTGCCACACATCCTTGATTATGGTGCTGGCCTTGTCGAGGCAGCGTGATGTATAAATTGAGTCAATAGAATGGTTTATGTGATGGTATCGACTGCGTCCGCAATTCGCTACAATTTCAGCGCCTCTACTTTCTGAGAAGATTGCAGAGATTCCGTATGTCAGAGAGGACTCTTGATTCTTGGTTTACACCGAAGATAGAAACAAAATGCTGGAATAACTCAGAGTCAGGCAGCATTTCTGGAGAAAAGTAGGTGACGTTTTGGGTCGAGCCCCTTCCTCAGAATAAATGTCGATACAATGAACGGTGCATGCTGGTTCATGGCACTTTACCATGTAACATCTGTTCACCTGTTTCCTTCTCACCACCCACTTACACATTTTCCAATTGACTGCATTCTGTGTTCACAATGTGGCCTCCTCCACAATGGAGAAACCAAATGCGGATTGTGTGTGATGACTTTGCAGAGCACGTGCCCTCAACCTACAGAGCGACCTTGAGCTTCAGGTTGCCTGCCATTTAATTCACCATCTACTCCCACTCGGACCTCTCTCCGTGGCCTCCTTTACTGTTAAAATAGAGTCCAACGCAAGCGAAAGGAACAACACATCTTTTTTTCTCTCTGGGCATGTTACAACTTGCAGGACTCAATACTGAATTCTCAACTTTATATAACTGCTTCTTCCTTTCTGTTTATATAATAACTGGCATATTTTGCCATCTATTTCTACTCCTGCTCCCATCCTTTCCCCATTTTACTCTTTATGGTCAGACTATAAAACATTATACACAGATTATGCAATATGCACAGGTTACACAATATTAACAGCACATTATGCAGACAAAGGAGCATCTTAGATAGACACAAACAGCTGGAGTAACTCAGCAGGTCAGGCGGCATCTCTGGAGAAAAGGAATAGATGACGTTTCGGGTCGAGACCCTTCTTCGGACTTAGCTTAATTGCTCTCATTATTTCACCCTATCAGGGAAACTTCCTTTGTTCCACCCATTGCGTTCGTCCTCCTTCTCCACTACTCCCACAACATTTTTCTTTCTTTCTCAGTTCTGATGAAGGGTTCCAGGTGTGAAATGTTAACTGGAGACACAAGGGACTGTGGATGCTGGAATCTTGAGCAAAACGCAATGTGCTGAAGTAACTCAGTGGGTCAGGCAGCATCTGTGGATGCCCTCTGCATCTGCGGACTGACCCATTGAGTTTCTCCAGCACTTAGTATTTGCTTCAATGTTAATTGTTCATCTTTCCGTCGGTGCTGCATGACCTGCTGAGTTTTTCCAGTGTTTTCTCTTTTTATTTCAGATTAGTGTAAATTGGTACTTGATGGTTGCCATGGACACGATAGGCAGGAGGGTCTGATTCCAAGCTGCAAGAGTGAAAACTAATCCTAATCACCTTGTATAGAAATTATCTCAAAACCATATACTTTCTATCTACCAAAAAAAACCATTATCTCCATTCATCCAGTCTGTACCTTTTATTATTTTTTAATATCTATTGGATCAATTTTCAATCGTAGTTGGATAGAATAGCTTATCTACTCTATTCTTGTATTCTTGAATTATTCTATTCCAGGATCACTCTGATCAACCTGCACTCCTACCTCCAGGTCTATTGTATCGCTCCCATGGAACAAATGTCTTCGAACTGAACTTAAGTCTGGTCTAACCATTTTTCTGCAGAGTCATCATGACCTCTACAATGCATCCTAATAGATATGCTATTGTTCACTTCCCCCCATTTTCCTAATGTTCATTCCCTTTTAAAAATCTGAACATCTGGGTCAATAAACTATTTTTGTTTCAATTATCTATCAATTTGGTGTTAGTGAAGACTTTGCAGATCTATCAATTGGATAGCATTTACTTCCACTATAGCACCAGAAAGAGCAGAGATATTGACAATACTGTCTTATAAAAAAGTCTTATGGATCCTGTTTGTATATTAGGTCATGAAGTTGTCCTCACATTTTGGTTATTTTAGAATCTCCATTTTGGAATATCAGTGAAGAAGCACATATCATATCATTACCTCTGCAGGTCTCCAAGTAGCATTTTGAGTCACACAGATTTGGCATCTCTTGACACACTTTATTCCTCCCTCGGAATGGGGAAGCACCTTATCTTTGTAATAGTCCAAAATACTGGCATAGCATTTAAATTCAAAAGTGTTCAGCACTACCTAACTGTCTCAGAAACATACTGCAGTCTCTTAAGGTTTCATTAATTTAATTTGAGTCAGACTTGATCTGACCTATTTATGCAATCTCCCCTGTGTTGCACCTTCTAAAAAAAGATTGTACCAAAAAAAAAAATCAATAAGGCCGAATAAAACTGAGCAAAGTTCTTTGATACAGACATTGTATTATTTAAAACATGGGAAAAAAATGACCGCTCTTTGATAAGAATCAGAATAGCCAGTAATCAAAAGGATTTTTTTTGCCTCTGCTTTTTTAATGTTATTATGAATCAACATGGGGCGGTATGGTGGCACAGCGGTAGACTTGCAGCCTTACAGCGCTTACAATAACACTGACAGAGACCGACTACGGGTGCTGCCTGTACGCAGTTTGTACATTCTCTCAGTGACCGTGTGGGTTTTCACAGAGACCTTCGGTTTCCTCCCACACTCCAAATATGTACAGGTTTGTAGGTTAATTGGCTTGGTATAAATGTAAAGTGTCCCTAGTGTGTGTAGGATAGTGTTAATGTGCGGGGATCACTGGTTGGTGCGGACTCATTGGGCCAAAGGGCCTGTTTCCGCGCTGTATCTCCAAATTAAACTAAATTAGATTTACACCAGGGGGAGCTAGTAGGTCTCTCTGCATTCAGCACGTCAGTGAGATTGTTCAGAAATAGAAGTTTGTGTCATTTCAGTCTAAAGAGCCTCAGGAATAATTTTGGTTTAATTTGTACATTACTAAGACTGTTGTCGTCCAATCATGGTTTTAGCACTCCTCCTGCTCCTCTGGTTTAGTTAATAATATACAATCAGATATTGTACTGAGCTAATTGGAGGAGGAATTCAGGCTTAATAACAACTGAGGAAATCGAAGCAGGATGCTATCAGCCATTCACTTGAACCTCCTCTGCCATTCAGTTAGATCATTGCTGGCCAGCACCTGCTCCACTCTCTGACTGCATTTGTCCGCACTCTGTGTTTCTCTTAATGTCCAAAAAGATATTGGTCATTCCCTTTTATAAAAGCAACGAGTGAACATCCACGGCCCTCTAAAGCAGGGAATTACTAAGATTTATAAACATCTACGTAACAACATTTCTCCTCATCTCAGTGCTAAATGGCTGACTCGTTTCAATCCCCGTTCCCAGCCCCTAGCTGGTAGAAACAGCTTGTCAGCATCTATCCTGTCGATACCTCTCAGAATCTTGCACGTCAATGAGATCGCCTCTTATTCCTTCTAAATTCCACCGTGCATTTTTCTTAACATTGTCAACCCACTCATTCTAGGAATCAATTTATGAAATTATATCATACTGATGCCATAGCTGAACGACACTTAATACTCCAAATGAGGTCTCTTCAAAGCAACATACAGTGTCAACAAAACTCCCTTACCCATGTAGTCCACAGTTCTACACTAAAGGCCAAAATACTATTTCCCTGTTGTACTTGCATTTATTCTTTCTGTGTTTCTTGAATCAGCAGACCGTGATGACCTCAGGTCCTGACTGGAAACGTCACTTATTTGTGTTCTCCAGAGATGCAGCCTGACCTGCTAAGTTATTCCTGCACTTTGTTTCCTTTTATGTAAACCAGCATCTGTAGTTCCTTGTTTCTACATTTTGACGTCTGATTTTTATCTATTCAGCTTTCTGTGGTATTTCCTGGAAGAACAGCACCTTATAATCTGCCTGGGTGCCTTACAACTCTACAGCATGAACTTCAAATTTTTCAATTTCAAATAATCCACCGATCCCGCTTCCCTTCTCCCAACCCCAACTCTTTCTCTTGGCACACACCTTTCTGCCATCAAATCTGTCACCCTGTTCCTTTCCCCTCCTCCTTATATGCATTTCTCAATCCTCCATGCTTTATCCAGCATTTTCTCCTTATCCATTCTCTTTCTCTTATTCCCTGTTCTCTTCCACCCATATCTCTCCCTCTGAATTTGTATTTCACTCCACCCCTTTCCTTCTTTAAACTTTAGACTTTGGACATCAGAGATACAGCATGGAAACAGGCCCTTTGGCCCACCGTGTCTGCGCTGACCAACGTTCCGTGTGTGCACACTGACTATCCTACCCACAAGGAACAATTTACAAATTTACCAAAGCCAATTAACCTACATATCTGTACATCTTTGGAGTGTGGAAGGAAACTGGAGCTCCCGGAGAAAAACCATGTGGTCACAGGGAGAACGTACAAACTCCGTAGGCAGGATCGAAGCCGGATCCCTGACACTGTAATGCAGCAACTCTACTGCTGCGCCACTGTGCCACCCAGCTGATACCCTTTTGTCTCCATTTCACCTCTAGCCTTTGTGATTATCTCCACCCATCAGCCAATCATCGCCCTGCCCCTCACTTGCTTCCACCTATCTCTTGCCAGACTTTGCCCCATTCCGAACTCTCCTCACAAGCTTTGTACCCCTACTTTGTCAGCCTGAAGAAAGGTCATCTGTCCATTTCCCTCCACAGATGCTACCTGACCCACTGAATTCCTCCATCACTTTGTTTTTTTGCTCAAGACTGCAGCACCTGTAGTTCCTTCTGTCTCCATTTCTGTGGAATGTTGTTAATGTATTTTGTGCTCTTGAAAATCAAAAAAATGCTTTGATACGTTAACACATGATGCTAACCTAAATATGGGTATATTATTTGTTTATATCAAATTCATACCAAAAGTTGGATAACAGAAGAAGTTTGAATACGTGATCGATGGTTGGTATGGACTCGGTGGGCTGAAGGGCCTCTTTTCATGCTGTAGCTTTGAACTAAACTAAACAAAACAATGGGTTGATCATCTGAGGCGCTCATTTGTTTAAACGGCAGCTACGTAACTTTCTCATTTTTGATAACCCAACAGCGTATCTGTTTTTCCCCCACCTCTCCACCAATTCAAAACCACTATGCTCGTACAATACGGCAGGCAAAGTTAGAGATGCAGCTACAATCCCTTTGTAAGATATCCAATATGTTCTCTGGGTGGAAGGTGAGATATTTCAAAAAGCATAAGGGGATCTGGAAATGTTGGTCTGGTCTTATAAGACCACTGATGCATAGAAAATGCATTGTCATTGCTCAGTCTGAAGAAGGGTTCCCACCCGAAACATCACCATCCTTTTTCTCCAGAGCTGCTGCCTGACCCACTAAGATACTCCAGCATTTTGTGGTTTAAACCAGCATCTGAAGTTCCTTCCTAGCCATTTCTCCTCATGTTGTTTTCCAATACTATTCAAATGGATCTAATTGGGAACGTATGTATGCCAGGTTAATTTATTCTTTCACAAATAGAATTTACCTGCTCAGAAAATTCAAACACCATTCATGATGATTGGTTAGGCTATGAAGTTCTTGATATTCTATTTCTAATCCTACGCAAGAAAATTATCAGTGAAATGTGACATTCATTTTGTTGTGGATGAAACATCTTACCTAGTGCTTATCTAATTGAGCGGGTGCAATTTAGAATTTCAGAAGTTTCAACCCTTTAATCCTCTTGTGTCTTGGGGCAGAGTACAATGGTCTTTTCAATACTTCACATTTGTGAATGCTAAACTAAATCAAAGGATGTAACAATGGACAGACACCATTGGTTAAAATTCTTTGTGAAATTGATTGTTATGGAGGCGTCCAGATTGTGTTATATTATTTGGCCTACCTGAATGTGCTGAGCAGGGCAGATTATTCAAGTGGAAAATAAAAGTAGGTGAGGAATGGAATGGATAAATGGCCAGTCCTAAAGAAAGAAAGCGAGGGTCTTATGAAGATGGAAAATTGAATCTTGAGACTTGGAGATTGCAAGGTGCCCAGACAAAAACTGAGGATGGTTTAGTGAACTTACTTTGGGCCAAATTATGACAGTTATGGAGGGCAGAGATGAGGAGTTCCGAGAGGGTGTGTGATTGTCAATAAAAATGGTAGGCAGCAAGGAGTTTAGGGTCTCTTCTATCGGCTGAGTGAAGGTGCCTCGCAGTGACCTCTCAATATGCATTTGATGTCTCTAATGTGAACACTGAACACAGTAGACTAAATTGCGAGGAGAGAGACAAAGTGCGTGAATAACTCAGTGGGTCAGGCAGCATCGCTGGTGAAATGAATGGGTGACGTTTCTGGTCGAGGCCCTTCCTATCCTGAAAAGTCACCCATCCATTTTCTCCAGAGATGCTACCTGAGTTATTCCAGCACTTTGTGTCTATTTTCGGCATAAACCAACATCTGCAGTTCCTTGTTTCTAGACTACATCGCAAATTCCACTATTTCAAGGTTAATGATTCTTTGGGAACCCCGGATGGTGGGAAGGGAAAAGGGGAAAGTTAAAAGAACAAGGGTAGCATCTCCGCAGAATGCACTGGAAGGAGCCATGGAATGGGGAGAGGTGGATGGGGATGGAACAACGAGATTATGCTGCTTTTTGGATGGGATGTTCAACCCTCTGTGTCCCAGGTGGCTGGAAAAGATTCACTGACACTGTTTCAAAGAGGGACAATGAAGTTATCCCTGGTGACCTGCGTATGTTTATCACTCAATCAAAATTGCTGAAACAGATAATTGGGTGATTATCACATTACTGTCTGGGGAAGCTTGCTCGGCTCAAATTAGCAACTGCATTTCTTACATCATATCAATCATCACACTTCAAAATGTACTTCATTGGCTCTAGAATGTATTGAAGTGAAAATATAGTTTCAATTCATGTTTTGTTTTGACTGGAATTGTGCGAGTTGTTATCGAGTTATCCACTGGCGGATTATTTGGTAGAATCACAGGGAAAATGGTGTAAGTGGTTGTGTACGCCACTTTATCTGTGTTCTCAACACTAATCAGGTAAATTTGTGCCGTAAGTTCAGAACAAGATGAAAATCCAGCCATTTGGTTCCTATAACTCCCTGACAGACTGAGGTTTTCTTAGTTGAGTGCTCATCCTGGAGTTATAGCACAAGTACTTTGTATTTTAATTGTAATTTAAGGACTCTATGAATGCTTTATGATGCAAATATTGGTAATGAAGATATAACTGCAGTTGCTGGAATTTTGAGCAAAAAACAGCATTGGAGGAACTCAGTGGGTCAGGCAGCATTGGAGTTCTTCCAGCACTTTGATGTTTGCTCAGGTAACAAGACTTTTCACATTTCATGTAACCGCTTTGACAAAGAGTGTGTGTTGATAATGTTAAATATCAGCTCATCATCATCAGATTTTATATGTTCAAAGTCTAATCTAAAATAAAATAAAATGTATTTGAATAAATCATAATTTTCAAAAACTCCTCTGATTATCTGCATCCATTATTATAAGGTACTAAGGATATTGTATAATGGATACGTCTCGAATTTTTAAAAAAAAACATTCTTTGGAGCTAAGAATATACTGTATGGTCCATAATTTACTGCCAATTTGTGAAGATGGCTTAATGGGATCCTATTGGTGGTATCCACATACGTCATGGTCCTGGATTCCATGGAAGTGTCCTCACTCAGATCTTAGTTGCATCAAAGAGCATCGATACATAACTCTTGCAGCTTTAAGTAATGGTTTTGTGAATGCCAGGTGAAAATATATCAAAGAAACAACATCAAAGAATACTGGCATTGGTACTGGCAAGTGGGGTCTCATATTTAACTAAAACAAGTAGAACAAAAACAGAAAAAGAAAATGGTTGTGAAGCGTTCTCTTTGTAGTGGTCGAGGCAGATTGCTAATTTTCAGAACTGTTGTCTGAACAGATTTAGAGGACACGGGTGAAGGACAATGTTGAAATAGTTGTTGGAGTGTAAGTATTTAAAGTGTATATCCAGCAGCTGTAAAAATGTGCCAATGAACATGGTGCAAGTTAATATACTGGACACATTTAAGAACCAATTTTAGATAACATAATGCAAGAGTGAATGAGTTGACCATTCTGGAAAGAGAATCAAGAGAGTCAAGAGTGTTTAATTGTCACGTGTATCAAAACAGGACAATGAAATACTTACTCGCAGCAGCATAGCAGGTCTATAAATATAGTACTCCATAGATTACATCATAAACAAACAAAAAAATAAGTTCAATAAATAAAACTTTGATATTAGTGCAAAATAAAACAAAAGCTCAAAATCCCTAGTGCAACCGAGTCAGCTTGTAGTTTGAATATTAGTTGTAGTTTGTGGTACTAAATAGCCATGAAGTTGCTCCTTAATCTGGAGGTCACTCCTGTACCTACTTCCTGGTGGCAGGTGTGAAATGAAAGCATGGCCAGAGTGGTGTGGGTCCTTGATGATGCTGGCTGCCTTTTTGAGACTGCACCTCTCACAGATCCGTTCGATGGTGGGGATATCAGTATCCATGATGGACCAGGCAGTGCTTTTTGTAATTTCCTTCATTCCTTAGCGTTTGAGTTGTCAAACCATGCTTTGATGCAACCAGTCAATTTGCTCTCTACCTTACACCTGCAGAAGTTTAGGAGAGTATTTGTTGACATACCAAATATCCTTAATCTTCTAAGGAAGTAGAGACATTGATGGGCTTTCTATATTGTTCTTTATGATAGGCTTTCTTTATAATGTGCTGGGTCCAGGACAGTTCTTCAGAGATATGCATGCCTATTAACGTGAAGTTGTTGACTCTCTCTGCCACCGATCCGTCATTGAAGATTGGTTTGTGGATCCTCAACCTCCCCCTTCTAAAGTCAACAATCAGCTCCTTGGTCTTACTGCCATTGAGAGCATGGTTGGTGTTTTGGCACCATCCAACCTGACGATCGATCTTCCTTCTGTCTCATCATATATCCGTGATTCATCTAACAACAGTGGTGCCGTCGGCAAATTCAAAGATAGAGTTGGAACTGTGTCCGGCTGCACAGTCATAGGTAGAGAGTGGAGAATGGAGAATTTCAAGTATTTTCGAGCTGGGAACATTTAAAAGTTTGGGTGAGAGATTCAGGCTAATTTGAGGGGAACACTTTATTTTGGTAGATGGTGGTCATGATCTGGAATTTGCCGTTTGTAATGGTGGTGGAAGTGAAATCATTCAGGGAATTAGGTGGACACGAAGGAAAATTGCATGATGTGAGGAACTGTGTCTGATGAGATTACTCCATGAGGATTTAGCATGGACAATGGTAAAAATGGCTTCATAGGCCATAACATAACTATTATTTTGAATAGTTTCAAACTGTACATAAATTGTTCATAATAGTAAATGCAAAAATCAGGTAACAAAAATATCCAAGGTGATAACAAGGAACTGCAGATGCCGGTTTATACCGAAGGTAGACACAACATTCTAGAGTAACTCAACAGGTCAGGCAGCATCCTTGGAGGTTGAAACACTTCTTCAATCTTCTCTCGAAAACATGGATAGGTGATGATTTGTGTTGTAACCCTTCGTCAGATGATGTTCAAGGGTCAGCTCGGAGCTTCATGGCCAAAATAAACCTGTTTTTATTTTAAAACAAACATAGCAGAAATTCACTAAGAGATGCCAAACAAATTATAGAACTGTGTTATCATATTGTAGAACACCACTGAAATTCCGAGATACAATGGAACTGGATTTTGTAAGTTGGCTGCAATAGTAATAAATAAAAATAACATTTTACATTATTACATGGTACGGATACAGTGAGAATCTTTATTTACTGATTAGAAATGTAAAAGATGATAGAGCATAGATTTAAGGCCAGAGGGGAAAGTTTAATTGAGATATGCAGGGCAAGTATTCTATATATACAGTAGATAATGGAGGGTGCCTGGAACAAGGGTGGTTTAAGAGGTTTTTTGCTCGACACACGGATATGTGGCATCAACTTGGCATCATGTTCGGCATGGACATAGAAACAGAGCAACATAGAAAATAGGTGTAGGAGTAGGCCATTCGGCCCTTCAAGCCAGCAACGCCATTCAATATGATCATGGGTGATCATCCAAAATCAGTACCCCATTCCTGCTTTATCCCCATATCCCTTGATTCCATTAGCCCGAGGAGCTAAACACTGTGGACCGAAGTGCCTATACCTGAGCCGTTGTGTTCTATGTTTTTTATAAATGAAAAATAACATAAAATTAATTAACGTTTCTTAGTAGGAGTAGAATTTAAATAGTGATGTGGAGGGACACTCAGATAGGTATTGGCTGTCTGAGCTGGTGTTCCATAGATCCTCTGAAGAAGGCTCAACCTGAAATGTCACCCATTCCTTCTCTCCAGAGATGTTGCCTGTCCTGCTGAGATACTCCAGCTTTTTGTGTCTATCTTCCATATATCAAAGGTTGATAAATATAATGATACTTTGGAGAAAGTAGGCTAAAATTAATATGGAAGAAGGAAAGAATAGTATATGTAATGACATTCTGAGTGTTCTGAAGCTGTTATGTATGGATTAGCCATGAAGAGTGGATGTTGATAACCAAATAAAAATGTTGAAATGTTCAGGATGCTCTGATAGCTAGTGGCTATTTACTGATTAAGCCACTATTTACATACATAGTAAATATTGAGGGTGATCAAAGTACCCTCTCTCTCCTCTACCTCTTGCCACAGAATGCTCCTGTCATAAATGATGTGTGCTGATATCTCTAGGGGCTTGATTCGATGTGCTGTGGAAGATCAGAAGGAACTAGTTTCTACTTTTTCCATTCTTCCATTATTTGAACAAAAAAGCTGACTCACCCATCAGCATTACTGATGAACATCTTTGAAAATTATCAATGAAAATCTTTCATTGTTGTTATTGATGAGATTTAACAAGTTTACAATACTACGATGTACAACATAGATCAAGTGGATTTTTATAATGTATAAGTATGCAGTGATATAAACAGTAAGGAGATAAATGCAGCAAGGTAAGTAGCATCTGTCAAGAGTTAACATTCAGGTTAAGGACTTTGTACGTGGAGTAAACCTGATTGTTCTTGGAGAGTATTTATGGCCAGTCTTACCTTCAGTAAGTCGTGAATAGGTTAAAGTATCCAGAATGGTTGACGGTCTGTGGAATCTGTGGTTGACGGTCTGTGGAATGTAAGAAGGAACTGCAGATGCTGATTGAAACCAATGATAGACACAAAATGTTGCAGTAACTCAGCGGGACAGGCAGCATCTCTGGAGAGAAGGAATGGGTGACGTTTTGGGTCGGGACTCTTCTTCAGTCTCGACTCTAAACATCACCCATTCCTTCTCTCCTTCGATGCTGCCTGTCCCGCTGAGTAACTCCAGCATATTGTGCCTATCTGTGGAATGAGTGGATTCAGTAAATCAGAATTTTGCTCTTATGCTTTTTGTGGCTTAATGGAAACCAATTGTAATCTAGCTTCCTCTAATCTTACTGAATAATGAAACAGTGACAAAAGTATCTGCCAACTTGGAGTGAGAATCCAGATTTCATCAAGTTTCAGACTATAGGTTTAATTTTGGATCCCCAAGTTTCAAGAATTAATCTATATATTACTAAAAGTAAGATCTTGACCGCTTTTGACGCACTGTGATTTGATTACCGAGAGAACGCTGCCACTTACGGCCGTCATTTTTGGCCACCTCGCTCAGAACCCCCCTCCGCCGGACTGGACCAGAGGATTTTTCCCATCAATGAAAAATCAGAGATATTTTAATGTTTTTTTTTTTAATTGCCATTCTCTCTGCTGCCCCTGCTGGTGGGATGGGGGAGGGACTATAAAACCCGGAAGTGGTGTGCCTCACTCAGTCTCTGCAAGATGGAGGAAGCCAGAGGGTCACGTCTCTCTGAGCTCTGAATAACACTGAACACATGTCTGCCCTCAATGTGGTTTGAAAATGAAAATATGGTTCATTTGAAGTAAAAAGGCACTACCTGCAAATGGTTGTTTGGGGGATTTGGGTGGAAGTGAAAAGGCACTGCCTGCAAATGGTTGTTTGTCTAAACTTGACAACTTCCTGTTTGCACTATATTGATTTTAGATAAAATGCTACCACTTACGGCTGTGATTTTTGGCCATCTTACTCAGTCCCCCTCCACTCATCAGGTGCAGAGGATTTTTCACATCAATGACAAACAAAAGTGTTTTTAGTGTTTAAAAAATGTTGAGAATCTCTCTCCAATCAATCACACCATGAAGGCCACACCTTTTCCGGTGGGATGGGGAGGGATTATAAAACCCGGAAGTGTGGGTGTGTGTTAGTCTCTGCATGATGGGGGAGGGAGAGGTCACGACTCTGCCTGAGCTGTGAATCAACTGAACACACTTAATGTCTACTGAACTGTGAGTGTGGTGTTTGTGTGGTTTTATGGTGGTTTTAATGGTGGTTTCACCCTGCTTGAAATAATATGAAACTGCATTTGAATGTGCTGACCTTGCACCCTCCTTGAAATGGTATGAAACTGCACTTGAATTTGGTGGCCTTGCACCCTGCTTGAAGTGGTTGGAAACTACACTTGAATTTGGTGGCCTTGTACCCTGCTTGAAGTGGTAGGAAACTGAACCTGAATTTGATGGCCTTGCACCCTGCTTGAAGTGGTATGAAACTGCACTTGAATTTTGTGGCTTTGCACCCTGCTCGAAGAGGTAAGAAACTGCACTTGAATTTGGTGGCCTTGCACCCTGGTTGAAATGTTAGGAAAATGGAATTTCAAGGAATAGCTGTGAGTCAACTGCCAACCCACCAGCCGTGAGTGAGCTGCCCGCACATCAGGCTTGAGGGACTGAGCTGTCACCCCAAGAATCCATTTGGCCTACAATGTCCATACTATCCCTCTGGAGACCAGTAGTCCCTGCAGCCAACAACACCCATACCAGTGCTCCAGAAACACCCCCCCCCCCCCACTGGCCACCAATATTGGAATTGGTGGAGAGGTGGAATATTGTGTCGGGGGACCAGCCCTCCCATGTAAACATGGGACCCAACGGGTCCCACTTAGTCTAGTTGAATCTAAAATCGAATCCAAAATTATTGCTGGTGCCAGCACCCATCTCCCAGATACCCAGAGGTACATGTGCAGATATACTATGCATCCTGAGATAAATTAAATACATTTATCTTGTCCTAGTTGGTGAATTAGTACTTACACAAAAAATAGGACGGTGCGGTGGCACAGTGATAGAGTTGCTGCGCTTTCAACGCTTACATCACCAGAGACCCGGGTTCGATTCCTGACTACAAATGCTGTCTGTACGGATTTTGCATGTTCTCCCCGTGACCGTAAGGGTTTTCTCTGAGATCTTAAGTTTTCTCCCACACTCCAAAGATGTACAGGTTTGTAGGTTAATTGGCTTGGTAAAAATGTAAAATAGTCCCTATGTGTGTGGGGTAGTGTTAATATGCAGGGGTCGCTTGTTGGACTGGACTCAATGGGCCGAAGGGCCTGTTTCTGCGCTGTATCTCTAAGCGAAACTAAACTAAGCTAAACTACACTAAATAGGAGCATATAGACCATCTGACTCATAAAGCCTGTTTCCCTATGCAATAAGATTCAGACTGATCTCCTGCTTCAATTCAATTTCCCTACACGATCACCACTCTTATGTAATTATCTTGTCTTTGACTAGAATTGCACAATTCTGCACGTTGAAATCTAGCAGCTCTCCATAGGAGGTTATTCCAGAGAAAGGACTACCAACAATATGAGGTATATTCAGTTTTGTGCACGAATATAATTCAAAATTGTGTGTTTAAGATATGCAATTAAATTTGAATACACAATATTAGTCTCCTTGATGAAGCCACGTCTATAATATGTTTTTTTTTTAAAAAGGAAATATAGAAATATAGAAAATAGGTGCAGGGGTATGCCATTCGGCCCTTCGAGCCAGAACCGCCATTCAATATGATCATCCAAAAACAGTAACCTGTTCCGGCTTTTTCCCCCATATCCCTTGATTCCCTTTGCCCTAAGAGCTAAATCTAACTCTCTTGAATACATCCAGTGAATCGTCCAATACTCTAAGAATTTTACATGTTTCTATAAGATCGCCTCTCATCCTTCTAAATTCCATTGAATACAAGCCCAGTCGACCCATCCTTTCATCATACGTCAGTCCTGCCATCCCGGGAATTAACCTGATGAACCTACGCAATATATTCACAAACAACTTTACCATCGAGCAGTTCAGTTAGCTTAAGGTTCAGAATTAAATTTTGATCATTTTTATTGCGTACACTTTTATGTTTGCTTTTTAAGCAGGATTCATTTTCTATAAATGTGAAACTGAATTCTTGCATTGACATTTCTTGCATAAGTCACGGTTACCAAATTTTACATATTTATCAAAACGTGCTGTCTTAATGGAGCGGCTTTCTCTTGGCCAAAAATGCAAGGTGAATATTGGTTATTGAAAAGCATTTGGAAGAGGTTAAGTGATACTCTAAATGTTTCTTAATGAGCATGTGTGCATTCCATACATATCTGTACCTGCATCAAAGGTGAAAGAGTCTAAAAGATAAGCAGTTTCTTCTCATGTTTCAGAAAACATCACACATTTTCATCAAATTTTAAGGAATCAAAGCTATTGGTGTGGAGTTGTCAAAATAATAGAGAAAAGATGTGCAGATATTAAGATCTGTAGGTGCCAATTGCTGAGGCAATAGTGCATGAAAGCATTTGATTTGCCAACAATTGTCCAATTCAATCTAATTTCTTTTGTACAGAAAAGTATGCCTTTGACCAAGGTTTACAGTATTATCATAGCTGAAGCAGGTGAAAACAGTTATCACGCAATGTAAAGGAAAAATCACTGGCCAATCATTTGTGTAAGAAATGGGCAGTTAAAAGCTGACCCCACTTACATTCTTATCTGTTTCCTTGTAATAAGGTAACTCTGTTTGCCAACATTAGAATCACAGAATTGTACTGGATGGAAACAGCCAATTCGGTCCAACTCGTCCACATGGACCAGTTTGCACCTTTCTGTATTAACCCCAACGCCCAGACTTGGTCCATAGCCCACTATGTCTGAGTGATTCAAGTGCAAATCTAGACACTTCTTAAATTCTGCCTGTCATCTAGTTTTAATCCCTATCTCAGGCAGTGCATTCCAGCTACGTATCACTCTATGGATAGAGAAAATCCCCTTATATCTCCTCTACATTTCCTCCCCCCCTCTTAACCTAAGCCTATATCCTCAAGCTTTATCTCCCTCTAAAATGGGGACAATATTCCTGAGTCTACCCTATCTATATCTTTCATCAAGGTTATATACCTCAATATGTCCCATCTTAACCTCCTCTGCTCCAGGGAGAATAAACTTGTCCCACTTAGGAAACCTGAACGGAAACCTCTGGTGACCTTGCCCGCGACCCAAGGTTTCCATGAGGTCGCCGGAGGTTTTGGTCAATCTCCCTAGTGGTCGAAAGTGGTTTCCGTGTGGTCGAGGCTTCTTCTAGGTTGGTTCGATTATTTCAACATAATCAAAACCGGCTTCGACTAAAAATAGGTTGCCATTTGGTCAAAGCCAGTGGAGTGGGGTCGCTATTTACTTACAGCCAGTCGAAGGCAATCTCCTTCGCTGACCGGCCATTCTGATTGGCTCATTGGAGTTTCAAGACCTAGAAGACCCACCGGAAGGTAAAATGCCCGCTAAACTTTATTAAACTGCTTAAAACTGTCTCCACTCCTTCTCCCCCCCTTCTCTCCCCTTCTCCTCACTTCTCTCCCCCTTCTCTCTCCCCTTCTCTCTCCCCTCTCGCCCCTTCTCACACCTTTTCCCCCCTTCTCCCCCCCCCCCCCCGCGTTCTCTAAAGGACTTACCGTGCTCTGTGTCAGCCGTTTACCTTCCTCTTCATCGCGCAGACAGCGCTCCTCCACTGTCCATGGCCACCACCTTTGCTATGTGTTTGTGTGTGTGCAGTTGGTAGCAAAGATCCTATAGGATCTTTGGTCGGTAGATGCAGCTCACGCTTTGGACGATCCAGCTCACGCTTTGGTTGATCCAGCTCGAGTGCCCAAAACCTCCGGCGACCTCATGGAAACCTTGGGTCACGGGCAAGGTCACCAGAGGTTTCCGTTCAGGTTTTCTAAGTGGGACAGGGGCTTAGCCTCTTCAGTCTTTCACGACTGTACTGCCCCATCCCAGGCAACATTGTGGTCTCAATCTGAAATGTCCATTTCCCCCTCACACGAGAAGCCTTACCAACTTTATTTTTTTAAACTCCAGATTCGAGCATGTGCTGCCTCTTGAGTCTTTTGGTGAATTTCCTCTGAACCTTCCCTAGCACCATCGTATCCTTTCTATACAGCGATGACCAGAACTGCATGCAGTTATCCAGCTGATATCTAACCAAGGTTTTTACAAAGTTGCAATGTAACACTGTTGATGTTGTCATAAGTATAATTGTATAACTACACTCATGTATGAACTATTACCCCCCTTCAATTATCTGCCTTATTGCACAACAGTGAACGGGATTCTAATATACCTCTGCTCATCCGTTTATTTGTAACTTTTGGACACTACACGCCTTATATTTGTAAGGAGGTTATTTGCCGGGTATTTATCATGCTCTCTTTAATTGGCTAATATAGTAGCCCCCATTCCATTTTTGACAGTCTATTCCATGTATTTACTCTGCAATGTATTATTGCAAAATCAAAAATGGATTTTGCTCTGCACTCTTAAAGACTATATCGCTTTGATATTGGCATTGTATCAGTCATATTAACTATATACCAACTAATACTAACTATAATATGGGCCTACCATCATATCCAATCTACCACCGCATCCAATCAGAAGATCATAAGTGATAGGTACATCAAATCTTCCTTCCATGTTTGGTGTTCATAGTGGTGAATTCTAGCAGCATACACTGAGGATGCGTGAGGATGTGCCTGAATCTGGTCCTTTCTTTAGTATGTAAACACTATCCATAATAAATCAATGGACAGAAATTGTTAACATGCAACCTGTCTAATATTACACTCCCCAATGCAACAACGACCCCATAGAAAGTTTCAACAATATGTTATTTTAAATGAGAATATTTCTCAGAAAACTTGTACGACACTTTGAGATAGTGGAAAATAGGCAAGTCCCTTGTCGTTTGAAGCTCTTGTCGTTAGAAGGTTTGAGCATTGACTTTGCACCTGTAATATCTGTGAATATTTGAAGATACTATAACATCTTGGCATATCTCTGTTTAGCAACAACTCACGTTTTTAGAATGCCTTTAACGTAGTCAAATGACCTGGGGTTATTCACAGGTGTGTTTTCAAGCAAAATTTGAATTGAACCAGATGAAGACAGATGACCAAAAGTTTAGGCAAAGAGATAAGCTTCAAGAGGCATTTTAAAAAGGAAGAAAGAGAAGGGAAAGCAGCAAGAATCAGTTCAGAGTTCAGAGCTTCAGCCATGCAGTTGCCCATCGGACATGTTCAAATGGAAAAGACGGAGGACGTACATATCTGGGAGAATTGTCGGCTGTTGAGGTTAAAGAGATGGGGAAGTGAGGACAGATGCCAACAAATACGCATTTCATTTTTTGTAAAATAGTAGTTTACAGGATGTGCATATCGCTGGCAATGTTTGCATGTATTAACTTCTTTTAAATGCCCTGCAACTAAATAGGCAGGGAAGAACCAAGCCATTCATGGATTTGGAGTTGTAAAGGACAAATGAGATAAAGTCAGCAGATTTGGATGTCATTGGACTGGAAAGGGAGCAATGACGATTTGTGGATGTTACAGGTCTGGGAGGTTTGAGTTTCTGGGAGAGGCTGGGTCTATTTTCCACGGAACATAGGAAGCTGAGGAGTAAATTTATGAAAGTTTATGAAATCATGAGGAGCATAGATAATGTGAATAGCTAACGTCTTTTCCCTAGGGTAAAGGAGTCTAAAACTAGAGGGCAAGGATTTAAGGCGAGAGAGCAAAGAGAGGGCAAAGGGACCTAAGGGGCAACATTTCACATAGATGGTGGTGAGTATATGAAACTAACATTTAAAAGACACTTGAACAGGTACATTGGATAAGTTTAGGGGATATTGGCTGGGTACAGACAAGTGGGACTAGTTTGGTTAGGCAACTTGGTTAGCATGGATGAATTGCATCCAGGAGCCTACTTCTGTGTAGGTCTATGGCTTATCACTATATGACAATAGGTTTTTTTTTTTTTTTTGAAGGACAATAGTGGACCAGAGGAATGTTTACAATAATCTGTTAGTTTCCATTTTATGTTTACTGATTTTAGAATTATTCCAGGTTTTAATTACGTCAATTTAAATCCTCTTGTTATGTGGTGAGTAACTTGTGTCTCTGGATTGAATTGTCTTGAGACTTTTTAAAAAAAATTAAAAATTATTTTTATTAGAAGCAATTGTACAAGAATAAAACATTCGGCATGTAAAATTATACAATTATTGTACAGCTTCAATTTTGACCTTTTAATCTGAAGATGAAGGAAAAGAAGAGAGAAAGAAGAAGAGGGGGAAAAAGTGAAAAGTGAAAAAGTAGAACCCCTAGACTACCAAAGTAGTGTAGCCAAAGAGTGAATAAAGATATAAGAGAGGAAAGGAAAAAAAGAAGGGAAAAAAAAGTCTTGAGACTTTGTTTTGGAGCTTGAGATCAGGTGGAGAGATGGGGAAGTGTGGGGTGAACAGAGCGTTGGGGTGAGAGAGATCGGGAAAAATGGAGAAGGGTAAGGAGGGAGGAAATATGAATGTTAGGGGTGTTATCGAGAGCGAGAGGAAATAAAGATGCAAGGGGGAACTGAGGGAAGTGGAGACAAGGTTTGAGGCAGAAGAGCAAGAGGAGGGAAAATCCAAATGTTGAGGAGACTGTGAATGAGAGACATCTGGGCAAATGTGAGGGAGGGAGGGTGGCCAGGAGTTGGCAGTGGGCATGGATGAGTATGTCTGTGTGTGGGGTCGGGCATTTGTATGTATGCCATAGGTACGTGTGTGTTGAGCCTCTGCAGTAGAGTCTAGTCATCTTGGCTCTTCTTGCCAATAGTCCAATACCTCGTTCAGCAAAGTCTCTCTGGTAATTGATGTACAATGGCCATCCCACCTAAAGGAAATTAGATACAGCCAACTTCCCTCGTGGGGCTCTGTGTTTGTAACTTAACCAGCTTATGACATTTTAGAAAGACATAAAGTAGTGGAGTAACTCAGCGGGTCAGGCAGCATCTCTGGAGAAAAAGGACGGTTGATGATTTGGATCAGATCCCTTCTTCAGACTGAAAGTAGAGGGGAGGGAGCTAGGTAGGAAAAGGGCCAGAATGAAGGAAGGGTGGAGCCCATAATGGTCCATTGTTGGCAGGGGAAGAGGTGACATTTTAGAACAGGATGATTGTGAAGATTGTGGAAATCACTTTGTCTATAATGTAATTCATGTCAAAAATATGAGAAGGATCCTTGCTTCGAAAGGCAGCTTGGAACATAGAATATAGGACTACAACACATGAATAGGGGCTTCGGCCCACAATGTTTGTGGCAAACATGATGCCAAGATAATCTCCTCTGCCTGTGTGTAATCCATATCCCTCTATTTCCTTCATATCCATGTGCCTAACTAAAAACCTCTTAAACACCACTATTGTATCTGCTTGCAGCACCACCCCTTGCAGAGTGTTCCAGGTATCCACACTCTTGGTGTGTAAAAAAAAATGCCCTGCCTATATCCTTTATATTTCCTATATCTGATCTAAAAGCAATGGTCTCCAGTCTTTGACATTTTCACCTTGGGAAAAGGGTTTCCTGTTAATGGCTCCGAGTTTGTTAACCAGTTAGTATCAAGTGGTGATGATTGAGAACTCTTTAAAATCTTGAAGAGCACTAAAATGCTCATTTAAGACTGGAATTCCATTCATAGACATGAGAAAGGGGGCAATGCTAGGGCAGGATCTTTGTCTTCCTCTCCAACATCTGAGCTTAACATCTCACATCAAGGATGTCAGGTTCTATGTGTCATCTGGACTCTGATGTACATTACAGTCCTGAAATACGTTCCAATGCATAATTTTCTTTCCATACTCAGTTTCTGTTATGTCTGGAGTTTTAGAATGAAGGTAGACAGAAACTGCTGGAGCAATCTTTGGAGAGAAGGAATGGGTGACGTATCGGGTCGAGACCCTTCTTCACATGTCTGGAGTTTGCATTGTTGCCTGAGTTCCCAAAATGTATTCCTGGCTTCTGAAGTTCTGCATGGGGAACAGATTTGTTTTTAATCTTTTTCATATATTTCTTAATAACACAGAAGAAGGACATGTACCTCATTGAGTCTGTGCTGGCTCTGAGCAATACCATTAACCCTATTCCCCTATTTATGTCTCTGTAATCTTATCAAGCCCACGTATACCCATCAATGCCCTACTAATTCTCCTACATTCGGGGTAATTTATAGTAGCCAGTTAACCAGCCGAACAGCACATGTTTGGGATGTGAGAAGAATCCAGAGTACCTAGTGAAACTCACACAGCTGCAGGGAAAACATGCAAACTCCATAAAGATAGTGGGTCATTGGAAGTTTCAGGCAACAGCACCAAAAAGGCCAAAGCAAATATTTCTGCTTTCCCAAGTCCTGTTGGAATCTTAATCCAGATTAAGCAGGCACAATCACATCCTGTATATCACCTAGCAGTTAAAGGGTTAACTAACTACATTTAAAGTGATCCTAAATATAAGACACTGGAGAACAGTTCAAAGGAGAAACTGAATAGGTGTCTCTTTGCCAAATCTATTGCCAATGTGTGTGATGTGAGGAAAGAAAAAGCAACTATAGTCTCCATCAATAGCTCAAAAAACACCAAAGTGAGACTTATTTATTCAATTAAAAAAGACAGGAAATTCAATTTGCTGAGTGCTGTTTGTTTGTACAAACAAAGTATACATTGATATCAAGTTGCACCAAAGTCCAGCTTTGGACTTTGGAAACCTCCAACTGATTCCTGGGATTTTGACAGGGCAAAAGAATGCAAGAGGGTATTTGTACCAAACAGTTTAAGCTGTTTGTAAACATGTTCCCCTCAAATTAAGTGCTGCACAGGACAAAGAAAGCATGTTGTCAGTGGCTGTTGGATTTGTCTCAAGGCAAATGCGCAAACGCGTTAGGTAGCAAATCCTCCTTAAATCCCTAATGAGCAAATTAATTGAATTCAAGGAGGTCCATTTAATGAAAAAAAAAGTTACTTTATTTTTTGCATTCCCCTGTTGAGCTTTGGTAGAAATTTCATTTTTTTTAAAATCCTTTTTCATCGATTGGCATTCAGACCTTGCAGTTTTCTAACTATATTACTATGCATCAGCAAAGGGACAAATTTTCAACAAGAATTTCCATTATCCCCAGGCTTGTCACATGTGATGAATAAGCCCGTCCTCAATAAGTGGTGACATGTCTTGGTGGCATTTTCTGTGTCTCGGTGGAGAGATAATTAATCTTGCTGTCAGCATCAATAAACAATGGAGGCAAACACAAAATTTCCATTTTGTAATGCTGCCTTGTGATAGACAGAGTTTCAATCACTAACCATTGTGCCCGAGTAATGCACTCACTATGATTAGTTCCTCGTAATCATAAATATATTGCAAGTTTCACTCTGTGACCAGTTATAATTTTATGTTGCAGAATCACGCAAGATAAATTAAGCTTTATATCTCACAATAAAGTGCCAGGACACACACCCTCACCAGTGTTTGTTTCCTGACTTAACTAAACAGATTGTGTTTGTACCCATTTGATCTCATGAGTTAAAGGGATGATTGAGCTTGGGACAAGTTCCATTGCTTCTCTGCTGTGACATTTGGCTCTTTTTGTTACTTCATGCCAGCAGCTGTTGCAAATATGGAGTATGACCATCAACATTAAATGTTAACAAACTGAAAGCGTTTGAATGGAAAACAGAGAAAGGATAGACACAAAGTGCTGGAGTCGTAAGGAATAGGAGCAGAATTAGGCCATTTGGCCTGTCAAGTCTACTCCGCCATTCAATCATGGCTGATCTATCTCTTCCTTCTAACCCCATTCTCCTGCCTGCTCCCCATAATCTCTGACGCCTGTACTAATCAAGAATCTATCTATCTCTGATAGCCAATAGTAATTCAACAGGTCAGGCAGGATCTCTGGAGAAAAATGATGGGTGACGTTTCAGGTCTGTCTGTCAGAAGAAGGGTCCTGACTTGAAACATCACCCATCCTTTTTCTCTGGATATGCTGCCTTACCCGCTGAATTACTGCAGCACGCTGTGTCTATCTTTGGTATACACAAACATCTGCAGTTCTTTGTTTCCACAAACAGAAAAAGGAGATGTGCAGAACAGGTTTTAACACAGGGAATGGTGCATGTCTGGAATGCACTGCCAGGAGTGGTGGTGGAAGCACAATATGATAGTGGCATTGAAGAGGCTTTTAGATAGGCACATGGATATACGGGGAATGGAGGCTATGGATCACATGCAGGCAGAAGAGATTAATTTAACTTGTCATCATGTTTAACATCGACATTGTGGGCTTAAGGTCCTGTTCCTGAACTGGACTGTTCTATGTTCTATGCACAACACATAATCCTCCAAAATTTCCACCACCTCCCACAGGATCCCACCACTAGCCACATTTTCCCATCTCCACCGCCTTCCGCCGAGGCCATTCCCTCCGCAACTCCATGGTTAACTCACCCCCCCCCCCCCCCACAAACCACCCCCTCCCCAGGTATATTCCCCTGCAACCACAGAAGTTGCAACACCTGTTGCTATACCTCCTCCCTCGACTCTATCCTTGCAGGTTAGCAGAGGTTCACTTGCACCTCCTCCAACCTCATCTGCTGTATCCGTTGTTCAACATGTGGACTCTTATACATCGGCAAGACCATACGCAGTCTGGGTGATCGTTTCGCAGAACACCTTCGCTCAGCCCTCGTGAACCAACCTGATCTCCCGGTTGCTCTACACTTTAATTGTCCTTCCCATTCCTACACAAACCTTTCTGTCCTCGGTCTCCTCCATTGTCAGAGTGAGGCTAAACGTAAATTGTAGGAACAGCATCTCATATGTCGCATTGGGCAGCTTACAGTCCATTGGTATGAATATTGATTTATCTCACTTCAGGTAGCCCAGGCATTCCCTTTCTATCCCTCCCCCATCCAAGTCGCACTAACTTCACATTTTCACCCAACAAACAGCTTCTCTGCCTCAGAGGGTGGTGGAGGCCGGTTCTCTGGATGCTTTCAAGAGAGAGTTAGATAGAGCTCTTAAAGATAGAGTCAGGGGATATGGGGAGAATGCAGGAACGGGGTACTGATTGTGGATTGTCAGCCATGATCACATTGAATGACGGTGCTGGCTCGAAGGGCCGAAGGGCCTACTCTTGCACCTATTGTATATTGTCTATTGTCTTACAATGGCCTGTTTCCTTTATCATTGTTACATTTACATATCTTTCATTCATTGTTTTTTATCTCTCCACATCAGCGTATATATCTCCCGTTTCCCTTATCCCTAACCAGTCTGAAGAAGGGTCTCGACCTGAAACATCACCCATTCCTTCTCTCCAGAGATGCTGCTTGTCCTGCTGAGTTACTCCAGCTTTTTGTGTCTATCTCCGTTCTATGTTCTATGTTGGCCAATATATCTCGCATTGTATTTTTGGCATGCTTCTGGAGAAACTAGCATGGCAAGGAAACGTATTTCTATGGCCACTTTACCATGTGTAATTGATCTCAAGGCACTAACTTTGAAAACAGCTTAAATTATTGCATGCTGACCAATTGGGGTTGACCACATAAGAGTCAAGTTACTAGACTAGCACTAAAAGTTCCTGAACTAACATCAAAAGGCCTTGACTATTGGTCCAAACACTTGAGTTTGGCAGCTGGTGAAATTAAATTGAAGTAATTAACTAAATCTGGATTATTATTTTTTTGTAAAAAAATTGACTCTCATTTATTGTGACCTTGACAGTAATATTCTTAATATCCTCCAAGAAGAAAATCACAGGCATTTAACGAATGGGGGTATTGTGCTCTCAGTTAGGCAGGAGGTGGCAGACAAGAGTAAATGCTGTGTCAAACAGCCAAAGCATGAGATCCAGATGAAAATTACACTAGTTCCAAGAAATCTGCAAGGACAAAGCTAGCAACTAATTTATTGCATTAACTGTATTGGAAAGCTATGGATGGCACAACGTGTTGCCTGTCACCTGGTTAGATTAAACAATGCCCATAGTAGCATGATAATCACTCAAATGAAATCATATCCACACGGCAACACGATATATGTTATTATCATGTCATCAAGAATAAATCTGTGTTCATATTGCCGTTTAGGAAGTAAGGTGCATGGAGGAGTCGTGTTACTAAGAAAACCATAAAAGAAAATAAAAAGCAAAGATAAATTGTTTAGTTTAGCTTATTTTAGTTTATTAGCATGTGTACCAAGGTGCAGTGAAAAGCTTTTTTGTTGCATGCTATCCAGTCAGCGGAAAAGCAATACATTACAATCAAGCCATCCCCAACGTGCAAATACAGGATAATGGAAATAATGTTTAGTGCAAGATAAAGTCCAGTAAAATCCAATTAAAGATAGTCCGAGGGTCTCCAATGAGGTAGATGGTAAATCAGGACTGCTCTCAAGTTGGTGATAGGATGGTACAATTGCCTGATAACAGCTGGGAAGAAACTGTCCCTGAATCTGGAGGTGTGCGTTTTTCACATTCCTGTCCCTCTTGCCTGATGGGAGAGGTGAGAACAGGGAGTGTCCGGGGTAAGGCCCGTCCTTGTTTATGCCGGTGACCATACTGAGGCAGCATGTATTGTAGATGGAGTCAATGGAAGGGAACTTTGATTTCGATCAAAAGATTTCAAAAAAGATTAAAAAAGGGCTTTGATTTGTCCTTTTGCTGACGCAGGTATCTCTCTTATCCAGGTGTTCATGGGATGAGTGTAAGGCTAGGATGATGGCATCAGCCGTGGACCTGTTGTGGAAGTATCAGAAATGATATTGGCATTTAAGAGGCTTTTGGATAGGCAAAGAGAAAATAGACACAAAAAGCTGGAGCAACTCAGTGGGTCAGGCAGCACCTCTGGAGAAAAGGGATAGGTGACGTTTCGGGTGAGACCCTTCTTCAGACGGCATATGGATGTGCAGGGAATGGAAGGATATGTATTATGCGTAAATAGATAAGAGATGTCCTTGGCATCATGTTCGGCACAGACATGTATAACAGACTATTTTTTGACACGGTGTTGCCAATAGGTGGCACAGTGGCGCAGCTGGTAGAGCCAGCACTAGAGACCTGACCTGGTTTGATCCCGACCAAGTGCTCTCTGGGTAGTGTTTCCTCCCACATCCCAAAGATATTTGCGGGTTTGTAGCTAATTGGCTCTATAAATTGCCCCTAGTGTGTAAGCATTGGATGCAAATGTGGGATAACATGGAACTGGTGTGAATGGGTGTTTGATGGTAAATGTGTACTTGGAGGACCGAAGATCCTGTTTCCATGCTGTACCTTTCAATCAATTCAATTCACTCAACAAATATTTTATCTTTTATAAAGTGAGAGAGGGTTTCTTGTATTCACAAAGATTTGTGGATCCTTATGCATGAATTAAAGAAAATTACCATGCTGGCATAGCAAGCAATTAGGAAAACAAAGGGATTTTGGCCTTACTACAAAGGCATTGAAGTGCGATGATAAGGAAGGTTTTGTTGAAATTAATTATGGTTTCAACATAACCATACTTCGAATATAGTGTGGATTTTAACAATTAAAAATTCTACTTGCCCTAGAGGGAGTGCAACAGAAGACTCATAGATTGGACAACCCCCTCATAGCAGTCCGGGAAGGAACAAAAGAGGACCCGGCATGGGGGGACCGCCGTGAGTGACGTGAAAGGACAAAGGAGGACCTATCATGGGCAGGGACGGGGAGTCGGACAAAGGGGGACCTGCCGCACATGCTTTGTAACTTTGTAAGCGCCCTTTATGTAGCGACTATTTGCATACCTTGGGTAAACAAGCAAATAATTTCACTGTGACTTGTCATATGTGACAATAAAGTATTCGTTCATTCATTCACTCAGAAGTTCATGAGGTAAGGTTGAGGAGAAGGAGAGGTAATCTCATTGCATTATTTGCTCAGTGGATTGATCATTACTGCTGACCAAAGAGTTCACTGATATCTAAAGATATTGGACTGAGATGAGGAATGATGTCTTAATTCATATGATCATTAATCTTTGGGATTATCTCCCATAGATGGCTGTGGATGATTCCTCATTCATAGAGGTTCGGCTATGTAGTGTTGTGCACGGTTTTGATTTCCTTACCTACAAAGAAATACAAGTGGTGATTCTGGATCATCCTGATCTGGGCAGCAAAATGTGGTCCATTAGCCTTACACAAATCACAACTGGCCCATCTTAGTGTGGCTCCATTCATTTGACTGTTTAGCTAAGTGCCTTGTTTTCTTTTCTTCACTATGCAATTTATGTTTTTCATTGATTTAGCGCTTGAGAAGCATTTAGATAGGCACATGGATATGCAGGGAAGAGAGGGATATGAATCATGTGCAGGCAGAGGAGATTAATTTAACTTGGTATCACTGTGTAAGAAGGAACAGCAGATGCTGGTTTAAACCGAAGATACACACTGCGGCAACCTAATTTACGAGTTTAGAAGAGTTTGCTCTTGACTCAAACTCGCAGCATGGTTGACACGAGGTCCTAGGAAGTTACTGGTCCTCTCCTTCATGCTCGAGGGGAGTTCCCGCATACTCGCTGCCTCAGTTTGGTCGAGGAAATTTTCCACGAGTAAAAATTGGTCGGCGTGGTTCTTTTGAACTCGTAGTGCAGTGGAGTGAGGTTGCTAGGCAGTCGAGGTAGCTGTAGGCAATCTCCTTTGCTGTCCGGGCATTTTAACTGGCTCATTGGAGTTTTCAGGACCAAGGAAAACTGACCGGTAATGTTAAATGCCCGCTAAACTTTATTAAAAGTTGTCTGGCTTCTTAAAAGTGTCTCCACTCCTTCTCCCCCCCTTCTCTCCCCTTCTCTCCCCTTCTCTCCCCTTCTCTCCCCTTCTCTGCCCTCTCCACACTCTGTAAAGGACTTACCGTACACTATGGCAGCCTTCCTCTTCATCGCGGGTGTGAATTTCTGACAGCGCTCCCCCGCTTTCCCTGGCCCCCACCTTTGCGATGTGTTTCTGTGCGTGTGCTGACAGTCGATCCAGCTCGCGGTTTCATGGCTGACGGTCAATCCAGCTCGAGGTTTTTCAGGCGAGTGCCCTCGAGCTTGAAGGTCGAAGACAGTCGCTGAAAAGTCACATTAGTGGGACAGGCCCTTAAACTCTGAAGAAGGGTTTCGACCTGAAAAGTCACCCATACCTTCTCTCCAGAGATGCTGCCTGTCCCGCTGAGTTACTCCAGCATTTTGTGTCTAACTTGGTATCATGTTCGGCACAGACATTGCGGGTCGAAGGACCACTTGTGCTGCACTGTTCAATGTTCGATGTTCCTTTCTGTGAAGCATTAGGTGGTGTTGCATCTGGTGTTGCATCACGTTCAACACAGACATTGTGGGCTGAAGGGCCTGTTCATGTGCTATACATTTTGGCGTTCTATGTTCCAATTAACCGTTTGATGTGTTTTTAAATAAATAAATAATTTTTGTTTTGAATTTTATATTTTGGATTATTTAAACCAATTTCCATTCTTAAGTAACTGATTGTTAAAATATTTAGAGGCTGTTAGGCAAGCATGAGATGGTAATGGACCGTCCGAGTGGTACAGGGAGAGGCCGCAGGAATGTTATGCCTGGAAACCTTTGCTGAGACTGCTACTGAATCAAGTCCTGGAGGTCATTGGGAACTGCATGGGTGCTGCAAGACAGTGTGACAGCAGAATTTGAGATGGCAAAGGGTGGTGTGTGTATGTGGAATGAGCTACCAGAAGTGATAGTTGAGGCAGGGACTATCGCAACGTTTAAGAAAGGATTAGATAGGTACATGGATAGGACAGGCTTAGAGGGATATGGGGCAAACTCTGGCAGTTGGGACTATTTTAGATGGGACATGTTGGTCGGTGTGGGCATGTTAGACCGAAGGGCCTGTTTTCACGCTGCATGACTATGAGTGTGGGCAGAGGTTCAGATGACTATGGCGGTGCCTGTGAGCAGCCCATACACAAATGTAGGAAGACCTGGCAGCAGGCACAGGCAACGTGCATGCCATCAAAGGATGTTTATGTCTAGAAGGCCAAAGATGAGAGCTGCAGGAGAACATTATGACATATTGCTCCTGTTAACTGCAAGCCCTGTCCCCTCTATCTCATCTCCCTCCCCCACCCAAGTCGCACAGCTTCTCATTTTCACACCACAAACAGCTTACAATGGCTTGTTCCCTTTATCACCGATACTTTTTTTGCATATCTTTCACTCATTGTTCCTTATCTCTCCACATCACCGTCTATATCTCCGTTTCCTGGTCTGAAGAAGGGTCTCGACCCGAAACGTCGCCTATCTCCTTCGCTCCTTAGATGCTGCTGCACCCGCTGAGTTTGCTTTTTGTGTACATTCTCCAGCATCTGAGTTTTCTGGTGCCACATGCAAAACAAGTTTGCTGAGAGGCAAACAAGCTACTTTTATTGTGGATTTGCTTACTGATTCTGTGAAGCCCTAGGGTTATTTCTTTAGATATCATTGTGCATGCACGTGTCGTGCTTTATCCCGGTTCGACTGCTGTTTATAGAAGTGTCCGAGGTCCGATGAGCTGTTGCTGAAGGGGAGAGTTTGGCTTTATAGGATCCATCCCTGTAGTCATCATTCATTTCTGTAAAGTCCAACAATGTATGATGTTTTAAAACTCAAGCAAACTGAAATTGTCATCTGGAAAGGTTTTATTCTTCTGCATCACTTGCCTACATCCAGAACAGAAGCTGACTAATTGTCATTTCTGCTGTCTTCGTCGCATCCTGAGAGTTTCTTGGCAGGGCAAAATCACCAATGAAACTGTCCTCTCCCTGACCAACATGCCAAGCATCCCCACGATCCTCAAGCAGAAGTGTCACCGCTGGCTTAGACATGTACACAGGATGGAATACGGATGTATCCCCAAAGATGTGCTATACGGGGAGGTCGCCAATGCACGGGGGCTAAGAGGAAGACCGAAGCTTCGCCACAAGGATAGGGTTAACAAAGATACGTAAAATGTTAACGTTATCACTGACAACTAGGAAGTGGCTGCTGTGGACCGGGAGAGGTGGAGAAAGGACCTCCAGGTAGGTATGAAGCATCGTGACAGCATGTGGTTTAAGACCCTGAAGGCCAGGTGCCAACGGCAAAAAGGTCCAACAGCAACAGCATCACACTCTTCAATCTGATGACCAGAGACAACATCACTTGTGGAATACTGTGGGAGGGTCTGCCTGTGAAGGATAGGCCTAGAGAGCCACAGCAGGAAATGCAACCACAATGCTACATTCTCCTCTGCAAACAGGACAACATCAGAGCCGCACCATCATCTCTCGCAGATGGACGGACACCAACATAACAAAAATATCCTTGTGCATAGAACAATATGTTGGTCATTAACAACTTGTATACATCCAGTTAGTCAGCATAAATAATAAAGCAAGTCAAGCCAAGATTCTTCCACAGATCATACTTGCAAAGATGATGACTTGTCCCTTTACCTCCCCCCTCCACTCCTTTCAGGAACCCAAGCAGTCCTTCCACCTCCTCCAACCTCATCTACTGCATCCGCTGCTCTAGATGCCAGCTGATCTATATCGGCGAGACCAAGCGGAGGCTTGGCGATCGCCTCGCCGAACACCTCCGCTCGGTCCGCAATAAACAACCCGACCTCACGGTGGCTCAGCACTTCAACTCCCCCTCCCATTCCGTATCCGACCTCTCTGTCCTGGGCCTCCTCCACGGCCAGAGTGAGCAACACTGCAAATTGGAGGAACAGCACCTCATATTCCGCTTGGGGAGTCTGCATCCTCTGGGCTTGAACATTGAATTTTCTCAATTCTGTTAACCCTTGCTGTCTCCTCCCCTTCCCCCTCTCCCTCAGCCCTCGGGCTCCTCCTCCTCCTTTTTCCTTTCTTCTCCCCAATTTCTCATTGAAAGCTGGAATGAGGATTTTAAAATTGCTGTTTTGTGGTCAACTGAGCACAGAGGTGATGGGTGAACAGGACTTGGTTCTTGCTACAGGATGCAGCACAATATAGGTGCCTTATGTAAACTTCAGACAATATTGGTGCCTTGTGCAACCAAGTATGAACTCAATAATGGGATCTTGGCCAAGGACCAATAAGTGAGACCATGATTTTACTTCAAACATGCTCTACTTTCAATGCAAGCATAAAAAACCCCAATAATAGAGGCTTACCATTTCTGCTGCTTGGTTTCCCAGGTGAGAAAATGAAAGTGATTACCTTGACCTAAAAAACCTACGACATGCTTATGAAGAAACAAAGAACTGCAGATGCCGGTTAATACACAAAAGGACACAGAATGCTGGAGTAACTCAATGGCTCAGGCGGCATCTTTGGAGAACATGGATTGGTGACTTTATGGGTTGAGACCCTTCTTCACACTGGTTGTAGAGGGGAGAAGAAAACTGGAAAAGGGGAGAGGCGGGACCAAGCATGGCAGGTCGGCACAGGCTAGGGGGATTTTCTGAGAGGCAGATGGTTGGAACAGGGGTCAGATTTAAGAGCAATAAGTGTGAGACTGTTTTGAAATGGAGATTTCACCGGGTTTTAAAATCCGGATTACAAAAAAAGGGATGGATCGTCCCCTACCTCTCAAAACAGGGGGAGTGGGGAACGTGTGTCCCTTGGTTCCCCCAGGATTTCCGCCCCAGATTACTGAGGCTAATGAACCTTCCAACCCACAAATCTTCGGGATGAGGGAGGAAACCAGAGCACCCAGTGGAAACCTATAATATGATGTCAGCTCAGCTCCTTAGAGATGAGAAGTCTTTGAAATGCTGTCAAAATCTCTGCCCACCGTAATGGGGGAATGCCTCAGTTCAGAAAGAAGGAAGCTCTCCTCTTTAAGCCGGACGGGTTAACATTCAGTCTAGTGGGTAGGAAGAACCGCAGATGCTTGTTTATACCGAAGATAGACACAAAGTGCTGGAGTAACTCAGCAGGTCTGGCAGCATCTCTGGACCACAGGCTGTTTGTATTGGTGGAAATGTGTCAGCCTCGATAACAATCAGCACGGGAGCACCTCAAGGCTGCGTGCTCAGCCCCCCTGCTCTACTCACTCAATACTCATGATTGCGCAGCCAGTCATAGTGCAAACTCATCATCAAGTTTGCTGACGACACCACTGTTGTGGGATGTATCACTAATGGGGGATGAGTCAGAGTATAGAAGAGAGATCGACTGACCAAATGGTGCCAGCACAATAACCTGGCCCTCAACACCAACAAAACCAAGGAACTGATTGTGGACTTTGGAAGGGGTAGGATGGGGACCCACAGTTCCGTTTATATAAACGGGTCGATGGAGGAGAGGGCCAAGAATTTCAAATTCCTGGGAATATTTCTGAAGATCTCAACTGGTCCGAGAACACTGATGCAATTATAAAGAAAGCACATCAGCGCCTCTACTTCCTGAGAAGATTACGGAGAGTCGGTATGTCAAGGAGGACTCTGTCTAACTTCTACAGGTGCACAGTAGAGAGCATGCTGACTGGTTACATCGTGGCTTGGTTCGGCAACTTGAGCGCCCAGGAACGGAAAAGACTACAAAACGTAGTAAACACTGCCCAGTCCATCATCGGCTCTGACCTCCCTACCATCGAGGGGATCTATCGCAGTCGCTGCCTCAAAAAGGCTGGCAGCATCATCAAGGACCCGCACCATTCTGGCCACACACTCATCTCCCTGCTACTTTCAGGTAGAAGGCACATGAGCCTGAGGACTGCAACGTCCAGGTTCAGGAATAGCTACTTCCCCACAGCCATCAGGCTATTAAACTCGTCTCAAACAAAACTCTGAACATTAATAGACCATTATCTGTTTATTTTCACCTTATCTGTTTATTTATTCATGTGCTTATATATTTATATAATGGTATATGGACACACTGATCTGTTCTGTATTCATGCCTACTATATTCTGTTGTACTGAAGCAAAGCAAGAATTCCATTGTCCTTTCTGGGACACATGACAATAAACTCTCTTGACTTGACTTGACTTGAAAAAGTTTCGGTTGACGCGTCTGAAGAAGGGTTCTGACCCAAAATGGAAAATGCTTCCTTTAGTTGGTGAATGGTGGAAACTGGAAATTTATTGAGTATGCATCCAAATGGGAATCATCACTAAGTTATTGGCTGTTAGGAAAAAATATTGGTCTTGAGTAAGCAAATTCCTACGTTGTAGGGCAGACAAGAAGAGGTGGAGGTAGTTTTTTTATAATGACTGTTTGCAAAGAGGATGCAGAGAATTTGTTTGAAGGAGAATGGTCCATAAAAGATCAAGAAGCAGAGATCTGAACAGAGTGTTCCTTTTCATCTGCACCTCTTAATTACAGAGAGGAAAAGTGGATGTCTGTGAGTAAATATTATATTAGTGGTAAAATCTAGTGGTTTAAAAAAAGTGGGAAATGACTAAGAGCAAATATGCCTTCAATCTGTGTGCATACATTGTCAATTTACATTGCAATTTGCTAACACTGAAGTCCTTTGGGCCAACGCCATCTCTTTCCAATACTAGAGACCCTAATGTACCAGCCAACCATGAATCAATATTAATGAGTGGGTAGTAAAGGAGGCTATGCACAGCCCTGGCAACTACGTATTTCTTTTAGTAGAGTTCCCTCAGGTAAATTTCAATTAGGCATTGTCAAAGACAATAACAGCTTCCTTTGTATGGAAGCACATCTCAAGGGGACAACAATTCCTTTTGGTATCAGTTCAACTCCCATTATCTGCTGATGACTTCATTTCCTTCTATCTTTCAAACACCATCTACTCAGCACACATTGTCCAAAGTGAGGTCCAGCCAATGCATTAAGAAGTATGATTTAAAAATTTGATCAACCTTATTTCACAGAGCCAAGCATTCAGCTACATTCTAAATTCTGAAGCGCCCTGTTCTTTTGAATGTACTGGCACATTTGATAGATTGTTCAACACTTTTAGTATTTTATGCATAAAGAATTTAAGATCGATTTAAAAGTTCTGCTTCACTTTCTCTGCTTTCCCGAGAACATCAGAGCAAACGAAATAGAAGCAGGAACATTTTACAAGGATGTTGCCAGGATTCAAGGGTCTGAGCTGTAGGGAGAGGTTGAGTAGGCAGGAGGATGAGGGGTGATCTAATCACGAGTGGAATAGATCGGATGGAGTCTCTTGCCCAGAGTAGGTGAATCGAGGACCAGATGACATAGGTTTAAGGTGAAGGGGAAAAGTTTTAAAAGGAATCTGAGGGGTAACCTTTTCACGCAAAAGGTGATGGTTGTATAGAACAAGTTGCCAGAGGAGGTAGTTGTGGCAGGGACTATCCCACCATTTAAGAAACAGTTAGACAGGCACATTGATAGGACAGGTCTTGAGGGATATGGACCAAACGCAGGCAGGTGGGTCTAGTGTAGCTGGGACATGTTGGCCAGAGTGGGGGGGGAGGGGGAGAGAGGGGGTGGAAGAGAGACAGGGGGGAGGGGGGGAGGGAGGGAGGGAGGGAGGAGAAGAGGGGGGAGTTGGAAGAGTGAGAGGGGGGAGGGGTTGGAGGATGGGGGAGGGGGGGAGGGAGGATGTAAGAGAGACTGGGGGGAGAGAGAGGCTGGGGGGGAGATAGAGGAGCCGACTGAGCAGCCGAGAGAAAACGTAGAGAGAAAGCGATCCCCGAGAGAAAGCGACCCCCGAGCGTGTTTTGAATAACGGGGGGGGGAGGAGGGAGGGAGGGGGGGGGAGAGGTGGGGGAGAAGAGGAGGGGAGGGCGGAGTGGAGGTGGAGGAGGGAGAGGTGAGTGGGGGAGTGAGAGGGATGCATCTTTTGAATAACGGGGAGAGGTGGGCAGCGGTTGTCAGCCAAAGTATTTCAAGTTTGGCAGCTTCAATTCAGAGCCTGACTTGCTCATCTTTTGAATAACCTGGGAGGGAATGAAGGGGGGAGGGGAAACATCTCTCACAGCTTGACCAAGAACGGCAGGCACGCAGATCCATTGTGATATGATCAGCGAAAGACAGGCATTTTTATTTCAAAGATTTATTGGATTTGTGAACATTTTCATTATTAACTCGAGAAATAAAGCACAACATTTTCAGATAAGGCGACTCCACTGGATCCCTTTTGGAATATGTAAAAAATATACTGTTAGCTTGTCGTTTTTTCGAGAAGATATGATCACACACACACACACACACACACACACACACACACACACACGATGAGAGTTTTAGTATATAGATAGATATGGATGTTGTTATATTTTTATATGTTATTGAATCAAAATCAAGAATTATAAATTCACATTTCAAAAATGGTTTCACAATTCAGTGATACTGATTTTCAGTATTCCATGCTGATATTTGAGAATACATGAGGTTGCATGCAAAATACTGATTTTCAAAAATCCAGTTTCTGTGTAGCACATTCTATTGCATTGATGTGAGAAATACCGATTTCCACAACAAAATACTGATTTTCAGCCGTCAAAATACGGAAATGCTCGGTGAAACTTGGCAGCTCTGCAATTATTCACAATCGCATTGTGTTTGAGAATTCAAAATGTGATTTGTGATCTTGTTTATGAGTCATCATGGAACTAGAACTTGTTATAATAGTATGACAGTAAAATAGGTTAGTTTGAAAGTGGTCATAGTAATGTAAATGCACCATTTAGTTTGAAGTCAAACTAAATGTTGTATTCACATCACTATTCCATGTTGAAATTGATGTGATGTGGTTGTTAGGTTAGGAGGACCATTAAAGGTGCATTGCACACACTAACACAGTCTAACAGTAACAAGCAATCAAATCAACACACAAAACATTTTCTAAAAAAAGGTTTACATTACTGCAAAACCTTACAGTATTTTATTTGCAGTTTTTGCATGCTCCTTTATAACATTTTGCATAACATGTTACAACAGTGCAACGTGATCATTAAAAGAAGGACAACTTGATTAAAAAAAAATGTATGCAACAATGACCCCAATCATCCCATTCCACCCACTCATTAGTCTTGAGTCAACCAAAATTATTTCTGAAATATTGGTCATAAAGTTGGTGCAAAAATGCTCCAAAATAATGCTCAGAATGCACCAGAGAGCACCTAAAACCACAGAGCTTCCAGGCCCCGCTTAAGGGCCCTGGAAGCTTAAGGGCCCACCGGCAGCGAGGGACTTCGCACTTTGTGCTCGTGATGTGCGTTGCACGCACATTATTTCACATAAAATTTTTGTAATCCTGTTATGCCACCCTCCTTTTTGAAAAGTTTCATACGGGCCTGCAGAGTGTCACCAATGAGGTAGATAGCAGTACAGGACTGCCCTCTAGTTTCAGTAGGACACTTCAGTTGCCTTAGAACAGCTGGGAAGAAACTGTCCCCGAATCTGGAGGCGTGTTTTCACACTTCTGTGCCTTTTGCCCAATGGGCGAGGAGAGAAGAGAGAGGGCCGGGGCGCAACCCATCCTTGATTATGCTGCTGGCCTAGTCACGGCAGCGTGAGGTATAAATGGAGTCAATGGAAGGGAGGTTGGTTTGTGTGATGGTCTAGGCTGCGTCCACAATTCGCTGCAATTTCTTGCAATCTTGGATGGTGCTGTTCCCGAACTGAGCTGTGATGCTTCCCAACAAACATCCTGTGATGCATGCCGATACTCTTTGATTAACTATGATAACTTTTGTTGATCTTTACTGCATTCTGTCTGTTGGAGAAAAAGGAAAGGTTACAAATAATGAAACATGATCTCAACCCTCAACAAAACTGGATGTCAAAGTATCATCAGACATTGAGCAAACATATGGCTACTGGGTCATCAGTGATAAAGTTTCCCTCCAAATCCTTCTATTTCTATTTCTGCCCGTAAGGGATTGAATAAAACCTATCCCAGTGAATAAGCTCTCGGTAATCTACCTCAATATCATGCTTCATGTCATCACCGCCGCAGCGGCGGTGGGGCGACTCGCGTTGCAGCGGCCCCCACAGCCTGTCTGTCTAGTTAAATGTAGTTGTTCGTGTTTTTTTTGTACTGTTTCTAACTGTGTATATGTGGGGGGTGGTGGGAGGGGGAAACTTAAAATCTCTTCCCTACACGGGAGACCCGACTTTTTCCCTGTCGGGTCTCCGTTGTCATTGGGGCCTAGCACCGTGGAGCGGCCTCCGACCGGGACGACCTGGGGGCTCCAGTCACGGAGCCTGCGGAGCTGCGGACTTACCATCGTGGGGCTGGCCGGCCTCGGAGCGTGGGGAGCGATGGTGGCTCGCCGCTGCGGCCCAACTCCGGGGCTCCAGCTCCTGCTGCGGGCCGACTCCGGAGCTCCAGCTCCGGATTACATTGCCAGTGGACTGTCGGGATATCGGGAGCTCGTGGGTCCAGGTGGGAGACCGCTCTCCGGAGCTCCCGCAACACAACTTCTCCAGCCCGTGTCCCGGGGTTGGAACGACCCGGAGCGGGGCTGTACATCGCCCTGCGCGGATTTAATGGCCACGGGACATTCCGGCACCCACCGGGGGCTCCAACTTTGTGACCTTTGGGCCTAGAGCGGGGCCGTACATCGCCCGGCGCGGCCTCAATGGCCGAGGGACTTAACATCGCTGCCTGGGGCTTCGACATCGGGAGAGAAATGGTGCGGGGGAGAGAGAAGAACTTTGCCTTCCATCACAGTGAGGAGGAGATTCACTGTGATAGATGTTTGTGTGAATTGAATTGTTTGTGTGTTTTTTTATGAATTGTTCTGTTTGTATGGCTTGTAGAAACGGAGTTTCGTTCGAGCCTCTCTGAGGTTCGAATGACAAGTAATAAAATCTTATTTAATCTAATCTAATCATTATGCTCCTGTGATGTATTTTGACATGTTTTAAGAATGTAGAAGCATTTATGATTGCTTCAGATTGCAACCAGAACCATTTATGATTGTTTCTTTAATTTAGTTGCCACTTTCTTATAGTAACCTTCTCTTAATATCCAGAAATGTACAACCCCCAGAACCAGGAGAGAGTGAGCAATGAATAATGGAGAAATAATAACTTCGCTTAGGTACACTTTTGGTTATTAAGAGAGTCAAGGGATGAAGGATTTATGATGAAAAATATCTAAAGCCATTTCACATTGCCAAAAAAATTCCATACGCAATTCTTACAGATTTTGACAAAGTAGATCGAAGGGCTATGTTTACCCTCGCAGGGGTTTCCAGAACCAGGGTCAAAGCCTCAAAATAAAGTCAGACATTCTGGACTGAGGTGATGAGAAATTTCTTCACCAAACTTTTATTCTCTACTCAGGAGTTCCATAGATGCTTAGTTACTATGTTTTCTAGTGACAGACCCCAACAGGTCTATCGATATTAAGGACATTGTGGGATATGGGGTTAATGCATTAAAGTGGCATTGATAGGAGATCAGCTATGATCTTACTGAATAGGCACAAGGGACAAAATGGTCCACTCCTCAACCTGTCTCTTATGATCTGTTGTTTTTATTTATCATTTTTTTATGATGAATTTACTCAGGGACTCCAGGATAGAATATTCCAAAAGATTACTACCCTGTGAGTGAAGACATTTCGTTTCATCTCGTCGTGAATGGTGATGCCTTATTTTGAGATACTGACTGCTGGTTTTAGATGTCCTAACAACTGTAATGTCAAAATCTGTAATTGATAAGTTCATGTCATAGGACCAAAATAAGGACATTCAACCCATTGAGTCTGCTCCGCCGTTCAATCATGGCTGATCTATCTGTAGCGGCAGATTATTATATCGTTTTAGAGATTACTCCCTCTAGCCACTTAAGAGACAACATGGGGCTAGGAGAATGTCGTATTATGCATGTGAGCTCTCCATGAGACTTTCAGAGCTACTCGAAAGATATATTTTCTTAACACAGTATTTTGATTAATAATTTATTTATTGAAGAAAAACAGTAAGATATTCATCCAACCTTCTTCTCTGGTCGTACACTTTCATCTTCGTCAAACTCCAGCATATCGCTTTTAAACTTTAGAAAACTCCTCATGTCTCGGCAAAACTCCACATGATCGAAGGGTATTCCTTCCAGCTATATTGAGCTCTAAAATTAAACTAACTAGCTAACAGCTTCTGTGCAAGAGAACCCAGCAGCAAATACGCCCTCGACTACGTAATAAATCCCACCCACATAATTACGGGCAGACTAAAATTTAAAGGCAAATGCCATAATTAATGACACACAAAATAAAGCCAAATGGCCACTACATACCAGCCCCTAATTGTTTCGAGTATATAACGAGGCAATTATTAAAAAACATTAAAAAAAAGTAGCCATGAAGGCATAACATATATCAAAAGCAAAAAATAGCATGCATTATATATCCGCATTCAGAATTCTTCAGCGACTCTTCCATCTTCACCTTCTAGAAGCAAGCATAACTTGATTATTGGTCTTATTCAAACACTGTTTTTAGTTTAGTCGTACCGTGTGCACCCATGCCTTAACATCAGGCATGATACCCAGTATCTTGCCCAAAACATAAAAGTCCAAAGCTTTGATAGCATGAAACTTTTTCCTTCATGTCCAATCAACTCATGGATGTGTTGTAACAGTAATGTTGAAGTGTAAAAATCCTTCAAGAGAATAACAGGATTTTTAGCAATAACGTTCACTATTAGGTTTGGTTTAATTTCCGGATCATTAACAGATATTTCAAATCCCCGATCAAGCTTTGGCCATTCTCTGTCTGACTTAGAGAGAGACTAGTCCATTGATCCAACTCTTATCGCTTAAGAAGCAGTTCACTGTCAGTTCTCTAGAAGCTTCATCTGCAGGATTTTCTTTTGTGTTAACATATTTCAATTGTGAAACATTAGTAGCTCCCAATGCTCTTTCCATTGGCAAATTGTCTTTGTCCAAATCTCTGGTTTCTTTGGCTCTATCATCTGGTGGAATGCTTTCCAATACATCACAATTGTTGCTGATCCACTTGGAAAGCATGAATCCTCCCTTATTGCAGAGAGAAGTCAGATGTTTTACGATTTGAATTGCTTCCTGCTCATCCATGTAGAAATTATTTTTCAAAGTGGTTATTACTTCATGAAATTTTGTATTCTTGCCAAATTTGCGTTTCAAATTCTGGGTGCGTTGCTCTGCCTTACGACGATTATTCAGCAGACTAACGCTTTCGTGTTTAAAAGGTAAGTCCAGCCAATAGTGTCCGTCAATCTTTACTGAATAGTTCATAATATCCATGAACTCCTCTCTAGTCATTTCCTCAGATTCCTTATTGCTACTTTCATTGAAGTCATGATTGTATTGCTTCATCTCCAGCTTTTCTAATTTACGAGTGGATATTTGATTAACAGTAATGGCAGGGTGGTTCTTCCTATTCCTGTTTTCGTTGTTCCTTCTCAAGGAGCCATAGATAACCCATCCAAGCAGGGTTTTCGCGGCATACGGCCCATCACCTCGGCTCCTCACAATCTGTATAGGTTCCAATGCCTTCAAAACATTTGTTCCGATAAGTAGGTCACTAGAATTTATCTTAGATATATTGACATCCTTCAGGTAAGGCCATTGTTTCAAGTCCTCACATCTTGGTTTATTTTGATGGCCAATAGGCATGGTTTTATGTGTAAACACTTCAGATATTAGTATAAAATTATCTTCATCCAGACTGGATACCTCCATACTTGCAATGTAATGTCTCGTGCTCTCTTTATCTTCATTCATGGTACGCAATCACATCTTAGTTTCTTCTCCTGTGATGTTCAGCGTTCTCGTCAGGTTTTCTGTGCAAAAGGTAGTCGAACTTCCGTGATCCAAAAATGCATATGTTTGCAACACTGCATTGTCTTGTTATTCCTTACCTGTACTGGTGAGATAGAAAAGATACAGGCTTCAACCCCAGCCCCAATATGAGCAGTTACTTGAGGCGAGGTGACAGCATCACTAGTAGCTGGCTTCTCCTTCTGTTTTGTTTGCTCCAGCTCCTTCTCTGCCATTTGCTCTGGTGGCTTCTTTACAGTGTGAAGTGCTTCAGGATGATATTGCTTGCACTTATAACAACTTATTGGACCCCTACGGTCTCTCACCAGGTGTCCTTTTTTCAAACTCCTAAACAGATTCCCTTCTCTTTCAAGAAATCCACCTTTTCTTCATATTCTTTCTTCTTGAATCTATGACACCATCTTATGGTGTGACCAACTTCATCACGTAACAAACAAAATCCTATTTGCTTGATAGTAGATACATCTCCTTTCACTCCATCTGTCGTTTCCACAGGTATTATAGTGGAGGCAAAACTGTTTCTCCTCTTAGATCCTCCTGATCTTCCTTCAGTTTTGGTGAAGGTAGAAACTTTGTTCATTGCAATTGGTTTACGATCTTCAATAGTCCCGTGGTGTGGCTGTCGATAAACCTCTAAGCCATCTCTGGCTGAGATCTATTGTCTTCAGTTCCTCTTCCGGACTTCTGGCCGGATCTCTCCTGAGATCCTGGCCTTATCTTCTGTCCCTTTCCTTTGTGACATAGCACACCTCCTGTCAGAGGTTCCCTTCGACTCGATGTAGCGGCAGATTATTATATCTGGGTTAGGAGGGGTTGTATTACGCATGGGGTTAGGAGAATGTTGTATTACGCATGTGAGCTCTCCATGAGACTTTCAGAGCTTCTCAAAAGATAAATCTTCATATCACAGTCTTTTGATTAATAGTTTCTTTATTGTTGAAAAAAACAGTAAGATATTCATCCAACCTTCTACTCTGACTCATACGCTTTAATCTTCGTGAAAATCCAGCATATTGCTTTTAAACGTTAGAAAACTCCTCATGTCTCGGTAAAACTCCACATGGTCGAAGGGTATTCCTTCTAGCCATGTTGAGCTCTAAAACTGAACTAACTAGCTAACAGCTTCTGCGCAAGAGAACCCAGCAGCAAACACGTCCCCGACTACGTAATAAATTCCACTCACATAATTACGGGCAGACTAAAATTTAAAGGTAAATGCCATAATTAATAACACACAAAATAAAGTCAAATGGCCACTACACTATCTTTCCCTCTCAATCCCATTGTCCAGCCTTCTTCCCGTAACCTTTGACACTCGTATTAATCATGAACCTATCAATCTCCACTTTAGAAATACCCATTGACTTGGCCTCCACAGCCTTCTGTGGCAATGAATTCCACACATTCCCCACCCTCTGAATAAAGGAATTCCTCATCATCTCCTTTCTAAAGGCGTGTCCTTTTATTTGGAATATGTTTCAATGAGGTCACCCATTTTTCTGAACAGAAGGCAACATGGTTCAGTGTGTGTGATGATTCCTCACGTCACAAACTCGCTATTCTAGGAGGCAACCTGGTGAACGTTCATTACACTTATGCTGTCACAAATAGAGGAAAAGACATTAATCTAGGAGCTACCTCACCTCTGTAATTTCAGCAAGATGTCTATATAATTTCAGAAAGATGTCTTTACTCCTGTACTCCAATTCTCTTGCAACAAAGACCAATGTATTGTTGCCATCATTGCTTGTCATGCCTGCACATTGCTTGTCATTGCTTGTGTGCCTCTGCGCACCAATACTTTCCAATCTCTTTTGTAACGTCAAAGTTGTCTGTAAATAAAGGTTTGTTGTTTTTGATGTTTCTGTAATGTTAAGAGGGAGCAAACAAGATCACAATGTTTGCTTACATCAGTTAATGGCCATATACAGGTCTGCAATGAACTTTGTAGACACTTCAGTTTGGACGTTTGAAAAACAGAAGGTTATAAGTTGTAAGCAATACTGGCAACCATCTTCCGATGAAAGATTGTAATGTTTCTGGGCAATTATTTCCAATGAAACGCTATTTTCAAGTATACTGTTTCACAATCAAAGATGCTCTGACGGAGGAATTTACATTGAAAATAAACAGGATAACATTGACAATTAAACAGCAGACAGGTGAGTACCGCTGACACTGCAAGCACTCATTAGTGTATGAAAAATTATAGTGCTGCACCAAAAAAATGGAGCCCAGAAACAAGTAATTAAAATAGTCATTAAGAGCCAGCGGAAAACAGTCAGAACTGCAAACCCACCACGAACAGGAGATGAGGGGACGGGGGGGAGGGGACGGTACGGGGGGGGAAACGGAACGCTCACTGCAGTTGTCTGGTAAAGGTAAAACTGGACAGAATACTTGCTGAAAAACGTTTGGCAACTGGCAGATCAGATCAGCCAAGGAAACCTCATGCAAGAGTCGCCAGATTTTGGCGCCATTTTTAAAGTACAGTCTAGCCCGCTTGGCCTTCTGGAGTGGTGCCCGATATAGGTGAGCCCCAGGTTTTTACAAGGCATTCAGCCGTCGCCCGTGTCCGGATTGTCCAGAGAATTGTCGTCTCTCTCCTCTCCTCACCCGGCCACCTTTGTGCCTCTTGCAGTCAACCTTGGGGGCATGGAACGTAAGACTCCAGTTCACTCTCTTCCAGGCCCTTGCTCACTGGCTTCCTCCATCCTCCTCTCAGGTTCTCCATAGCATCCGAGGTCAGGATCGAACCCAGGTCTCTGGTGTTGTAAGGCAGCAGCTCCACCGATGCGCCACTGTGCCGCCCTAACAGGATTAACAGAAAACAAAGTCAGATTTGCACTAAAACAATTGTGAGTATATTGGTTGTTTAGATAATGCTCTTAATTAATTTTTTCCATGTGCTCTGCTCCTGTTCATTTCTCAGGGCCATGATGCTACTTTATTTTACAGAATGTAAATGTGTTAATGCAGGGAAATCTATGAAATAGTAGTTGAGACAAAACACAGAGTTTAAGAACAAGTATTACAGGCAATTTTACGCTCAGTCTTTGCTATTATTCTAGAACTCCAAAGTAAATCATATAAAAATCACACTAAAGAAGATAATTTTCCCTCTGAAAACGGCAAGATTAAAAATGTTTTAAATAGCGTATGTTTCTGAAAAAAAAGAAAATGCAAGTGGATCTGAAAATTAGTTTAAATTAATTGGATTTAGTTCAGGGGAGCGCAGTGGTGCAGCAGTTGGGTTGTCTTACAGCACTAGATGTCGAGTTTTGATCCTGACTACAGGAGTTGTCTGTACGGGTTTTTACGTTCTCCTTGTGACGGCATGGATTTCCTCCTGGAGCTCCAGTTTTCTTCCACATTCCAAAGATGTAAAGTTTAGAGATACAGCGCGGAAACTGGCCCTTCAGCCCACCAAGTCCGCACTGAGCAGCGATCCCCACGCATTAACACCATCCTACACACACTAGGGACAATTTACATTTATGCCGAGCCAATTAACCTACAAACCTGTACGTCTTTGTGGGAAGAAACTGAGGATCTCAGAGAAACCCTCCGTGATCACAGGGAGAATGTACAAATTCCGTACAGACAGCGCCCGTAGTCGGGATCGAACCCGGGTCTCTGCCACGGTCAGTGCAGTAAGGCAGCAACTCTATCGCTGCGCCACCATGCCAAAGGTTGTAGGTTAATTGCTTCCGTAAATTGTTCCTAGTGTGTGGGATAGGATGATCGCTGACTCTCACCAAGCGAGGACTCAGTGGATTAAAGCACTTGTTTCCACATTGTATCTCTAAACTAAACTTGATGATTTTGGTTAATATCAGTTAATCTATGTGGTATATTGAAATATGGTTAAATCCCAACCAACATTTATACTATGAACGATGGAACTTTGGCAATCAGGTGTTCAGCCAGATAGCAAATACATTGTATGTAGCGGAAAACCCAGCCTCCGGAGCTGCGAGGAGGGAGGAAAGTTGCAATTTTAGCCCCACATGATGCTTCATTTGTAATGGAGCTATTATCAGTAAAGTTCTGGTTTCTCCATCATTCCTTTCCAAAGTAACAGAATGACATTTGCAATTTTCCAGTTCTTTAAACACATTCCATTGTCTATAGCAGAAATAGCTTGCTTTAAATAATTTTCCTTGGAGTTAGAGCTGTGATGTCCATTATACTTTTAAGTTCAACATAAGATAAATCATATCTTGTGAAATTACACATATTGAAACAATAAAGGATGTACACCTTAAAATAAATACACCAGTTCATCGAAAGGTGTAGTGTGTATAGTGATTAAGTTACTGGACTGATTCAAAGGCATAGGTCATTGATCTTTGAATTTAGTCCCTTTGTATTTATAAATTGTCTCATTTTAAGCTCAAAGTTTTGCTTTAGATTTTTTTCTTGAGTCCATTAACAGCAAGTAAAATAACAGTTTATAGAGAGAAGACGTTAGCATCCTACTTTTTGAATGCCTATTTTTTCGATTATCAAGTGTAATTATTGTGAGTCTGTGCATGCTTGAAAATGGCATCAATAGCCAAGATAAGATGGTTACAAGTTCAGAGCAGGTTATTTCTCCATACATGTCTACACCACATTTCACCAATGACGCTTTTTATTCAATTTCAATTGAAGCAGGCAATATAAAAAGTGAATTTGAAAAATGAACGACTAGATATTGAAATTAAGATTTGTATTTAATTTTAGTTCACTATAAATAAAGTGATGCAATACAGAAAACCAATAAATCCTGTACAACTATTCAATTTTCTCTGAAATGTTAAAACTCCTTGGTACATCGCTAAAGTTTTTAAAGTCATTTAGTTCTTGTTTTTGTATATCTCCCTAAATAATTGATCAATATTGATTTCCTGCCATTCCTCAAATTAATAATTAATTTGTTTCATTTGTTTCTGTTCTTATCTCATTAATTATCTACTGTTAGGTGCATAGCATGATGGCAGCAAAATCTTTGGCTGCATTATTTTGTGTTCTGAATGACGTAGAAATCGTGGAATAATTTCTCTCGCTGCCCTGCATGAACAATTGAAATCATAGTCCTTGCGCCTGCAGATTTTTTCTGTTAATAATTAATTTGCTAAGTGGCACATATCCTTGTACGTCAATTTTAACACTTGCCTTTTTTTGTGAATAAAGAACACAATGTGGTACAAATGATAAACTAGCTCACAAATCAGCAAACCTCTTAGTGCACAATCAGCACTTGAGAATTTATTGATTGCATATCTTGATTAATGTTTCATGGGTCTTCTTTAAAGAGTGAGCCACAGCCTTTCTGAAGCTTTACATCATAACTGCCTACTTCCAACAGGAACCAGTGATGCTTCTCAACACAAAAGCAGCAACCCTCCATTTGCTTGCTCCATTTTCAGCAAAGACTAAGGGTGGTTCAAAAATTATTTGTGTAATTTGAGTAAAACACAACTGTGTGTTGATAGTCAGATGTTCATCAAATTGTTCATTAAATATTTTTGTAAAAATAGTACGCAGGTGAATTTCATACACATCATTTGAAGGGTTTATTGTTAATATAGCACAAGGCAGTTTTGCTCTCAGAGCACTTAGCTGGAATGTGCTCAAACAGTAACAGTGTGAATATCATGCAGTTATTAATACGCAGGCAGCTTTGATTTAGTTGGTAGGACTTTCCCTCTTGACGAAAAGACTGTGGGTCATCCCAAGCCAGAAAGTTGTGGATCAGTCCACTCCAGAGTCCAAGCCCAAATATCTATCTGACTCTTCTGTCCAGTGCTCCACAGTTGGAGCACTGCGTGGAAGGCTCCAAATCCACACAGTTGGAAGCGGAGTCTCCAGGTGCTCAGTTCTGCAGACATTTGATACGACCTTGCACAAGAAACTTTTAGCTTGAGCTGAACTTCATTGCATTGAAGGTGAATTAGTGACCTTCAAATTATATTGTCTGACAGTGGGAGTGCAAGAGTGGTGATAAGGACAGGTACTCAAATGTGACTACTGGTGTCCCACAAACATATATGCTGAGGCAGTTTAACAATGGCACAAAGATAGGCAGCTCTGCAAATAGGACAGATATTAATAGACTGAATGAATGGTTAAAAAGTCCTTTCAAACTTTTTTAATTCCCAAACAATCTAACATTTATTTGCCTTAAGTGAAAGCCATTTTCCACAGTTTGAGTTTGAGTTTAGTTTAATGTCACATGTACCAAGGTACAGTGAAAAGCTTTTGTTGTGTGCTAGCTAGTCAGTGGAACGACGATACATGATTGCAATCGGGCCATCTACAGTGCACAGATACATGATGAAGGAAATAACGTGAATAATGTTTAGTGCAAGATAAAGCCAGTAATTCGGGTCAAATATAGTCCGAAGGTCTCCAATGAGGTAGATAGCAGTTGTTGGTAGGATGTTGGTAGGATGGTTCAGTTGCCTGATAATGGCTGGGAAACAAGGATTAGTTTGGACATTACTGGCTTTATCTTGCACTAAATGTTATTCACATTATTCCTTGTATCATGTACCTGTAGCCTGTGGATGGCTCAATAATAATCATGTATTGTCTTTCCGCTGACTGGTTAGCACACAACACAAGCTTTTCACTGTACCTCAGTACATGTGACAATAAACTGAACTGAACTCCAACTGAAAATGTGGAAAATGGTTTTCACTTGAGGCAAATGTTAGATTATTTTGGCATTAAAAAAGTTAGAAAATACCGTATAAATGGTTAAAAGTTAGAAGCAGTGTTTGCTTAATGAATCTTTGGAGTCTGTACATAGATCATTACAATGTGACAAAAATATATAGAACATAATCACAAATGTAAGTGGAATGCTGGCCTACATTTGAGATTGGATTGCCAGGTGATAGAAATTATGCCACAACTGTACTAGACATACCTGGATTATGTGTTAGAAAGGAGATATTGGCTTTAGAGAAAGTGCAGTTTACCATTACTAGAATTACTTGAAGAGCTAAATTACATGGAGAAATTTTACAAATTACGATTATCGAATTGATGGATTTAAGAGATGACCTGATTAAGTCTTTAAGGCCTGAAGAGGGGCTCAGAAGGTAGATGATGGGAAACAATTTCTGCTGGTTATGGAATTCAGGAAAAAGATGTATAGTCTAAACATTGAAGACATATATTTCAGAAATGAAGCTAGAGAACATATCCAAACACAGGTGGCAGAAATATCAAACTCTTTTCTGCAAATAGCAATTGATCGTGGAGCATATATGTAGTCAAACCACAGACAGGTGTAGTAATAATGAGATTGCAATAGTAGGTGATTTAAACTTCCATAATATTGACTGGCATTGCCAGAGATCTAAGAGATTAGTGGGGCAGAATTTGATAAATGTGTCCAGGATAGCTTTCTGAAGCAATATGCTTTATTAAACTTTGCGATAGTACCTGCCTCAACTATCTCCTCCGGCAGCTTGTTCCATACAACCACCATCCTTTCTGTAAAAACGTTACCCCTCAGGTTCAAATTAGATCTTTCTCCCCTCACCATAAACCTATGTCCTCTGGTTCTCGATTCCCATACTATGGGTAAAAGACTCAGTGCATTTACCTGAGCTATTCCTCTGAATGAATTTGTATGCCTATAGAAGATCACTCCTCGTCCTCCTGTGTTCTGAAGAATAAAGTCCTAAATTAATCAACCTCTCCCTGTAGCTCAGGCCCTTGATTCATAGCAAAAGGATTTGAGTACAAGAGCAGGGAGGTTCCACTGCAGTTGTACAGGGTCTTGGTGAGGCCACATCTGGAGTATTGCGTACAGTTTTGGTCTCATAATCTAAGGAAAGACATTCTTGCCATAGAGGGAGTACAGAGAAGGTTCACCAGACTGATTCCTGGGATGGCAGGACTTCCATATGAAGAAAGACTGGATAAACTCGGCTTGTACTCGCTGGAATTTAGAAGATTGAGGGGGGATCTTATAGAGACTTACAAAATTCTTAAGGGGTTGGACAGGCTAGATGCAGAAAGATTGTTCCCGATGTTGGGGAAGTCCAGAACAAGGGGTCACAGTTTAAGGATAAGGGGGAAGTCTTTTAGGACCGAGATGAGAAAATCATTTTTCACACAGAGAGTGGTGAATCTGTGGAATTCTCTGGCACAGAAGGTAGTTGAGGCCAGTTCATTGGCTATATTTAAGAGGGAGTTAGATGTGGCCCTTGTGGCCAAAGGGATCAGGGAGTATGGAGAGAAGGCAGGTACAGGATACTGAGTTGGATGATCAGCCATGATCATATTGAATAGCGGTGCAGGCTCGAAGGGCTGAATGGCCTGCTCCTGCACCTATTTTCTATGTTTCTATGTTTCTATGTCCTGTGGAGGGTTGTTTTTCAGATTGCAGGCCTATGATGAGTTGTATGTCAGAGGAATTGCTGCTGGGTCTACTGTTGCTTGTTTTCTATATCAATGATTTGGATGAGAATGTAGATGGCATGATTAGCATGTTTGCAGATGATACCAAATTGGTGATATAGAGAACAGTGAAAAAGCTTGCGACAGGATTTAGATCAACTGTGAAAGTGGACAAAGGAAGGATCTCGACCAGAAACGTCATCTATTCCTTTTCACCAGAGATGCTGTCTGAATCGCCGAGTTACTCCAGCTTTTTGTGTCTATCTTTGTTTAGTTTAGTTTAGTTTTGAGATACAGCGCAGAAACAGGCCTTTCGCCCCGTGTTCACTCCGACCAACGATCCATGCACACTAACGCTATCCGACACACACTAGGGACAATTTACAATTTTACCAAGCCAATTAAACTGCAAACCTGTATGTCTTTGGCGTGTGAGAGGAAACCGGAGCACCTGGAGAAAACCCACACAGGTCAAGGGGAGAACGTAAATCTCCATACAGACAGCACCCATAGTCAGCATCGAACCCAGACGAGGTGGTGGGGGCAGAAACAATAACAACATTTGAGAAACATCTGGACATGAAATTAAATGAGCAAGGCAGCGAGGACATGGAATTATTGCAGGCAAGTCGGATTAGTATGGATAGGCATGACATTCATGAACAAGATGGGATGAAAAGACCATACCTATGACGGTATGATATTAGGCCAATTGCTATACTTAAATCTGACATAGATATTTATGTATCAGAGGTATTAAGGATTCTGTAAAAATAGTGAGCATATCAGGTCACATAACTGCCATGATAGAGTTTGTGGTGGAATTGGAGGACATGTCATGGTAAATTGTTGCTAGCATTCCTGTGTTCTCTCTCAGTTTTAGTTTTAGAGATACAGTGCGGAAACAGGCCGTTCGGCCCACCAAGTCCGCACTGACCAGCGATCCCCGCACATTAACACTATCCTACACACACACTATGGACAATTTTCATTCGTACCAATCCAATTAACCTACAAACCTGTGCATCTTTTCAGTGTGGGTGGAAACCGAAGATCTTGGAGAAAACCAACGCAGTCATAGGGAGAACGTACAAACTCTGTACAGACTGCACGCATAGTCAGTAAGATAGCAACTCTACCACTGCGCCACAATACCACCCACTTGCAAGTTGTAATAAGGCTATTTGCAAGAATGCCTAATATGCGATTTTCAGCAGAATGGAGCACAATGATAGAACCTAGCATCTTACCCTCGGAAAATTGTGGGAAACTTAAGAGTGAAGTCAATTTGTATGGTGAGGTACAGGTACAAGGAAAATATTGCCTGTAGTAACATCACAGGCATATAGATTCAGATAAAGCACAGAAAAACATAAATTACCTTTTGGAGTATGACTTTGAGTAGAAAGCCACTAAATACCAACGATAGAATCTTTGGGTACTAAAGAATGAAAAGGTTGCAAAATCTTTGAAAATGGAACATTTAAAAATATTATTCAACAGTAAAGACAAAGGAATGAGTCAGATTGTTTGGCATTAGCTAGTTTCTAAGGATTGATCTATGAAATAAAAGTAATGAACAACTTTGAAAGTATGAGGAAATTGGGAAAAGCAGTTTGTATTCATGAAGAAAATCCACTGATTGATTAATTTTATTCTATTTTTTTTTCCATGAAATAGATAAAGGATCATTATAGATCCTGTTCGTATAAAATTTCAGCCAAGATAAACTATTACATGAACTGTGGTAAAATCATGACAAATATTTGTAAAAAGATTGCAGTTAATCATAAAGTGACTGTTATATCAAAATGATCCAATGAAGGTGTCTTTTAAAGACGATGAAAGAGGACATTTGAAGTTATATATACATTAATGTACAGGGAATGGAGGGCTATGGATCTCGTGCAAGCAGAGAAGACCAGTTTAACTTGTATGTGGGCTGAAGTGCCTGTTCCTGTGCAATACTGTATCCGTTATTCTAAGTGTGGACTCCTGTGTGTATATATAGGCACGACCAAGCGTAGACTGGGCGATCGTTTCGCTCAGTCCACTTTGTACTATGTGATCTCCCGGGAACACTTGAACTCCTCTTCTCACTCCCATACTCACCCTTCTGCCATGGGCCTCCTCCACTGTCAGAGTGAGGCCAAAAGCAAATCGGAAGAATAATACCTCATACTCCACTTGGGCAGCTTACAATCCAGTGGTGTGAATATTGATTAATGTAATTTCAAGTAACTCTTGCATCCTTCTCTCTCTGTCCCTCCCCCACCCTAGTCGTCCGACTAGTTTCACTGTTCATATCCCATCGTTATTATCTTGGACCTTTGGGAGCTCCACCTTTTCTTGGTCATCGGTTGGTGCTGGCTTTGATTTGTTCTTTTCATACATTTTCATTAATTTGTTCTTTATACATTTTAAGCCTCTAGTTTCCCTCTGCCCTGCCTCTCAGTCTGAAGAAGGGTCTTGATGAGAAAAGTCACCTATTCCTTTTCTTCAGAGATGTCGCCTGACCTGCTGAGTTATTCCAGCATTTTGTGTCTATCTTCGGTGTTAATCAGCATCTGCAGTTCCTTCCTACACACTGTACTGTTTTATGTTATGTACAGAGAGCCAGTAAAGACAAATTGAGACACAAGGAACTACAGATACTGTTTTACCGAAAAAGGCACAAAGTGTTGGAGTGACCAAGAGGGTCAGGCAGCATCTCTGGAGAACACTGGTGGGCGATATTTTGGGTCGGGACCCTTCTTCGGACCAGTGTAACACATTGAACTTGTTATGAAGCTGAAAAAGCTGGTCCACCACTGATATTGTTAAGGACACTATAGTCAAGCGATACAGATATAATGTCAGGAGTGAAAAGGTATCATTGTATACAAAACCAGAAATATTGAACCATTTTTAAATGGACAACAAAAGACAGTTTGAAATGACAAATTGTGAAGATTTGTTCTAAAGTATCAGAGACAGAAATTTCTAAAATAGGAAATGAGCCCTGTAGCCCAACTCATCCATGCAAACCAAAATGCCTATCTACGCTAATCATATTTGCCTGCATTTGGCATACATCCATCTAAACCTTTCCTATTCATGTACCTGTCCAAATGTTTTTTAAACACTGTGTTTACTCCTGCCTCTACCAAGTCTTTTGGCAATTTGTTCCATATGCCCACAACCCTCTGTGGATTCAAAATTAGCTCAGAGGAAGGATTAAAGGGTGTTGTGGATGGTAAGTTAACTGCCTGGAGTACTGTGACAATGGAGTGCTGCAGGGTCCAATGTTATTTGCTGTTAATATTAAAATTTTGGATGACAATGTAGACAACATTGTTTAATACATTTACAGTGGATAGCGAGGAAGGATATCTAAGTTTACAACAGGATCTAGATCAGTAGGGAAGGTGGTCAAAGGGATGGCAAATGGTATTTAACACTGACAAGATGTGAGATGTTGCACTTTGATGTGTTCAACCAGGGAAGCACTTACATAGTAAATGGTAGCGCCATGGAGAGTGTTGGGAGTACAGGTTTGGGAGTACACGGGCAAGTTTCCCTGAAAGTGGCAGAACAGATAGACAATGGGGAGAAAACTATGTTTGGCACACTTGCCTATATTGATTATAAAGATTGGGACATCATGATGCAGCTGTACAACTTGTTGCGAGACCACACTTGGAGCACTTGCAGCAGGAAGGATTTCATTAAGTGCCTTGGAATTTACCTAGGCATGCGGGCTTATGTTATAGGAAGAGGTTGGATAGGTTGGGAGTGTGGAGGCTGAGGTCTGACCTTATTGGGGCATCCAAGATCATGAGCGGCATAGATAAAATTAATGCTCACAATCTAGAGAGGGCATAGGCTTAAGGTGAGAGGGGAGAGATTTAAGATGGACCTCAGGGACCATTTTGCACTACAAACAGGTCAGTCCATATCTGGAAAGAACTGCCAGAGGAAGCTATAAAAAGAGTAAGTACAATGTTTACAATTATAACATATGGGCAGGTACATCAATTACAACTGTTAAAAGACATTTGGACAGACATGTGGATATGAACGGTTTAGAGGGGTGTGGATTGAATACAATTGTGCTGAATGTTAAATTTGCTATTAATCTCAATCGAGGCATTAGGTATAATTTTGCTTGTGTGGCCTGGAGAGAGTGGACGTGGAGAGGATGTTTCCAGAGGATGTGGGAGATCATAGGACCAGGGGCCATTGCCTCAGTAGAAAAAGACGCACGTTTAGAAAGGAGATGAGAAGCAATTTCTTTAGTCAGAGGGTGGTGAATCTGTGGAATTCTTCGCCACGCACGGCTGTGGAGATCAAGTCATTGGGTATTTTTAAGGTGCAGATGGACAGTTTCTTGATGAAGTAAGGATGTCAGGAGTTATGGGGAGCAGGCAGGAGAATGGGGTTGAGAGGGAAAGATAGATCAGCCACGATTAAATGGCGGAGCAGACTTGATGGGCTGAATGGCCTAATTCTGCTCCAATATCTTATGAACATGAATTTTCGGCATTCCAGATAAAGAAATGTTAAAGCAGAATCGTGGACACAAATATTGAAAGAGCTATCAGATGGCATGACTGCATTCACTCAAATGTATTAAAATAAGCTTAATAGAAGATTAACATTTTTCATATCAGAGTGATTTGGGAAAGTCTATTTTACTTCGGAGTCACGTGAGTGATTCCGTGAAGAAGACCCGCCAGGCCGCGTGCGCACCAGTAAGTCAGCCGCATTGACGCACGGAGGCTGCGAGGAACAGAGCTCCTCCAGCGGTAAGTATTCAGACTCCAGGTAAGTTAAAAACTTTTCACTGGAGTTTGAATCCGTGCTGGCCGGTACGCTATACCGAGTGCTGGCATGGAAAAAACCGGGAAGGGAAAGCGGCGAGTAGCAACCAGCCGCGGCAGCTCAGGCTTGGAAGCCCTGCCTCATACCCCTGTACAGTCGCTAGCTACAGAGTTGGCGACTGCAGACTTAGTGCTACACAGCACAGAGCCGTCGCCATTAGGGCGCAAGGCAATTGATAAGTCTGCTAGGCCCATGGAGTCGGGGGATGATTCCTCACCGGGACTGGATAGAGTATGTTCACGCCTATCCCAAGTGGAGGAGCTGTTGCATACAGTCCTCCAAAGAACTTCACTCCAAGAGAAGGAGTGTCAGCGCTCAGAGAAAGAAGCGCCAGCAGCAACAGTGCTGCCAGAGAACCCTTTTAATTTTGAAGGGAGTGCAATGGGTCAGATCAGTCCTGAGCCCGAATCTGATGAAGAAGTTCAGCCAGGAGAAACAGTGGAGTTACCAGATGTTCCACTACTGGCACTACCATTTGCTGTCCCATCAGGAGCAGGGGAGCCGCTAGGTGAAGAGCTGGCTACCACAATAAATTACATGGTTTCTCATCAGCTCCAGGAGCTTTCCTGAGACATGAGCCTCCAAGCAACTGTGAGTTGTTAAGAGTTCAACTGTGAATCAAGTTATATGGGGTCAAATGGGACCCGGCATGTGAAGTCAAGAGATTAAAATGCAGAGAATTTTAAAGTTATTGGCTGCTGGCTTTTTTATAATGAATGGAAGCAGCTTACTTCGGATCTGTTTATCAGGAGTGTAATTCAAGGGTTTCGGATTGAATTTATTCCAAATGGTGTTTTACCTCTCCAACATGTTTCTAGCAGAACACTTTATTTTTCACAAACAGAGGTAATAGAGGTTCAAGCTGAACTCACAAAATTATGTAACAAAGGTGTAATTGAGAAGACGGCTCATCATGTCCATCAATTTCTGTCAAATATTTTCCCCCGTCCCAAAAAGGACGGAGGATGCAGAATCATATTGGATCTGACAAAATTAAATCCATTTGTACTCTACAGACACTTCAAAATGGAAACATTGGTTACGGCCAAGCAACTGATTTCCAGAGGTGGTTATATGGCAACCATAGATCTGAAAGACGCTTATTATTCAGTGCCTGTTCATGGCAAGCATAGAAAGTATTTTAAATTCATTTGGATGAATCAATTATGGCAGTATAAGGCACTGCCGAATGGATTGACTTCAGCTCCTAGAGTATTCACTAAATTGTTAAAACCAATTTTGGGACTTCTTAGAGGTCAGGGCCATGTAATTATGGCCTATTTGGATGATATTTTAATAATTGGGCAAACAAAAGAATTAGCTGAAACATCAGTGGCAATTGTCAAATCCACACTTGAAAAACTGGGGTTTGTCATTCATTTGGAAAAATCTAAATTGACACCAATTACCACAATTGATTATTTGGGGTTCTCAATTGACTCAATTAAAATGGTAATTACTTTGCCCATGGAGAAAAGTACAGAGCTAATTGAGGATTGTGTAAACCTTTTAAACAAGCATCAACCTTCAATTAGACAAGTGGCCAGGCTGCTTGGGAAAATGGAAGCAGCCTTTCCAGTAGTCCAATTTGGGCCTTTGCATTATCAGCAATTACAAAGAGCAAAGGAACATGCACTCAGGGTACAATTGGGGCATTATGATAGGCCCATGCAATTATCAGCAGAAGCAATTACTGATATTTGATGGTAGATCCAACATGTCTCCAGTAGTTTCAGCACAGTAGTGCTAGAACAACCTTCCATGGTCTTACAGACTGATGTCAGTGCACTTGGGTGGGGTGCCACAGACATGATTTCAAGTTGTGGAGGAAGATGGAGTATGGAAGAAGCGTTGCTTCTGCAGAAATGGGGAATTAACCATTTAGAGCTTTTAGGAGCATTTTATGGGCTCAAGGCTTATTGTTCTAACAAAAGCAGACTGCATGTTCAGCTCCAAATTGATAACACCATGGCAGTCGCATATGTTAATCACATGGGTGGTATCAAGTCGGTATCTTGTGACAGACTGGCAAACCAAATCTGGATCTGGTGACAAACACATTTGGCTCTCAGCTATTTATCTGCCAGGAAAATTCAATACTGTGGCAGACACCAGGTCACGGAAGTTCCATGACAACATAGAGTGGATGTTGAATCAGGATGTGTTCAAAGAGATCATTGTCAAATATGGAACACCAGATGTCGACTTGTTTGCATCCAGACTAAACCAGCATCTTCTCAAATATGTATTATGGGAACCAGATCCTGGGGCAGTAGCGATTGACGCTTTCTCGCTGAATTGGGGTGGTATGTATATATATGTGTGTGTGTGTATATATACATATATATATTGTATATATGTTGTATATTATATATTGTAATATATATATATATATTGTAATATATATATATATATATATATTGTACATATATATATATATATATATATGTGTGTGTGTGTATATATATATATATATATATATATATATTTCCACCGTTCTGTCTCATAAATCAATGTCTGCTTAAAATCAAGCAGGACAATGCTTCAGGGGTACTGGTGATACCCGACTGGCCTACCCATCCATGGTACTCTTTGATCTGACAGCTGATGACACAACCTCTGATGGCTGTTCCTAAACGAAGGGATTTATTGGTGCATCCGGTAACTGGCGAATGCCATCCGTTGTATGACCGTATTGATTTGTTAATTTGCAGATTCTAAGAAGGCCATATCTGGGGCATGGATTGTCGGGTCGAACTGTGGACATGCTTACTGCATCTTGGAGATCGAGTACTCAAAAGCAGTATTTTTGTTATGTAAAAAAATGGGAAGTTTACTGTGTACAAAATGATATTGACTATTGTACAGCACGTATTTCACATGTTCTGGAGTTTCTGTCAACCCTCTACTATGATGAAGGACTAAGTTATAGTGTAATCCATACAGCAAGAAGTGCTTTGTCATCATATTTAGTGATGAGGTCAGACAAACATTCAATTGGATCTCATTCTCTTGTTGTTCGATTAATGAAGGGCATTTTCAATTCCAGACCTCCCAAATCTAGATATATGGCTATTTGGGATGTGAGTATGGTCCTTAGAATACTACGTGAGTGGTTTCCTATTTCATCTTTGTCTTTGACCAAAATCACCATGAAGGTGGCCATGCTTATGGCGTTAGTTTCAGCACAAAGGGTACAGACGTTACAAAAATTACAGTTAGATAGAATGAAAACTGCTGCAGACAATGTTACGTTTTACATTTATGACCTCTTCAAACAAAGCAGGCCAGGTGTCACAGGGTTTAAAATAGTATTTTCAGCATATCCCACGGATCCATCCTTATGCGTAAAAACACATTTGATGCAATACATTGCAGCTACAGCGGGCTTACGTAACATGGAGACAGGATTGTTTATCAGTTATAAAAAAACCACATAAGAGAGTGTCAGTTAACACTATTTCGAGATGGCTGAAACAAGTCTTGATTGATGCAGGCAATAACACTGATGTGTTTACATCTCATTCCACTACGTCGGCGGCCAAAGTAAGGATGTGCCCGTCGACCATGCTATAATCGGCTGATTGTCAATCCAGGGCTGTTTGCCAATGCCATATTAAGTTCTGTTTAAAGGATTAAGGGGTACTGTCATTTGTTTATATTATTAAATAAACCCTATTACTACATTGAATGCAATGTTACTACTAATGCATTTATTTCTCATTCAAGTCAATCAATGCAGTGGGATGCCGAGATTTGTAATCTGCGGCATTAAATCACAAAGCTTTGAACTCTTCACGGAATCACTCACGTGACTCCGAAGTAAAATAGTAAGATTAAAAGAGAATTTACCAGTTTGAAGTTTGATCTTGATTTTATGAAGAGTTACGTTGGTGATTACGTGCCCGCCACGCCCAACCTTCTCTCATAAAGGATCATCTGGTAGTTCTCGAGTCGCTAATCTTACTATGTTACTTCGGTGTTGTTATTTGTGATTTCATACCGCTGCTTTGAAGATTGGTGCGCATGCGGCCTGGCGGGTCTTCTTCACGTAATCACCAACGTAACTCCTCATAAAATCAAGATCAAACTTCAAACTGGTAAGTTCTCCTTTAATCTTACTATTCTCTATTGCTGGCAAAATCAGTGATCAGATGCCACTCTTCACAAGTGGTCAGTTAATGAAATAGGTCTTGTCTGCATGCAGCAAAATCTGGGCATAGTTCCAGGCTTGCAATGATAAATAGCAACTAATCTTTGTACCACACAAGTGCCAGGCATTGACCATTGCCAAAAAGGACAATCTGACACATTTGTTCAAATGCAATGGTGTTATCACAGTCAAATCACTGATTATTTTACTCCTGGGTCACTGGACCAGTTACTTATCTGCTTTGTTGGCTGTAAAATGTTATGGATATTTGGGTATCACAAACGGCACTACAAAAACACAAGTGTTTCCTGGTCATATATTTTAACCTAATTACCCAATCTATCTCAGCAAATTTACCCTTAAAGCCCCGTAATTGGCTTTGTTTGAATTAATATCCTATTTTCAGGCTTAATCGCGTCTCTCTCAAACTTAATATGTAATTTTATATTGTCCTCGCTCTGCTCAGAAGTCCTTAACTATGGGATTACTGTTTTATTACCCAACCTTTATCTAAAATAACTATCACTAATTGGTTTCTTGAAATACTATTATATCTTTTAAGAGTAACAAAATCCAATCTTTAAATCTGAGCATGCCACAGATATTTTAGATAGGGACAAGGAAATAGGGAATCATGTTTTGATTATTCCAGCAGAATTGGCACGCACTTTATGGGCTGAATGGCCTCCTGTTTTGCTAATACTTTAGACTTAAAAAATACAGCATGGCAACAGGCCCTTCGGCCCACCGAGTCCATGCCGACCTGTGATCACCATGTACACTAGCACTATCCTATACAAGAGGAAATACAATTTACAAAGGCCAATTAACCTACAAATCTGCATGTCTTTGGGATATGGGTGAAAACCAGTGGAAACCCACATGGTCAAAGGGAGAATGTGCAATCTTCATGCAGACAGCACCCGTAGTCAGACTTGAACCCGGGTCTCTGGTGCTGTAAGGTAGCAACTCCACTGCTGCGCCACTGTGCTGCCAAAATAGTTTAATGGCATTAGTGACGGATTATTGCTGTTTGAAAAAACATCAATTTGATTGGAGTATTAAACTAATAAATATTTAATTAATAAATGGAAATCTTGGAATTGTACAAAATTAAATTTTGGGTATGGTAAAAAAATTGTGATTGAAAAGTTGGGTTTTTAATAGAGGAGAAACAGATAGCCCTCTAACTGTGGAACCTGTTTTTGCCTGTATGTTCAGTATAAGCACGAGAATACCCTCGGAAGGGGTCTGTTGTACCAGAATGGCTACCGATGTAAGAGCCCTGCAGTCATGGTTGTGGTTGATTCTATCAATTCTCAAGCTGTTGTCAGAAGCTAACAGTTTAAAAGTCCTCCATCTCTCATTCCTCCATTTTAAAATGGCACAGTAGCGCACTTGCTGCCTTCTAGCACCAGAGACATGGGTTTGATCTTGACTACGGGTGCTGTCTGTACGGAGTTTGTACATTCTCCCTGAGACCACGTGGGTTTTCTCTGGGTGCTCTGGCTTCCTCCCATGTTCCAAAGATGTTCCAAAGACATGCAGGTTTGTAGGGTAATTGGCTTCTCTAAATTGTCCCTAGTGAGTACGATGTGAAACTGGGATAACCGAGAACTAGTGTAAGGGTGATTGCTAGTCGGCACAAGACTGTGGATCGAAGAGCCTGTTTCCACACTGTATTTCTAATCTAAACTAAACTAAACTAAAATGTAAAGATAAAAATATCTGGAGCTAGGTGGAGATGCTTGAATTGAAATAGGACTTTAAATAACATAAACTTTTTTTTTAACAATTTTAAAATCCAAGTGTATTTGAAATTATTAGCCATTGCCTTTTTAAATACTTCTCACGTGTTTGGGTGCTCTCTTATCACAGATGCTGCTGCATTTCAGCAGCTTCCTGGCAGAAACGATATAGACCGCAAGAGTGTGTAAGAAATGCAGAGGAGATGGAAACATGTTTACATGTCTCCATACCACATTTCCTTGACTTTGAACAACAAAAATAATTTAATGGGATACAAAGCAGGGAGAGAATGGTTCCTCAACTTTATTTTCTTCCCTCTGTGCCATAGATAAATAATCAATTTCGATTCTGTTTTGTCTCGGGCAAAATTCAACATCTTTGCACTAGCATGTAATTAGATTACACTTCTGCAGCATGTAATCTGAATTATACAAAAATAGATTCTACCTTCTCCCTGTCATGCTAATGGATAATAATTGAAGAGGATCAATTATCTAAATTATAGCTTGATATCACCCTCACTTCAATCAGTATGGATCGGAATGGCAACACCAGCGGTACACTGGTCGAGCTGCTGCATTACAGCACCAGAGAGTCTGCGTTCAATCCTGACTATGGGTGCTGCCTGTATGGAGATTGCACATTCTCCCTGTTACCACGTGAGTTCTCTCCAGGTGCTCCGGTTTTCTCCCAAATCCTAATGACGGGCAGATTTATAGGTTAATTGGCTTCTGTAAATGGTCCGTGTTGTGTAGGATGGGACTAGTGTACGGGTAATCACTGGTCGGCATAAACTTGGTGGGCCGAAGGGCCTGTTCCCATGCTGTGTCTCTAAACCTAAAACTATGGATTATACCATGACAAGTTTCACTTTCATATTCTGTATGATTGGTGCATTTGCAAATGTAACAAATTATACTTTGTTTAATAGTTGTAATCTAGTTGCATCCCACGAAATATTAATCCAACTGCCCAGCCTACTGGAAGTTTGATAAGTCACCTCTTGCTGGTTGTTATTTTAAATAAATTATTGCAGCAGATCACCCTGTTCTGATGTTGTAAGTGCACACAAAGGCTTTCTCTATTTTAGCACTTCCAGCAAAATGTCAAATTAAATGAAAGATACATTTTGGAAACAGGCCTTTTGGCTCACCGAGTCCATGCTCACCATTATCCACTACCGACACACTAGGTGCAATTTACAGATGCCAATTAACCAACAATCCCACACGTCTCTGGGACGTGTGTGGGAACTGGAGCACCCAGAGGAAACCCACATGGTCTGAGGTCAGGATCGGACGCAAATCTCCGGCGCTGTGAGACGGCAGTTTTAACAGCTGCGCCACAGTGCAGCCTTAATTGTACAGGAAGCACATTTGAAGCGTATGAGGAAGTACATTCACTTTTTCATTTGAAGCATTGAACTGAGGAAAGAATGCTTCCTGTACAATTATGCACTCAGACCAGAGGAATTCCCACAATGTGAATGGATGAAATATTCAAGGTCATTTTCTGCTTTAACTCTCCCTATGGGGAACTGTTGGCATCACGGTGGCACAGCGGTAGGGTTTTCAGTTCAGATTTGTTTATGAATTGGGCACGTGAGATCTTTGAAACAATGCTGTAAGGACATTACATTAACATATTAAAGCAGAAATATCACAGTGGTAGGGGTGGCACAATGGCAAACCTACAAATCTGCATTGTCTTTGAAATGTAGGAGAAAACCAGAGCACCCTGAGAAAACCCACGCCGTGAGAATGTACAAACTTCACACAGACAGCACCTGCAGTCAGGATTGAACCTATGTCTCTGGCTCCGTGCGGCAGCAACTCTACAGCTGTGCCACTGTACTGCCCCCTTGCCCTCTTATGGATTCAGCTGCAGAACTGGTTAAATGTTCCCTGTTTTTTGGTGTTAGTGGTCTCCCTCTTGATGGCAGGGAGTAAATCTTTTCTCAAACGATTCTGAAACCAGGAATGAGGCCACGCTATTAAGAAGAGGAGTATCCAAAGCTTTGTATCTGTGTCTCCAATGCCCATTAATGTCAAAGCTAAATGTAAATTCTGAATTTCACCTGTGGGGTTTTCTGGCTAGAGGTTTGCACTTTTTGGTAGATGCTTAAAGGGCAGGTTGTCCATTCAAGTGTTTTGACCTGAAACATTAATAATGTTGCTAATTCCATAAATGCTGCCTGACCAGCTGAGTTTTCCAGCTTTTCCTGTTTTCAGTTCAGAATTCCAGCAGGAGTAATTTACATTTGTAAAATTGGTATAGCAATATGAATTCTATGACTTTACCTCAATATAAGGGTGCAACACAGCACATTTGCATGAGATTTCTGCTTTAATATGTTAATGTAATGCCCTTACAGCATTGTTTCAAGGATCTCATGTGTGCAATTCATGAACAAATCTGAACTGAAAAAAAACCTTTTCTGCTGTTAGACTGTGTTCTTAAACAGACACATAGACATCAAACATCTCTCTTCATTAACATGAACGTAACAGACATTTCCAATATTAAATTGTCCTGATAATTTATTTTCTGCTGCTTTCTCTTTGAATTGTTCAACCTGCTATCCACTGGTATCATGCTTAATTAATGTTCTTTGACTGGTGTGGTGAGTCGAACCCTCAGTGGGGAATATTAAGAAGGGTTCCATCTATGGACATTAATTGAACTCGACAGGATTGGCAGCCTGGTTCATCTCATCCTTTACTTACAATATAACAGTTATCTTTATTTTCTGGGGGGTTATTTTGCCTCGTGCAATTTGTTTGTTTTAAAAAAACGACATGAATATAAATGGATTTTGATTGGAAAAAAAAGTGGCCTTAAGTAGTGGAAGATTAAGTCTTATGCTGTCACTTAGCTTTGAAAATCTTAAACGGAACTGAAGAATTTAACTATTCGGGAAGGGATTATTTACGAATGCATCTGAGCTACCAATAAGATTGTTGGTTTCCGTGAACAAGATATTGGCTTTGCTAAAAATGAGTGCCATTTTCTACACAGCAACACTGCCCTGTTGCTTTGTTACAAGAACTCTAAATCTGAGGACAGAAAACTGTATTGGTGACAAGGAAAGCAGTGAAAACTCATTTTGGTTTGTAAATGCCAATAAACATCACATGAACTCGGCTGAGAAGACCACTAAACATAAGATATACAATACAATATAATACAATACAGTGCAATACCACCATACATATTGAATGTTTATCTGTTCTTATGGATACAAGAAAAGAACTGGCCTAATTTTCATGCAACCAAGTTGCAAAATATTGGTTTAAGAGCAGAGATCAAAGATACTTGAATCAAAGTACCTCAAGTGCACTGATCGATATATTCCCTAAGCTCTGAGGGAAGAGCTCTGTGGAGAAGCAAAGCTCAGCCTCAAGTTAATAGATGTATTGATAGGCACAAGATGTCACTATTGTGCTTACTGCTAAGAGAACATTTCTATTGAAATTTTAATGCCCTTAATGTTTTGCTTCTGTAGATAGTGCATATCTAATCAGTCAAAGACTTAGTCTAGAAGCATAAATCACAGCACATCATGAAAAAAAGATGCTAGAGGGTGTATTAAATGAAAGAGGTTATAAATGTCTGGCTTTGTGCCTTTCGCTATAAACTACATGCTATTAGTGGAGTAGCATACATTTTAGTTTGCTTTCCACAAAAGGGATGTAACATCGCCAAATAATGAAGATCATTGTAAATTATACTTTTGGATGATTAACGAAAAAGGTACCTAGAATCACAATGCATAAAGTAGCCACATATTGACTAGTTTGATCTTGTTTTAAAATAACCCATTTTACACAATTGAAGGTCATAGATTGACAGAAAAATTGATTAAGCAGGTAAAAACCGCTGTAGTTCTACAAATCAACACCTTTGAATGGACATGGCCCTCTGCAGCAGCCGAAAGAATTAGCTGTCAGTTTTCCTATTAATAGTCCAAATGTCTATGATTTATTAAAAATCACTTGATATGGTGAAATCCGTTCATAGTCAGGCTTGCATCTGGGTTTTAAAGGAGTGGCTGTTATATTGTAATGGCAGGATTGGCTGTATTTTCACATTATATTCATACAGTCACTATTTCATATCAGCTGGCTTAAACTAAGTCTATTAATCCCTTCCACAAAATAACTTTGGCAGACATCTTGTCAGAAGTCCAAATGTGCTTTATGAATTATGTGGTAGAAATATGGACACACCCAAGGATCTTAATTTTTTCTAATTTTCCCAGTTCTGACAAAAGGTCACCAAACTGAAATATTAAGTTTGCTTCTCTCTCCACCATTCCTCTGCTGGGTCTATTGCTGATTCTTTCCTGATACATAATCCAGAATCCAAATGGATTTTCAGCAAAAACAAAATGAGACAAGATTCTGGCTTACATGAACAGTAAGGTTTTATTTTAGAAGTTATGCTATAAATGCAATTTAATGATATTTATAATTTAATATAATAGCAAAATTGTACTTTAAATTTAGGGACCACTTCATTACAGCGGATTTGTTTTACAGTCATATGAATTACTTTGGGATATTGTATTTTTGCATTGCAAGTTGTTGTGGAGCCAACAGTAGCAGATTAAATCCATGGTTTATCCCTTTTTTGTCATGTGCTGATTTTTTTTTTTTACTGGCAATGCGAATCTTTTCAACCCCCCCCCCCCCCCCCCCCCCCCCCCCCCCCCTCCACAATTATTAACCGTTTTGGGCAGTCTCTCGGTTAATCCAACTCGGTTAAGGGCCTGCCCCACTTTCAGGACCTAATTTACGACCTCTGCCGAGTTTGCCCTTGACTCATACTCGCAGCATGGTCGTCATGAGGTCGTAGGTAGGTCGTGATGCTAGTCGTAGTTACTCGTGGCATCAAGTAGGTCAGGGCGTTTTTCTAGCCTGATGAAAAATGTCCATAGTAAAAAAGGTTGTGAATTAGTCCTGAAAGTGGGACAGGCCCTTGTGTTTATTGTGTAGGAAGGAACTGCAGATGCTGGTTTAAACCAAAGATAGATACAAAATGCTGGAGTAACTCAGCAGGACAGGCAGCATCTCTGGAGAGAAGTGTCTATCTTAGGTTAGGTTTGTGACCGGCATTTAAGTCACAAGCTGCTCTATTTTAACTTGGTGGCCATATTTAAACAGTCTTTGACCTCGTTCCCTCTGTCCTTTTGGGCTTGATTATTGTCTTTCCCGAGACTTTTCTTGCAGCATTGGGACAGTCTGAACTTGGGGGGATTATGCCCTTGCAATTTTTCAAATGCAATGAATTGGCCCCATGACGATTCTGAGCCTTTCTTTCCGGCCCCAGCCTGCTCAGATGTGGAGCTCTCGCCATGAGCTGGATTAAAAGGGAAGGAGACTGCAGAGGAAAGTACTTTAGATATCAAATACAATCTCCTTTATATCTGAGCCACTGTGCTTGATTCAAACAATCTTCAGCTTTGAAGAGTAATCCTGTTCTGAAGCACTGTTCAGTGGAGCTCAGCTGAGTAGTGAGTGCAGCAGACAGGTACACTCCATTGGCACTGTACAAGGTAGGTCCCAGGGTACTGATGCATGAGGAGACATTTACTGGGTAGCAATTGTTTGGTTCTATTATTTGTAAAGTAATTTCTACACGTTTAACTTTGGCAGGAATTGTTTAAAAGTTAAAATATTCTTTTTAACCATGCAATTGATTTGTTCCGAAGTGCAAAACAGGCGCATTCCGACTCGCCCTTGTTAATGCTCTGCAAGGGCCTTCACTTTCTTTACTCTACCCTATCAATATTTTACTTCAAGGGTCTCGACCCGAAACGTCATCCATTTCTTCTCTCCAGAGATGTTACCAGTCCCGCTGAGTTATGCCAGCTTTCTGTGTCTATCTAATATTTACTTCTTTTCCTTTCTGCCTCACATACTCTTCTATCCCATTCCCTGGATCTTCCTGGCCTGACATTAATACCACGTGCCTCCTTCCACCACATTCAGGTCTGGTGGTCCATCTACAGAAGAAAGTGATTGGAGGCAACTAAATTGTATTATTTGAGAAATAAATGTCAAACAAGAGCATCACACTCAATTTTTCCTCTATACGTTTCCTAGGCTTGTTCACGTGTCTCAGAATATTATGCAATTCTGTGTACCTACTTGCTTCCATGGCAAACGTAGTCTAGTATATGTAGGACAGATATAAATATGTATAGTATTAATTTAGGACTGTGCCCATCTCTTGTGGGCTCATATGGAGATTCCCACACTTCCAAGGACCTAACATTTGGAACAGATTTCAAGCACTCTTTTTTTTTTTTCCGCCTGGAGTATACTTATGGTCAGTTTATATATAATGTTATGAGCTAACAAAGTGTGGTAATCTACTTATGAGGGCACAGGAGATGGGTAAGGTCCTAAATTAGTACTTCCCATCTGTGTTTACCATGGAGAAGGTCAGTGAAGCTAGTGAGTTCAGGATGCCCGGATCATGTCAACATTATGTAAGAGGAGATGCTGGCTGTCTTGAAACGTATAAATGTGCATAAATCCCTGGAGCCTGGCTAAGATATTGTGGGAAGCAAGGAAATTTGCTGGAGCTCTGGAAGAGTTTTATGTATCTTCATTAGCCATGGGTGAGGTACTAATGGACTAGAGGGTGGCTATAGGTGAGCGAAGGCAAGTCACAGAACCACAAGCCTGTAAGCCTAACATCAGTGGTGGGAAAGTTACTGAAAGTGATCTTTGTGCATTTGGAAAGACAAGGACAGTTTAGGCCAGCATGATAAGTCAGCATGGCTCTGAATGTGGGAAATGGTATCTTACAAATTTAACTGAGTTTCTTGAACAGATGACCAAAAAGAATAGATGATATTGATGTTTTCTACGTGGACTTTAACAAGGCCTTTGGCAAGGTCTCACAAGGTAGGCTGGTCCTTCAGTTCTGATCACATGGAATCCAAGGGGAGTTAGCTAGTTTGATGCAAATATGGCTTGGTGGTTGGAGGCACATTTTTTCAAATTGGAGCCTGTGACTAGTGCAGCACAGCAGGAATCAGTGCAGAGTCCCCTGTTGTTTGTAATAGACCTTAACGATTTGGATGAGAATGTAGATGACACTTCACCAAGTCAAGTCAATATTATATTGTGCACAAGCACGCTGAGGTGAGATACAGATACAATGAAACATTTGCTTGTAGCAACATCACCGTCATGTAGACTCAGACAACACACACAACATAAATTATGCAAGACTGAAATGAAAGGGGCTGTGCAAAATGAGACATTAATACAAAAACACAATTAGAAGTAAGTCCATGGTAGTGTGAGAGGTGGTGTGTAGAGTTCCATTGCTGAGCTAGGAAGAGGGCTGTTCTGGTTGGCTCAAGAATCTGATAATTGTAGAAAAGTATTGGTTCCTGAGCCCGCTAGTGTGGAATTTCATGCTTCTGCATCTTTAGAACAGAAAGATTTAGGGGTATAGTACATAGTTTGTTGAAAGTTGCAACACAGTTGGACAGGGTAGCAAGGACGACACGGAACACATGCTTTCATCTGCTTAGAGTTGGAACTTCAAGATACAACTGTACAAGATGGACACAAAGAGCTAGAGTAACTTAGTGGGCCAGGCAGCATCTCTGGAGAACATGGGTAGGTGACGTTTCTGGTAAGGACCCTTCTTCAGTCTGATTGTAGCGCAGGGAGTGGAGGCAGGAAGAGAGGAGAGGCAGGACAAAGCCTGGCAGGTAATAGATGTACAGAGGTGAGGGGGGGGGGGGGGGGGGGGGGGGGGGGGGGGGGGGGGGGGGGGGGGGGTTGATAGGCAGATGGTTGGAACAAAGACCAGAGATTAAGTAGAGGGTGTGAGACAGAGGGATTGAAGAGTTGCAAATTGTGAATCCGGAGAGAGAATGTAGGAGGAGGGGAGGGGAGAAATTGGTTCGTGTGGGACACAGGGGAGGGGGGAGAAAGGGGAGAGGAAGAGGAGGGGTTGATGGAGTTTTCTAAACTAGTAGAATTCAATGTTCAGACCATTGTGTTGTCGGCTGCCCAAGTGGAATATGCAGTGTTGATCCTTCAGTTTGCATCTGCCCTCACTCTGACAATAGAGGTGGCCCAGATCAGAAAGGGGAGTATGGGAATGGGAAGGGGAGTTAGCAACTGGGAGCTCCAGTAGTCCTAGACAGACCAAGCAGAAATGTTTGGCGAAGTGGTTGCCAAGTCTACACATGATTTCACCAATGTAGCGGAGGCCACGTTGGGAACACCAGATGCCATAGATTAGGTTAGACGAAGTGCACATGAACTTTTGTTTTCTCTGGAAGGACCAATGGGGCACCCTGGATGGTGGCAAGGAAGGAGGTACAGGAACAGGCTTACTCCAGGGATGCTGCCTGATGCGCTGAGTTACTCCAGTACTTTTCTGTTCTTTTTGTGTAAAGCGGCATCTGCAGTTTCTTGTTTCAACAGTTTGACTACACATGGAGTATTGTGTAAAGTTCTGGTCACTTTGCTACAGATTGGATATTGTGATGTATGTAATATAATTAGCATATGTTATGTCTTGTGCCGGGGACACATGCGCTGGGGGAGACTCAAGGTGGCGTCCTAGAATAAAGAAGCTTGGTAGTTTACTCCTGTATCTGAGTGTTCTTTTGAGTCAGTTCCAAGCACCCAAATACACTACAATTGGCGACAAGGATGGGATGGAGTTTGTGAACTAACCCGCAGGACTGTTTTGCAACATGCTGGATTGTTTAACAGTTTAAACAGTAGATACGGAGTTGTGTCACAGTTGTTTGCGAGCTGGACATGAGAGGCCTTCAGATCCCTCTAAGCATGTGACTGTAGTTTAAAACATCAGCTGTACAAGTCGGCGAGTTTGTCAGGCTACCTCTATGTTGTGCCCACGTGGCAAGATGTCGTCCTTCGGATTGTTACACATTTTAGACTGAGGTTTTTTTTTTGTCGAATTCCTCAAGCTGAATAATCTTTGTACAGCTAAGTTGTAGGTGAATTGTTACACCAAAACACACAACAAGGATAATGAGGCAACGAGGAGAAGAGAACAAAGAAGAAGGGCTGTCAAGAGAAAAAAAAGTTAAAAAGAAGAGGTTCTGTTTGGAAACAAAGTGGAACGCCACTAAGCAAAATGATTTGGTGCCAAATGGTTTTGAATTGGCGCCAAAGAAAAGAAAGGTCGGAACAGGAAGCAAGGAAAACAAGTGGGGCAGTAAGTAAGTGTCACCGAAGAACGCAGCCGAAAGCTGGAAGCCTAACCAGCAGGACAGCGACGGTGTCAACTTATCTGGAACGCTTTCCAGGGCCCAGCAGCCGCCACCGACTTCGGGTGAGTTCCAGGGCCTGTACCGGGTAGTCAGGCCCAGGAGCCGCCACCAACGTCGAGTAAGGGCCTAGTACCATGTAGGCCACGGACAGGTCCGGAGAAGCCACCAACAAAAACAGAGTCAACCCGGCCGGGAACAGAGTCAGCCCAGTCGTGAAAGAAAGCCCGGCAGGGAGAAGAGTCAGCCCGGTCGAGGGGGAAAGCCGGCCGCGTGAGAAGCGGACCAGCAGAGTAAAAGAAAAAGGCCGTGAGAGAAGCGGACCGGTCGTGAGAGAAAGCCCGTTCGCAGGAGACGACCGCGAGCAGAGAAAGCCCGTTCGCAGGAGATGACCGCGAGCAGAGAAAGCCCGGTCGGGAGCAGAGGCAGTCTGACCGTGAGCAGAAAAGAGGGTCCGGCCACGCAAGAGAAGCGGACCGACCGAGTGGGAAAGCCGACCGTGAGAGAGAAGCGGGACACAGCGCACGGTCGCAAGAGACGGCCGAGAGCGGGGAAAGCCCAGGCGTGAGAGGAAATCCGGCCCCGAGCGAAGAGTGGGTCCATGCGAGAGAAGCAGGACACAGCACTCAAGCACACAGCGCTTGGGCTGAGTGAGAAAGCCGGCCGCACAAGAGAAGCGGACCGGCCGAGAGAGAAGCGGGTCCGCGCGAGAGAAGCGGGACACAGCGCTTACCCAGCCCCCGACAGCGGAGCACAGTCCCGACGAGCCGAGCAGCCAGGCGTGCCGGTGAGCCAGCAATGAGCCGAGCAGTGAGACCAGCAGCAGCGACTTACCTTCCGCAGGGCGTCCAAGGGAGACAGCAGGCAAGTCAGTGGAGCAGCGGGAATTGACTTGGCAACGAGCCAGCGGCAGCAAAAGTGAAGCCCGGGGGAGCCAGCAAAAGCAGCAAAAGTGGAGGTCCGGTGAGGCCATCAGCAAAGGTCAAGGGCAAAGTGACAAAGGTCAAGTGGAAAAGGCGAAAGGTCAAAGGCAAAGGGACAAAAGTCAAAGGCAAAGGGACAAAAGTCAAATGCAAAGGGACATTGCCATCCAGAGGGTAACCCTAACTATTCAAGTTGCATTCAGGGGTATGAAGGTACGGAGAGAGATCCAGAACAAACAGAAGGCAGCAACGGTAATACAAACAGCATTTAGAAGGCACAGAGTATACCGTCCATACAGGGCAATGAGATTGGCAGCTACCAATCTCATTCAAACCTTCAAATGGTAAGTGATCGCAGGACTTACCTGAAGGTACACATCAGTGTTGTGCTGATTCAGGCTGCCTACAGGGGAATAGTTGTTCAAAAAAAATTGTGATGCATGCACAAATCTGCCAAGGTCATACAGACTTATTATCGGATGCATAAACAGCATCAGTATTTCAAGAAACTACGCTGGTCTGCCATTGCTGTACAGCAATGATACAGAGCTTGCCAGATAAGAGATGTCCAAGTGAGACATTATAATAGTTTGAGAAAAGCAGTGGTTTGTATTCAGGCCTACTACCACGGGAGTAAAGCCAGAGAATTGGTTTCAAAAATCAAGGCAGCACGCCAGATTAAGTCATTCTTAATGATGTGCATTACAAGAAAACATTTCTTGATGGAAAAGGCGGCTGTAGTCACTCTGCAAGCTGCACACCGTGGTTACCGATCAAGGGTACACTACAGAGTAATACGACAAGCAGTCATTTCGATCCAGAAATGGTACAAAGCATGCAAAATAGGGCATTCCCAGTTTGTGCAATGTCAGTCAATGAGGTATGCAACCATTAGCATTCAGGCGGCCTACAAGGGTATGGTGGTTAGGCAGTGGATTAAGCAAAAGAGGGCTACTGTAAAGGTTCAGTCAGTACTTCATACGAGTTGGTATAGGAAAGACCTAAGGAGACAAATAGATGCACAACAGAAAAGGCTGAAACGATACAAAAGGCTTAAACGATATAGGAAAGACTTCCTCAAACTGAAATATACAACAGTTGTAGTGCAGTCTCACTACCGTGCTTATATAGTAAGAAAACGATACAGAGCACAAATCAAGGCCAATGTTGTATTGCAAAGACAATAGAGATTCTACTTCTTGATGAATAACCAGAAAGGTGATTTAAGAAGACGAATAGATGAACAACAGAAAAGGCTTAAACGATACAAAGAACAGTTAAATAAATGTGTGACAATGAGCAAAAAGTTGTTAATAGAAAAGTCTATAGAAGAGGGGTTTGTCGGTCGAGACAAAAGTATGCAGGACCGATTGCGATTAGGACACTTCACTATAGTCCAGCATGGAGCTTCCTTCACTGAGCAATGGACAAATGGTTATGCATTGCAGAATGTTATTGCACAGCAAGAGCAGATAAACAGCAGCACCAGGAAATTGAGCGACAGAGGAAGCTGCTAGAAAACGAAAACCTGCAGTCATGTGTCAGATCCCATCTACAAATAAGGAACAGAAACAGAGGTATTGTTAACTTTAGCAGAATATCAGGAACAGGAAGAAATCTGCAAATTAGATTAGGATATTTAAAAAGGGAAGAGGCAGAGATACAGGTAGAACTAGAGTGATTAGAAAGAGTGCACAATTTACACAGAAGGGAACAGAAAAGGATAACACATAATGCAAGGGGTAACGTATTTGGTTTAAGGAATGGAATGAACCATTATAAGTGCTAAGTTTAGATACGATTATTACAGTTATGAGGATGTAATTAATGTAAGATGACTGTAAGAATATAATTTTGCAAATTAATCAATTACATTTAATGTAAACGAAATGGTGTTATCCACCTCCAAGTTAAAGGGGGAGCAGTGTAATGTATATAATGTAAATGGTGTTACCTGCCTCCAAATTAAAGGAGAGCAGTGTGATGTATGTAATATAATTAGCATATGTTATGTCTTGTGCCAGGGGACGCATGCGCTGGGGGAGACTCAAGGTGGCGTCCTAGAATAAAGAAGCTTGGTAGTTTACTCCTGTATCTGAGTGTTCTTTTGAGTCCGTTCCAAGCACCCAAATACACTACAGATATGAGGTAAAGAGGGCGAAGAAAATTTAGCCAAATTTCTGGTAAAAATGGCAACATATTTCTAAATCAGTATGGTATGTGACTTGAAGAGGAAGAAGGGTCCCAACCCAAAACGTCACTGATCAATTTCCTCTAGAGATGGTGCCTGACCTGCTGAGTTACTCCAGCATTTTGTGTTTATCTTAAGTGTAAACCAGCATCTGCAGATCCTTTTCATTACAACTTGAAGGTGGTGATGTTCTCATGCACCTCCTCCCCAGATACTTCTTGATAGTAGAAGTCACAGGTTTGGGAGGTATGTCCAACTAGTCGAGATGTGTACCTGCAGTAACATCCACTCCATGATAATGATAGTGGGAATGTGTAGCAACTGTTTTAAGAGAATAAACATGCAAAATATCACCACTCTCTGATGCCATCTCTACACTTCTGAACCTTGGCCTTGGGGCTTCCATCTGCAACTGGCTTCTGGTCCTCCTGACAGGCATACCTCAGTCGTTTAGAATTGGTCATAACATTAGCATCACCTGACTCAACGCTCTACTCCCTGTGCACCCGTGCCTGTGCGGTCAAGTACAACGCCAACCAGATCTTCATGTTTACCGATCATGCCACTGTCATTGACCAGCTCAACAAGAACGATGGCCTGGAGCAGGGCCGTCTTAACGCATGGGCAAGCTGGGCAGTGCCCGGGGCCTCACGAGCATAGGAGCCCCATGCTAATCTATGTATTGGAGAATGTTATTGTAGAACATGAAAGCAGAGAAGAACATCGCAAGTGCATGACGGCATATTTGATTCGGCATAAAGAAACTGGAAGTGTTGGGTCCCAGTGCACTGATTTGCCCGGGGGCCTATAATGCTGTTAAGATGGCCCTGGCCTGGAGTACAGGAAAGAGAGTGTGATCCTTGTGCCATGGTGTCAGGACAACAATCTGGTCCTTAATGTCAACAGGATGAAAAGAAGAAAAGGTTGGTTGTTGGAAGGGGAAGCAGTGAACAAACCCCTATCCTCATCAATGGAACTGCAATAGAGATGGTTGACAGCATCCATATCACCAACAACTTAACTAGTGTCCTTTCACACTGAAGCAGTGATCAAGAAAGCACATCAGTGTATTTACTTTCTAGGCGCCAGAGGAAATTTAGCATGCCCACGAGGATTCTCTCAAGCTTCTACTGTTGGTGTAGCATGGTGTATATGTAACTGCTTCAGATGCGTTTCTCGTCAACTGTGACTTGCAAGGGCGGCACAACGATCGAGTCGCCTTACAGCACCAGAGACCTGGGTTGGATCCTGACTATGGTTGCTGGCTGTATGGAGGATGACTGCGTGGGTTTTCTCCGGATGCTCTGGTTTCCTCCCATATCCCAAAGACGTGGAGGTTTGTACATTAATTGACTGGCAAAAATGGTAAAATGTCCCTAGTGTGTAGGAAAATGCTAAGGTATGGGGGTGATCACCGGTTGACGTGGACTCGGTGGGCCGATGTACCTGTTTCCACGTGATACGTCTAATCATAGTACTCATCATAGAAACATAGAAGGTTACACAAAAAGCTGGAGAAACTCAGCGGGTGCAGCAGCATCTAAGGAGCGAAGGAGATAGGCGACGTTTCGGGTCGAGACCCTTCTTCAGAAACATAGAAAATAGGTGCAGTAGGAGGCCCTTCGAGCCAGCACCGTCATTCATTGTGATCATGGCAGATCATCCGCAATCAATAACCCGTGCCTGCCTTCAATCATCAATCATAGGGCGGCACAGTGGCGAAGCGGGACAATTGCTGCCTTCCAGCGCCAGAGACCCGGGTTCGATCTTGACTACAGGTGCTGTCTGAACAAAGTTTGTACATTCACCCCACGACCATGTGGGTTTTCTCTGGGTGCTCCGGTTTCCTCCCACATTCCAAAGACATGCTGGTTTGTAGGTTAATTGGCTTCCGTAATTGTTTCTGGTGTGTAGGATGCTAAACTCGGATGCCGTAGAACTAGTATATGGGTCATTGTTGGTCCGCGCAGATTTGGTGGGCCAATGGGCTTGTTTCCATGCTGTAGCTCTAAACTAAACTGAACTAAACAATGTCCTTGATTTCCCTACCCTGAGTAAAATACTCTTTGTGAATTCACCCTATCTATTCCCATCATGATTTTATACACCTCTATAAGATTTGAAGAAGGTCCCGACCCGAAACGTCACACATCCTTTTTCTTCAGAGATGCTGCCTGACTTGCTGAGTTACTCCAGGTCTTTGTGTCTGTCTTTGGTATAAACCTGCATCTGCAGTTCTTTGTTTTCATAAGATCACACCTTATCCTTCTGGGCTCCAAGGAATAGAGTCCTAGCTTGCCCAATATCACCCTATAGCTGAGGCCCGCGAGTCCTGACAACATCCTCATAAATCTTCTCTGGTCTCTTTCCAGCTGAACAACGTCCTTGCTTTTGCAAGGTGACCAAATATGAGAACTGGCTTTGTCGACAATGGGAATCTCTCAACAAAGCTGAGATGGATTGTCCATTCAACATTTATTAACATTGTCCCTGACAGGTCCTAATATGCTACACCTATTGAGAATGGACTAATGACTCACCTTTGCCAATGCATTTACTCACCTTGAGCTGCAGATCACCTGTAGCAGAAATGTTAGTAGATCGCCAGTGTTAATCTCCTGTTGCTTGCTAACACACCTCTGGAATTTTGAACCCATACTGCAAATGAAAACATATATCTGATCAAAATATTATCTCCAAGATCAAATTTGTAAGTATTAACGTTTATCATGTACTTACTTGCACCGAACAAAACAATCTGGAACTAACACCTGCAGGCATCCGGTTTCCTTTTGCGAACCCTCTCCAGTTTCCTGTGAACTATTAGGAGCTAATGAATGATCTGCTGGGAGCTAATGAACTTTCTTTCTGCAACTGTACAAGTAAGACTTCCTTTTCTGTCAAACGCCATCAAGACTTCTTTTTGGAAGATCAGAAGAAGCAGACTCGGCACCTTTTGTTCTTCGTTCATCCATCCCTCTGTTTTGACTACTTCTGCTGGGACTCAAAGGTGCATTTGCAGAACACGAACAGAGTCCTGTTAATATTTTGTCATCAAAAAGAAAGTCTTTTACATTTTCAAAGATAGTTTTGCATGGACTAAAGAGTGTGATTAAATTCCTGAGGAGGCTTTTTGCTTGCATAGCGGTATTTATATGTGTCAGGCTGAAGTGTTGAGACATATATTCCGATTATCTGCAGAGGCTGAGATCTGCCTACTTCTATATAATAGACGATCAGATTATACTATTTTAGCACGTACTGTTTGGATTCCATACAACCGGCTCTTAGCCTGAGAGGAACTGCACAGCTCCCAGGCAATAGGCTGTCTAAAAAGGAATGAACATTTCTTTGAAGTGATTCAGTATCTGATTTTGTGGAAAGTTTGCAGGTTGTGTAAACAAGATATTAATCATTTACATTACTTGTATTACAGCTGCCAATATTACCTCATAACATCATTTTCTTGTTACAAGTTGCTTGTCCACTTTGCAGACCAAATGTAACTACAGTGCGCGTGCAAAAGAAACATTTTGGTGACTTTCCTTTTTCCCACATAAAGAGACTTGAAATATTAAATAATGAGAACAGCTTGGGTTTTGTGTTACCTTGAGTATATAAGATAAAGGGGTGATTAAATTCCGATACTTGAAGAATTTAACAGGATAGAGAACAGACAGAAGTAAACCATTCAGCCGCTCAAGACCCATGTCCCATTCAAAGCAAACTTATATCTCAACTCCAACCAGTTGTTTTATATAACTTAAAATCTAAGTTATATAAAACAAGATCCAACGGCTTCCTTTGGAAAAGTTATACCCTTCCCACATTCGTTGCAGTACAGGTATTAACTGTTTATTTCAGGATATATTGTGACTATTTTTAAGGCACTGTCTCCTTTCCTCGATCACTCCACCAGAAAAAGCTGTTCTTATCCATCTACCGGGAACACCTCAAGGCTGCGTGCTCACCCCCCTGCTGTACTCACTCTATACTCATGACTGCGTAGCCGGTCATAGTGCGAACTCCATCATTAGGTTCGCTGACGACACCACTGTTGTGGGACGTATCACTGATGGGGATGAGTCAGAGTATAGAAGAGAGATCGAGCAACTGTTCATATGGTGCCAACATGATAACCTGGCCCTCAACACCAGCAAAACCAAGGATTGTGGACTTTGGAAGGAGTAGGATGGGGACCCACAGCCCAGTTTATATCAATGGGTCGATGGTTGAAAGGGCCAAGAGCTTCAAATTCCTGGGCGTGCACATCTCTGAAGATCTTTCCTGGTCCGAGAACACTGATGCTACCATTAAGAATGCAGATCAGCGCCTCAACTTCCTGAGAAGATTACGGAGAGTCGGTTTGTCAAGGAGGACTCTCTCTAACTTCTACAGGTGCACAGTAGAGAGCATGCTGACCGGTTGCATCATGGCTTGGTTCGGCAACTTGAGCGCCCTGGAGAAGAAAAGACTACAAAGAGTAGTAAACACGGCCCAGTCCATCATCGGCTCTGACCACCCTTCCATCGAGGGGATCTATCGCAGTCGCTGCCTCAAAAAGGCTGGCAGTATCATCAAGGACCCACACCATCCTGGCCACACACTCATCTCCCTGCTACTTTCAGGTAGAAGGTGCAGGAGCCTGAAGACTTCAACGACCAGGTTCAGGAAAAGCTACTTCCCCACAGCCATCAGGCTATCAAACTTGGCTCGGACAAAACTATGAACATTAATAGCCCATTATCTGTTATTTGCACTTGATCAGTTTATTTATTCATGTGTGTATATATTTATATAATGATATATGGACACACTGATCTGTTTTGTAGTCAATGCATACTATGTTATGTTGTGCTGAAGCTAAGCAAGAATTTCATTGTTCTATCAGGGACACATGACAATAAACTCACTTGAACTACCTTATCAGAAATATCCTCAAAATCCTTAACTTTTCAAATGCACATCCTTTAATAATTTGGGTGATCCCAGCCCTGGTTACATAGAACAGCATAAGACAAGCCCTTTGGCCACAATGTTTGTGCCGAATATGATGCCAAGACCATCTATTATCTACCTGCACATGATTCATATCCCTCCATTTCCTGCATATCCACATGCCCTCAAGGTTTGCCTATCCAAAAGTCCCTAAATGCTGATGTTGTGTGTGCCTCAACCACCAAACCTGGGAGCATATTCCAGGCACTTACCATCCTCTGTGTAAAAAAGTTGCTCTGCACATCTCTTTGAAACATTTCTTCTCTTACCTTAAAAATATGCTCTCTAGTATTAGATTGTTTTCCATCCTGGGAAAAAAAGGTTCTGACTATATACCCTATGCATGCTTCTCATAATGTTATATCTTCTTGCAGGTCTCCCCACAACCTCCAGTGTTCCTGAGAAAATAATCTATGTCTGTCATTATGTAATCTCTCCAATTGTTAGAGCTATGCTGGTGAGTTTGGATTGCTTCTTTTCTTGGCGAATACCTGACCTTCTAAGCCATCACCAATCTTGTTACCAGTGGCGATCTCCTCTCCACAGCCTCCAACCTCACCATTGCGCAACACTGCACAGTCCTTGTTTGCAAAATTGGTGGTGCAAAAGATTATTAAAGTACGATGACAGAATAAGTACATAAGTGATAGCCGCAGAATTAGGCCATCCGGCCCATCAAGTCTACTCCACCATTCAATCATAGCTGATCTATCTCCCTCTCAACCCCATTCTTCTGCCTTCTCCCCATAACCCCTGACACCCACACTAATCAAGAATATATCCATCTCTGCCTTAAAAATATCCACTGACTTGGCCTCCGCACCCTTCTGAAACAATGAATTCCACAGATTCACCACCGTCTGACAAAATAAATTCCTCCTCATCTCCTTCCTAAAGGAACAACCTTTTATTCTGAAGCTATGATCTCTGGTCCTAGACTCTCCCACTAGTGGAAACATCCTCTCCACATCCACTCTATTCAAGCCTTTCACTATTAGGTAAGTTTTAATGAGGTCTCGCCACCCTCATCCTCAGCGACTACAGGCCCAGCATCATCAAACGCTCTCATATGTTAACCCACTCATTCATGGGATCATTCTCGTGAACCTCCTCTGGACCCTCTCTAGCACCAGCACATTTTTCCTCAGATGTAGAGCTCAAAATTGCTCACATTACTCCAAATGCTGTCTGACCAGTGCCTTATAAAACCTTAGCATTACATCCCTGGTTTTGTATTCTTATCCTCTCGGAATAAATGCTAGCATTGTGTTTGCCTTCCTTGCTACCAATTCAACTTGCAAATGAACTTTTTAGGAGTCCTGCACCAACGCTCCCAAATCCCTTTGCACCTCTGATTTCTGAATTCTCTCCCCATTTAGAAAATAGTCTACACCTTTATTCCTACTACCAAAATGCGTGACCACACACTCTGCTACGCTGTATTCCATCTGCCACTTCTCTGCCCACTCTCCCAACCTGTCCGTCCTTCTGTAGAGTCCCTGCTTTCTCTACACTACCTGACCCTCCACCTATCTTTGCATCATCTGCAAACTTGGCCAAAAAGCCATCAATTCCCTCGTCCAAATCATTAATATATAATGTAAAAAGTAGCGGCCCCAACAGCGACCCCTGTAGAACTCAGTCATTGGCAGCCAACCAGAAAAAGCCCCCTTTATTGCAACTCTTTGCCTTCTGGCATCCAGCCCATCGGCTATCCATGCTAGTATAAAAACTGAGTGAGGTAGAGTTAAGAGAGAGGGTATGAGGCAGCACCTCCAGGAAGAGGATGTGAGAGAGGTCATTGCTTCAGCAGTCAATAGTAATGGGGAAGAAGCTCAAAAAATTACTCTATGCCCCTTTGTCATTTGTCTTCCATTTCATTATACTCCCACATCAGATCCTGGGTGGGGCGGCATGGTGGCGCAGTGGCAGAGTTGTTGCCTTACAGTGCCAGAGACCTGGGTTTGATCCTAACTATGGGTAGTATCTGTACAGAGTTTGTATGTTCTCCCTGTGACTGCGTGAGTTTTCTCCATGTGCTCAGGTTTCCTCCCGCATACAGGTTTGTAGGTCAATTGGCTATAAATTGTAAATTGTCCCTAGTGTGCAGGGCAGTGCTGGTGTATGGGGATGATCACTAATTGGCCTGGGCTTGGTAGGCCAAATAACCTGTTTCTACACTCTCTCTAAAGTCCTAAAGTAAAGACTAATGGATTTCACCTTTCCTAGATAATGTTCCACTTTAAATGACAAGTAAGTTCCTGAGTTAATGGTCGCGGGAAGGTTTGGTTAATGTAGCTAGACATTCACCTGATGCCCACCTATGCAAGCTATTAGGTAATTATTTCATGAAAGTTCATGTTCATAAGTTATAGGAGCAGAATTTGGCCATTCAGCCCATCCAGTTTATTCCAGCATTGGCTGATCTATTTTTTTTTTGCTCAACCCCATTTTCCTGCCTTCTCACCATAACCACTGACACCCTTACTAAAATACCCAATGACTCCACAGCCATCTGTTGCATTGATTTCCACAGATTCACCACTCTCTGACTAGGTAAGGTGATACAGTTTGTGATGTTAAATCAGGGTAGAATTTGTACAGCGAATAGTAGGGCCCTGGGAGTGTTGTAGAACAACCGAACTTAGAAGTACAGAATCGGAATTAGAATCACACTTTATTCGCCAAGTATGTTTTGCAACATACGAGGAATTTCATTGGCCAGGTCAGTCATACAATTAAAAGCAACAGATCACTCAAAAAACACATTTTAACATGAACATCCACCACAGTGACTCCTACACATTCCTCATTGTGGTGGAAGGCGAAATAAAGTTCAAGTCTCTTCCTTTGTTCTTCCTCGGTCGTGGGCCTCGAGCCCCCGTTAACGGGATGATCTTGACTCACGTAGCCGGTGGCTTTCGATCCCTCTGCGTCGAGGCGATCAAGCTCCTGGATTGGGGATGTCAGCCCCCCCCCCCCCCTCGCCGGCCGATCGAACCTCGCGTCGGGGCTGGTCAAGCCTTCCGCGACATTGGAGCTCCTGAGTAGCCTCACCCGAGATTGCGAGCCCTTGTTGGTGATTCCGTGGTGGGAGCGATCCCAGGCAAGGGATCAGCTCTGATGTTAGGTCCGCGCCCCGCGGTGGGGCTCACGACAGTCCGAGGAGGCTTCCCGCTCCATCGATGGTAGGCCGCAGAGCCCGGAGAATGTGATCCGAAAAATTGATCACATCTCCGGGAAGGTAGGAGCTTGAAACAAAGTTTCCCCCGATCCCCTACCCCCCCCCCCCTCCTCCCCCCTCCCCCCCCCCCCAACACAAAACAAACCGAAGAACATGGAAAAAACTTTTAACACAGTAAAAAATAACAAAAAGAAAGAAAATACGAACAGACTGCCGGCAGGGCAGCCATCTCCCCAGCACCCTTGGTGGTCTCAATAGTACGCAATAGCCTGAAGGCGGTGTTGCAGGTGGACAGAATGGTGAAGAAGGGTTTTCACGTTTTAAGGGCCTGTCCCACTTATGTGTCCTTGGCACGCAAATTACACGACCATGAAGGTCGCGTGCGATTTCATGCATACGCACAGCCGCCTGGAGCGCCTGATGTCCTTTGTAGATGGACGCAAAATGCAGGAGTAACTCAGCGGGATCGGCAGCATCTCTGGAGAGAAGCAATGGGTGATGTTTCGTGTCGAGACCCTTCTTCAGACTGAAAGAAGGGTCTTGACCCGAAACGTCACCCATTGCTTCTCTCCAGAGATGCTGCCGGTCCCGCTGAGTTACTCCAGCATTTTGTGTCTATCTTCAATTTTCTTGGCCCTGCTCAGGGAGTAGAAGTGGGGTCGGATCCGGACCGCATCGGCCGTGGGACACAGGCCGAGTTCGCCGATCGTTTGTCTGCTTCTGCTGCTGTTGCAGGTAAGACGTTGCGTCGCACCAGGGTCTTGGGCCTGTCCCACTTTGGCCGTCAGTTACGCGACAGGCCATTGGCGCGCGAAGATTTCGTTCGCTACAAAAATTTTGGAGCCCCGCGCGATGTCGCGCACAACTCCATAGCCCTCTGCACTCCTCAGTGGGACTGGCCCCACGTGGCCATGCGATGCCCGTGCGCCTCAACGCGACCACGAGGTTGCGTAATTTGCGTGCCAAGAACACGTAAGTGGGACAGGCCCTTTAGCCTTCTTCAGTCAAGGCATCAAGTATAGAAGTTGGGACATTACAGCTGGCATAGAGTCATAGAGCATTGAAACAGGCCCAGAGACCCAACTTGCCTACGCCGACCAGCATATCCCATCTATACTAATCCCACCTGCCTGCGTTTGGCCCATATCCCTCTAACCCTATCTTGTCCATGTACCTGTCTAAATGTTTTTTAACCATTGCAATAGTACCTGCCTCCACAATTAAAGCTCATTCCATACACCGACCACCCTTTCTGTAAAAAAGTTACCCATTAGGTTCCTATTAAATCTTTCCCCCCTCACCTTAAACCTATATCCTCTGGTTCTCGATTCCTCTACTCTGGGCAAAAGACTCTGTGCGTCTACCCGGTCTATTCTGCTTATGATCTTGTACTCCTCTATAAGATCACCCCTCATACTCCTGTGCTCCAAGGGGTAGAGCTCTAGCCTGCCTAACCTCTCCCGATAGCTCATGCCCTCGAGTCTCAGAAACATCCTCGTAAATCTTCTCTGCACCCTTTCCAGATGTCCCCAAAATCTCTTTGTCACCATTCCTGTGAAGCACCTTTGGGAGATGTTACATTTTACTGGTACTGTGCATCTGAGAGTACTCCGTAAAGTGATACTCTTTCCCCTTCCTGAACCTTTATTGAGAATTACCACCAGACATTGGTAATATGCTGTCAAGCCTTCACGAATGGCAACATACAAACGTGGAGCAGGGCAGCTTGTAAAATCCAGCGTGCTTGAGACAGAGATGAAAATATCCATGTGGTTGATGGAGGCCGTCACACACCCCTGCACGTAAACTTCCTTCTCACATTTGCTGATCAGAAATCCTGACTTGGGGGCAACGGTAAGAATTATCAGTGAAAAAATAAATCAGCGCAAACTTTATTGGACAGAAGGCCACTCCAGATGTGACACAAAGGACAAAGGGTAAAAGGTCATATTAGATTATCAGGCTGCAGTGCGTCTGAAGATATAAATAAAGAAATAGATTTGTAAGCGTACCAGCTTCCTTTAACAGTAATTGAGTGCCACTGGAATTATCGGGGAAAATACTGCACATGAAGCAGTCTTTCTGTCAGACGAAGTGAACGTATTTTTCAAATAGTATAGGCCTGTAATTTCAATCTGCTTTACTGTACAATAAATATGGTCAAAATTCTCCAGTGCTCCCTGTATTTAAGGCTGTTGAAATTTCCTTGACCTTTTTCTGATTAAAAATTAAATTAGCAGCTCTAACGTTGATTTGTGCGCAAGGCATTTCTCCTGGATCCATACAAAGGCTGGGTGATGCCATCAATCAGTCACTTGGTTTAATTAAGGATATTAAGGGCCAGATCTTTCTCATCTCAGCATCAACCTGTTGGGGGTGTTGCTGATTTAAAGGATAGGGCTGTGGAAAAGCAATATCATGGTGAAGTGAGGTCTACAGACAGCAGTCAGGGAATCAAGCATCATTTCATCATATTCCTGAATGTATTCAGAAATCATATCTTATATATATATATATAAGGTCACATTTCATTCTTTAAAGGAAAATTGGACACAGGACTTTTTTCACCTTCGAATTAACGATCTACTAAAAAAACTGCAAGCTTAGCAATTGATATTTTGAAGAAGTTCATTTTTTCATTAAACCACATCCTAATTAATGTTTTATCTTCACAATTCCTTGATATAAATTGAGGATGTTAAGATAGGCGGGAAAAATTAAAGAAAATTTTACATCTGGAAGCCTGTGACTAGTGGTGTCCCTCAGGGATTGGTACTGGACCCATTGCGGTTTGTGGTTTATATCAACGATTTGGATGAGAATGTATGAGGCATTATTAGTAAGTTTGCAGGTGATACTGAACTAGATGGTATCACAGACAGTGAAGATGGTTATCAAAAAATGATCTTGATCGGTTAGGTAAGAAGGCGGAGGAATGACTAATGCAATTTCATGCAGATGAGTACAAGATATTGCATTTTGGAAAGTCCAACCAGGGCAGAATGTTCACACTAAATGTTAGGACCCTGTGATGTGTCTTTGGCAGAGGGATTGTGAAGTACAGACACATAGTTCGCTGAAAATGGTGTCACAGGTAGAAAGAGTGGTAAAGAAGGCTTTTGGTACATTAGCCTACATCAGTCAGGGTATTGCATATAGAATGGGATGTTATGTTTCAGTTATACAAAATGTGGTGAGGCCATTGGAGTATTATGTTCAGTTTTAGTCATCCTGCTGTAGGAAGAATGTCATTAACCTGGAAAGAATACAGAGAAGATTTACGAGGACGTTGCAGTCTCCTCTTATGGCAAACACACTATCTCTGGAGTCAGTCTAGTGAATCTATGCAGCATTACTCCATGACAAGTACATCCTTTCTTAGATAGACACAAAATGTTGTCGTAACTCAGCGGGACCGGCAACATCTCTGTAGAGAAGGAATCGGTGACGTTTCAGGTCACCTTCTCTCCAGAGATGGTGCCTGTCCCGCTAAGTTACTTTAGTATTTTGTGTCTATTTTCGGTGTAAACTAGCATCTGCAGTTCCTTCCTACACATCTTAGGAAGGGTGACCAGATCTGCACTGTACTCCAGGTGCGGTATCACCAGGTACATTTTGCAATAAAACTTCCCTGCTCCTGTAACGTAACCTTCTTCAAATAAAGTCCGACAATTTCCCTTCCTGATCACTTGCTGCACCTACTTGTTGGCTTTTAGTGACTTGGGTCCAAAACTACCAAATCTCTCGCCATGTAACAGATATCTGATTTTTATGTTATGTGCACCAAAGTTATGTGCACATAAAGTGCACCAAATTTTCCATCTGCCATTGTCTTGCCCAATCTTTCACAGTGGCACAGCGGTAGAGTTGAGGTGGAAGATTGCAAACCTCACGTGGTCCGCCCTGTTTCGACGAATGCAATCAACCCGGTGTGCACAATCAAATAAGATCAAATAGAACAAGTTGTCCTACAACTTTAGGCTGTGCACGCCACACGCAAGAAGAAGAAGAGGTAGAGGTGCTGCCTTACAGCGCTAACAGTGCTGTCTGTACGGAGTTTGTACGTTCTCCCCATGACCGCATGGGTTTTCTTTGAGATCTTCAGTTTCCTCCCACACTCCAAAGACATACAGGTTTGTAGATTGATTGGCTTGATGTATGTGTGAATTGTCCCTAGTGTGTGTAGGATTGTGTTAGTGTGTGGGGATCGCTGGTCTGTGTGGACTCGGTGGGCCGAAGGGCCTGTTTCCACGCTGTATCTGTAAACTGAACTAAACTATTCTCTTTACATTGTCCAATGCGCTCACAATCCCACCTAGATCCACATGATCTCCGCTCATCATGGCCAGCCAGCCTGACTGGATTCATTTATTCTACTCTTTACCTTCTGTCCAATAACTGATTTCCAAACTATGTTAATATGTTATCCCCAATTACATGTTAACCTTGTTATCCAACTTTCTGAGTATGATCCCATGGAAAGCCTTCCACAAATTCAAATACACCTCATCCCATGGATTTCCTTTATCTTATCTACGAGTCACATCCTCAGGAACTCCAGCAGATTACTCAAATGTTCCCATCATAAATCCAAGCTAATCCTGTTCAACCTTTCGATTCTTTTCCAGGTGGTCGGCAATTGCACCTTTCATGATAGATTCAAGCATTTTCTCTACCACTGTTTTCTCTTTCCTTTGGCAGACACAAAATGCTGGAGTAACTCAGCGGGACAGGCAGCATCTCTGGAGAGAAGGAATGGGTGATGTTTTGGATCGAGGAGAGTCTAGGACTAAGGGCCTGTTCAGGTGCTACACCGTTCTATGTTCTGTTGTTTGTTGTCTCTCTAACTGCTTTCATTTCACAGCTCTTATATTCCTTTGTTCATGTTTTCACTCATTCTTACTTCCCTCATTAACATATCATCATAAAGCCTCATAAAAAGTATATTTTTTCCCCACAGCAGCCCTGGCCTCACCCATACAATATATTCCTTGCTCCAATCAGTCCTTCCCCTGTTCTCTCTGTAACTTAAGGCAAATTTGTTAGTTTCCAACGAAGATAGACACAAAATGCTAGAGTAACTCAGAGGGACAGGCAGCATCTCTACAGAGAAGGAATGGGTGAAGTTGTGGGTCGAGACCCTTCTTCAGAGCTGGAACATCACCCATTCATTTTCTCCAGACATTTTCTTCTGCCTGTCCCGCTGACATCACCAAGAAATGTACTTACCGCATTATTGGTACACGAGCTCCATTCTTCTCTCTCTTTCCTAAGATACTCTTAAAATAATGCCAATCCATATTTGTAAACTCCGCCAAGAAACTCGCGCTGCGCACGCGCAGTAGGCTGCTGCGCCTGCGCCAGTGCTGCAAAGGCAGAATTTCTGCTGCCTTCAGCCCCGATTGAAACTGACGGCTTGAAGCAGGGCTGACGGCAGGTGGGCTGCACAGACCTTCCCGTGTTACAAGTGCTGCGGATGAAAGGCACGGAGAATTATGCCTACCTAAGAGATCGGTCTCTTACATAGGCATAATTCTCCCATGTCTTTACTATTTATATTTAGTAATTACTATGTTATAATTTTAGTCAGGGTAGGCAGTGCCTACCTTGCCTAGCCTGACGGCACGTGCCTGCTCCATACAGACAAGCACCCGTAGTCAGGATTGAACTTGGGCCTCTGGTGCTGTAAGCACTGTCAGGCAGCAACTCTAGGGCTGCACCACCGTACAGCTTTTGTTTAACAAATAACAAGTTCCTATCCTTGTTTTCAATCTCTACATGGCTTTGCCATTTCATTAGCCTAGTCCAACCTTTTATGAGTGACCAACATTCCATTCCTGGTGGCATTCTCCTCATCCTCGAGTTTAATCAGTGCACTTCCGTAGACATATCTTCTCTTCCAATGCCCTGAGATCTAGAATTTCCTATTTTACTTCGGAGTCAGTGAGTGACTACATGAAGACCCGCCAGCTCGCATGCACAACATATCGTCGAATGCATTGCGAAGCGACAGGCAGGAGGAGTGCCGCTCCTCCAGCGTAAGTTTAAAAACGGCCCGCAGGTAAGTACTTACTATTCCTGAGGTCGTTTGTCAGCTCAGTTTTTTTTCAGAGCGCATCGTGGAGTCCAGGACAAAGTCCAAAAGAGCCGCTGCTAAAGTTGCCGCTGAGGACCGCGAAGGAGGCAGCCAGCAGCGGTCGAGTTCTCCAGAGCTGCTGGTTCAATCCGCAGCCCCTGACTTCGCGCCGCTACAGTCCGCAGGTGCTTCTCGGACTGGTGGCAAAACCACCCGGACATCGGGCAGGTCCGCTGACTCGGCTGAGTCCGGACCGGAGGACGCCCCGCTCGCGGGAAGCGACGGCGGTCGACTGTCCCGCATGGAGCGGATGGTGGAGCAGTTGCTCCACCGTGACCTGCTGCAGCAGGGGTATGGTCACAGTGGGTCTCTTAGCAGACCCACGGCAGCATCCTTTTCAGGACTGCCAAATGTCTCACCCTCCTTGCAGGGGAGCATTAGGAGTCAGAACTGGGCTTACTCTGAAGAAGGGGGCATGGCTGAAGATACATCAATGCTAGGGGTGCCAGAAGAGGAGCTATTGGGTATGGTCACAAAATTTGCGATGCCTACTCAAAAAGGGCTGCCGATACATCCAAAGTTGGCAGCCAGTATCAATTACATGGCAACTAACCAACTGCAAGAGCAAGCCATTAATGACACAGCTGCAAAGTACTTAGCTCCGGAGAATTGCGTCTCCCTCAATGTGCCTGCTGTTAACAACCCCATTTGGGGTAACATGAGCCCTGGCATCAGGAGCCAGGAAGTCAAACTCCAGAAGATCCTCGAACTACTGGCTGCTGGGATTACGGCCGTTACCAGAACAGTGGACGGAGTTGAAATGCCGGAGGAGCTGCAGGACGCGCTAGCTCTCCTATGTAACACTCAGTATGAGATCAACAGTTACAGGAAGAGCGTCATCCGGCCTGCACTCAACCCCAAGTTCACGGGGCTGTGCAGGCCCAGAAGTGCACAGCCGCCAACATTGCTATTTGGGGACAACCTGCCTAAACAGGTCAAAGACCTCGATGAAGAGGCGAAGGCGATTGGCATGATTAAGGTGCCGGCTGCCACCAAGTCCCCATACCAGCGGCGGCAGCACCCCTAAACATCCACCAGCAGACAACGCTACAGCGATAGACCACCTGCCGGTCAACCTGCTCAATGGTCTTTTTTAGACCATGGCCCAGCACGACCTTCTTGGAAGATGCGCCACCCCCACACCACAGCGCCTCCACATCACAAGAAACAAGGACAGAGGCAACCAACGCAGCACCGCCGGTAACCATGGAGGTAGGTGGGTCTGCTTACCTCAGGAACATCGCCTGTTTAGACTCCTCACGGGTTGGGGGACGGTTGCACTTGTTTCGGGATGCATGGAGCACTTTAACTTCTGATCCTTTCATACTGGAAAGTATTCAGGGATATAAAATTGAATTTGTTCACGAACTCCCTTCCCCTGTTCAGCATACACCTAGTCGGAAGTTTGTACTTTCGCAGAAAGAAAAGACAGAAGGTCATGCTGAACTTTTAAGACTAAATTCAAAAGGGGTAATTGAGAAGACCAAAAGAGAGTCTGATGAGTTTGTAGCGAACATTTTCACTAAAAATAAAAAAAGACGGCAGATGCCGCATCATTATAGATTTGGCTGAACTGAATACTTTCGTGCAGTATGCCCATTTCAAAATGGAAACCTTTGTCACGGCCAAACAGCTAATTTCCAAAGGTACTTCATGGCTTGCATCGACCCAAAGGATGCATACTATTCAGTACCAATAGACAAGGATCATCGCAGATATTTGAAATTTGTCTGGATGGGGCAGCTCTGGCAGTATAAAGCACTGCCTAATGGATTATCATCAGCGCCCAGACTGTTTACCAAATTATTAAAACCAGCTTTAGCGTGTCTCAGGAAACAAAAACATATTGTTATGGCTTACCTTGATGATATTTTAATCGTGGGAAAAACTTTGGAGTTGGCCAAACTGGCCGTCTCAGCCACCGAGCTGGAATTTATCATTCAGCTGGAATTTTCAAAAGCTGGAATTTATCGTTCATCCAGATAAATCAAAATTGTTGCCTTCTATCACTATGGACTATTTGGGTTTCACAATTGACTCTGTTCATATGTCTGTCACTTTGCCACCGAACAAAGCGTCAGACTTGATAGAAGCATGCAACAGCCTTACTGGCATCAACAAACCATCTATTCGGCAAGTAGCCAGGGTGATTGGGAAGCTTGTGGCTGCTTTCCCAGCCACATAATTTGGCCCACTACATTACCAAAACCTGCAAAGGGTAAAAATAGCAGCTCTCAAGCACCATATGGGCCATTTTGACAGGCCAATGCAATTACCAGGGAAAGCGAAATTGGAATTGCAATGGTGGATAGACAATGCTCGACATTGCTCTAACCTCATCACAATCACAAATCCCTCGGTTATACTACAAACTGATGCCAGCGTAAAAGGTTGGGGAGCAACCAATACCACCTCCAGTTGTGGTGGTAGATGGAGTGCACAAGAATTAACCCTACTTCCGGCACTAGGAATTAATTATCTAGAAATGCTGGGAGCATTTCATGGACTCCGGGCTTACTGTTCGGACATGCACCATCTGCACGTACGTTTACAGATTGATAATACCACTGTGGTGGCTTATATCAATCATATGGGTGGAATAAAGTCGATATCCTGTGACAAATTGGTCAATACAATCTGGCATTGGTGCCTAGAAAGGAACATTTGGATATCAGCCACTTACCTTCCAGGTAGGCTAAATACAGTGGCGGACACCAGGTCACGCAAATTTAATGACAACACCGAATGCATATGGGACCGCAAAGTGTTTGTCGACATTGTAGATCGGTATGGAACACCAGATATCGACCTTTTTGCATCCAGACTCAATCACCAAATATCAACATATGTTGCATGGGAACCAGACCCTGGGGCAGTAGCGATGGACGCTTTCTCGCTACACTGGGGGGATTTGTTTTTCTATGCATTTCCCCCCTTCTGCCTCATCAGTCGGGTCTTGCAAAAAATTAAACAAGACTCCGCATCGGGTATTCTGGTTGAGCCCGACTGGCCTACTCAGCCATGGTTCCCTGTGGTACTGGACATGGCCTCAGAACCATGCATTCCAATAAATAAACGTCTGAGTTTATTGGTACACCCTGTGACAGGGGAGAGTCACCCGTGCCATGACCGGATAAACCTATTGGTTTGCAGAGTTTGAAAAGGCCACTTCTGGATTATTGACTCTCGGATTGAACAATCAATGTCATCACAGCATCGTGCAGGGAGTCCACCAGAAGACAGTACCTCACTTACGTGAAGAAATGGGAGGTGTTCTGCACCAAAATGAACACCACATATGACACAGCCACCGTCACGGAAGTGCTGGAGTTCCTGGCAAGCCTTCATTTCAATGAAGGTTTGAGCTACAGTGCCATCAACTGTGCCAGAAGTGCCCTATCCAATTATCTCGGGCGAGGTTGACATCACCTTACAGTGGGGTCTCACCCTTTGGTGTCAAAACTAATGAGGGGAATATTTAATTCAAATCCCCCCAGTCTAGATATTCCCAGACCTGGGATATCGGCATTGTACTAACCATGCTGCGAGGGTGGGCACCAATAACGTCTCTTTCGTTGGACAAACTGACCTACAAAATGGTCATGCTGATGGCACTCGTGAGGCGCAAAAGGTCCAGTCCCTACATAAGTTAAGTATGGACGCCATGGTCATAACCAACAGCAAGGTAACTTTCTTTATACAGGGGTTACTCAAGCAAGACAGGCCTGGATCATCTGGCCAAAAGTTGGATTTCCTGGCCTATCCCGTAGACAGCCGTCTATGTATCGTGACCCACATTTTACGCTACAAGGAGGTCACCAAGAATCTCAGGGGCATGGAGAGGGCTTTGCTTATAAGCCACAAATGCCCTCATCATAGAGTCACCATGCAAACCATTTCAAAATGGTTAAGGGTGGTATTGGGTGCAGTAGTGGTGGACACTGACGTGTTTAAATCTCACTCCACCAGGGCTGCATCCACATCGGCGGCTAGGATGATGGAAGTTCCAATGGACCACATCCTTGCAACGGCGGATTGGACAAATGAAAAAACCTTTCAGCGGTTTTACAATAAACCCGTGGCCGCGCCTGAGACATTTGCCGACAAAATATTAAGTTCTGTTTTATCATTTCCCCGATGTAGGGGTATTATTATTTGGTATTGTTAAATAAATACCCTTTTGTTTTCAGCACAGTTTCATGTCTGAAATACGTTAACATACTTCTTCCATTTCTCATAATGGCAGTGTGTGAGTATGGATTCAGTCCAGGGCATGAAATCACAGAGCTTTGAAATCTTCACTTAGTCACTCACGTGACTCCGAAGTAAAATAGTAAGATTAAATGAGAACTTACCAGTTTGAAGTTTGATCTTTATTTTATGAGTAGTTACGATGAGAAACGGGAATAGTGCCGGAGGATTGGCGTACTGCGCATGTTGTTCCATTGTTTAAAAAGGGTTCAAAGAATAAACCTAGCAATTATAGACCTATTAGTTTGACGTCAGTGGTGGGCAAATTAATGGAAAGGATACTTAGAGATAATATATATAAGCATCTGGATAAACAGGGTCTGATCAGGAACAGTCAACATGGATTTGTGCCTGGAAGGTCATGTTTGACAAACCTTCTTGAATTTTTTGAAGCGGTAACTAGGGAAATTGATGAGGGTAAAGCAGTGGATGTTGTCTATATGGATTTCAGTAAGGCCTTTGACAAGGTTCCCCATGGAAGGTTGGTTAAGAAGGTTCAATCTTTGGGTGTTAATGGCGGGGTAGCAAGATGGATTCAACAGTGGCTGAATGGGAGATGTCAGAGAGTAATGGTGGATGGCTGTTTCTCAGGTTGGAAGCCAGGTGACCAGTGGGGTGCCTCAGGGATCTGTGTTGGGTCCACTGTTGTTTGTCATGTACATCAATGATCTGGATGATGGGGTGGAAAATTGGATAAGTAAGTATGCAGATGATACTAAGATAGGTGGTGTTGTGGATAATGAAGTAGATTTTCAAAGTCTACAGAGAGATTTGGGCCATTTGGAAAAGTGGGCTGAAAGATGGCAGATGGAGTTTAATGTTGTTAAGTGTGAAGTGCTACATCTTGGCAGGACAAATCAAAATAGGAAGTACATGGTAAATGGTAGGGAATTGAGGAATGCTGTGGAACAGAGGGATCTAGGAATAACTGTGCATAGTTCCCTGAAGGTGGAATCGCATGTAGATAGGGTGGTAAAGAAAGCCTTTGGTGTGCTGGCCTTTATAAATCAGAGCATTGAATATAGGAGTAGGGAAGTAATGATAAAATTGTACAAGGCATTGGTAAGACCAATTCTGGAGTATGGTGTTTTATCATTTCCCCGATGTAGGGGTATTATTATTTGGTATTGTTAAATAAATACCCTTTTGTTTTCAGCACAGTTTCATGTCTGAAATACGTTAACATACTTCTTCCATTTCTCATAATGGCAGTGTGTGAGCATGGATTCAGTCCAGGGCATGAAATCACAGAGCTTTGAAATCTTCACTTAGTCACTCACGTGACTCCGAAGTAAAATAGTAAGATTAAATGAGAACTTACCAGTTTGAAGTTTGATCTTTATTTTATGAGTAGTTACGATGAGAAACGGGAATAGTGCCGGAGGATTGGCGTACTGCGCATGTTGTTCCATTGTTTAAAAAGGGTTCAAAGAATAAACCTAGCAATTATAGACCTATTAGTTTGACGTCAGTGGTGGGCAAATTAATGGAAAGGATACTTAGAGATAATATATATAAGCATCTGGATAAACAGGGTCTGATCAGGAACAGTCAACATGGATTTGTGCCTGGAAGGTCATGTTTGACAAACCTTCTTGAATTTTTTGAAGCGGTAACTAGGGAAATTGATGAGGGTAAAGCAGTGGATGTTGTCTATATCATACCTGGATTGAAAAATCAATCCTATTAGTAAGTGAGGCGGGGCTTTGACAAGGTTCCCCATTACACAAAAAGCTGGAGAAACTCAGGGGTGCAGCAGCATCTAAGGAGCGAAGGAGATACACAAATAAGAAGGTTCAAGCAGCATCTTTGGGTGTTAATGGCGGAGTTTCTCCAGCAAGATGCTGATTCTCCAACAGTGGCTGAATTTCTCAGGGAGATGTCAGAGAGTAATGGTGGATGTGCTGTTTGTCAGGTTGGAAGCCGGTGACCAGTGGGGTGCCTCAGGGATCTGTGTTTGGGTCCACTGTTGTTTGTCATGTACATCAATGATCTGGGATGATGGGGTGGAAAATTGGATAAGTAAGTATGCAGATGATACTAAGATAGGTGGTGTTGTGGATAATGAAGTAGATTTTCAAAGTCTACAGAGAGATTTGGGCCATTTGGAAAAGTGGGCTGAAAGATGGCAGATGGAGTTTAATGCTGATAAGTGTGAAGTGCTACATCTTGGCAGGACAAATCAAAATAGGAAGTACATGGTAAATGGTAGGGAATTGAGGAATGCTGTGGAACAGAGGGATCTAGGAATAACTGTGCATAGTTCCCTGAAGGTGGAATCGCATGTAGATAGGGTGGTAAAGAAAGCCTTTGGTGTGCTGGCCTTTATAAATCAGAGCATTGAATATAGGAGTAGGGAAGTAATGTTAAAATTGTACAAGGCATTGGTAAGACCAATTCTGGAGTATGGTGTACAATTTTGGTCGCCTAGTTATAGGAAGGATGTCAACAAAATAGAGACAGAGGAGATTTACTAGAATGTTGCCAGGGTTCCAGCAACTATGTTACAGAGAAAGGTTGAACAAGTTAGGTCTTTATTCTTTGGAGCGCAGAAGGTTAAGGGGGACTTGATTGAGGTCTTTAAAATGATGAAAGGGATAGACAGAGTTGACGTGGATACGTTTTTCCCATTGAGGGTAGGGAAGATTCAAACAAGAGGGCATGACATGAGAATTAAGGGACAGAGGTTTCGGGATAACGTGAGGGGGAACTTCTTTACTCAGAGGGTGGTGGCTGTGTGGAATCAGCTTCCAGCAGAAGTGGTGGAGGCAGGATCGATTGAAACATTTAAGAGTAAAGTGGATAGGTATATGGACGTGAAGGGAATGGAGGGGTATGGTCTGAGTGCAGGTAGATGGGACTAGGGGAAAACAAATGGTCGGCATGGACTGGAAGGGCCGAGAGGGCCTGTTTCCGTGCTGTAATTGTTATATGGTTATATGGTTATATGGTTATATGATGAGGAATTACGTGCCCTCCGCTCCCAAACCCTCTAATATAAATGTCAACTGGTATGCTAGTTCTCTTATCTTACTATGTTAGTCAACTCTGGTATCTGTGATTTCACACCGCTGCTTTGAAGAATGTCGCGCATGCGTGCTGGCGGGGTCTTCACGTAATCCCTCATCGTAACTCCTCATAAAATAAAGATCAAACTTCAAACTGGTAAGTTCTCATTTAATCTTACTATCAACACCTCTTCTTTTTTCCCCTCTTCTTTAATATGGTTGCCTTTGACCAAACTTTTCATTGTCTGCCTGATAACGCACCTGAAAAGTGCCATGGGAAATTTTTGTTACATTAGGTGGTATAGTAAGGCACTTAGCTGGTATAGTGGATCAACGGTAGAGTTGCTGCCTTACAACGCCAGAGACCAGGGTTTGATTCTGATTACGGGTGCTGTGTTTGCACGTTCTTCCTGTGACCTCATGTTTGTTCTCCGGGTGCTCCGGTTTCCTCCATAAGTGACTTTGGTAAGTTGTGAAATTTTCCCTAATGTGTGTAGGTTAGTGTATGGGGGATGGTCAGCGCGGACTCAGTGGGCCGAAGGGCCTGTTTACGCACTGTATCTCTAAAGTCTGAAGTCTAAAATCTAAAGGAAATGGACTCTACTCATTGCCATAGCCCTTGCTGAAACAACCGGTGCTATATTAGTGAAAGTAGTAGTTGTAGATCCCCAGCAAATGGACTCTGTTGAGCTTGAATGCATAACTCTTGCTGAAACATTGAAAAATAAAGGCATTTCTGGCTTAATTATTTATTGGAGTACTTGCTTGTCATTGGAGTCTTACTTGTACAGGGTTAAATTTAGCTACGACTAATTCTATCTGCAGGCTGCGGGACAGTTACATCCGAGTCCAGTGCTTGCTGTTTCCCATCCCCACCTGCTTAATATGTCAATATCTATTGAGAGCAGCACTGCTTGCGTCCTTCTGTTCGCCAGCATCCTGGCAGCTGTTAGGCAAGCATTAATTTCCTGAAACGACTGTTTGGTTAAAGCCTTTGGAGCAGATCAATGGATTTCACAAGAAGGAGTCAAGCCATTGCTTTCAATGACAAACATTCCTTGGTGCTGTTTACAGGGTATGCTTGTTTGCCTGTGGTATCTGTGTGAGAGAATGTGATTTTGAAACTTGTGAAGTCTGACCTAGATGTCATTTTGCAAAATACCTGATTTTAATTCCTTTTGTTCTGAACTATCTTTCACTTTCTAAGTCAGGGCCATCAGAGAGATGGAGCTAATCAGTATTTTAAAGCTTAATAATCTTTCAGACCCTGTAAGAAGTTTTGCTGTTGTGGGAATTAGTGTCTTCTTCTTTGGCAGCTCCTTGGGATTGAATAGAGCTTGAATCCAATCCTGTTTTGTGAGTTGGGAGGTGACTGATTAGAGCATTGTGAAATTCGCAGACTCCTACAATCAAAGGAGTCTACACGAGATGCTGTCTGAAAAAGGCAGCCAATATGATCAACGACCCACGCCACCCTGGCCATGTTCTCATTTCACTCCTGCCGTCAGGAAGAAGGTACAGGGCCTTGAAAACCGTGACCCCCAGGTTCCCGAACAGCCTCTTCCAGTCAAACATCATGCTCTTGAACACTAAGCAACACTAACCTGAGAAACTATGATCTTCTATGGACCGTGACTTTGGTTAGAAGATTGAGGCAATTTGCTATGTCAACGATAACTCTATCGAACTTATAGAGGTGACTGGTAAAAATTATACTGATTAGCTGCATCATGGTCTGGTTTGGTAACTCGAACACCCAGGATGAACAAGACTATAGAAAATGGTAGATATTGCCTGGCCCATATTGTGTATTGACCATCTACCATCGAAGGGGTCGACAGAAGGCATTGCCTAAAAGAGACAGCTGATACCATTAAAGACCCGCACCACTCTGGCTACCCTCTCATCTCGCTGCTTCCATGGAAAATAAGTTTAGTTTAGTTTAGTGTAGATTAGTCTAGAGATACAGCGTAGAAACAGGCCCACCAAGTACATGCCTACCATCGATCACCCCGTACACCAGTTCTATGTTGTCCCAGTTTTGCATCCTACACATTAGGGGACATTTACAGAAGCCAATTAACCTACAAACCTGCATGTCTTTGGAATGTGGGAGAAAACAGGAGCCCACAGCGAAAACATTCGTGGTCACAGGGAGAATGAATATAGGGAGTTTTACAATGATTCATTAGTTTTATGGGTAAAGTATTGGAACTGGATATTTTCTTTAAAATGCATAATTATTCATTAATTTGAACTTAAATGCCCCAATAGCAGAGGTAGGATTTGAACATATATCGCAGGAGAATGGTGCAGCTCTCTCTGAGTTAGTACAGCAAAACAAAAACACATTAGTCTCCTATCTCTCATAGCTATTAACATCTGGTTCAATGGTTTAATTGTACTTTATTGTCATGTGCCTAAGTACAATTTTTTTTTGCATACAATTCAGTACAATTTTACATACAAAAGCACGATATACCATGTGTATACTCTTCACTACTTATGAGTGCTTAAGTATAAGTGTACTCTTAAGCACTCACACCTAAGTATACACTTAACTATGTGCAACCTAAGTACAAGATTGTAGGAATAGTAGATTACACTAAAGCAGTACACAAGTGTCACCATGTTTCTGGCACCATTGGTATCCTTCGACATCCATGACCATTTGTGTCCTTTCAAAGTTATTAAAAATGTAGCCTTAACTTGGCCTCAAAGGCTTGCTGTCCCTTTAACTTTGTACAAATAAGTATATATATATTATCACATTTAGCCTGGAACTTGGACAAATATTAATACATGTCCAGCAGTTGATTGCCTATGCCATATTTTGTATAAAGCCTGCCGAAGTCTAAGAGATTAAAAAGGGAGTAACAGGTTTGGCCAGCTTTGAGAATATTTTTCCGCTTTCAACTTCTCACTTGATCGAGTTACTTTGGCGAGCATGAGCAATGTTAGCACTATTTCCAGACAGTATGCTCTGAAGCACTATAAATATGTAGTCCTACGAAGTCGATGTATCCACAGCGCGTATCAGGAGTTTGGAGGAATTAAGTGTGACAGACAGTTCAAGACTATTAAAGTAGCAAAAATAGATGAAATTAATCAGAATTAAATTACATTGTTAGGAACGTTATAGCCGTGAATTTTATCACCAAACTCTGGTAGGTTGCTGCTAGATCAGAAGTTCAACTTTTATAAAATCTGAAACACTACCTAACCTCACGTGATGTGGAGTTATTTGTGAGGAGAAGATAACTGGATTGATCAAACTCAGGTGTAGGGCCAAGGAACTGCAGATGCTGGGTTACAAAAAAATGACACAAATTGCTGAAGTAACTCAGTGGATCAGGGAGCATCTCGAGAACATGGATAGGTGATGTTTCAGGTCGAGACCCTTCTACAGACTCATTGCAGGGGTGGGGGGAAAGAAAACTAGAAGGGTGGAGGGGCAGGATCCATGTTCTCCAGGGATGCTTCCTGACTCGCTGAGTTACTTCAGCATTTTGCGTCATTCCTTGGTAAACCAGCATCTGCAGTTCTTTGTTTCAGTCGGAAGAAGGGTCCCGACCTGAAACATTGCCTATCAATGTTCTCCAGGAATGCTACCTGAGTTACACCAGGGCTTTGTGCCGTTTTTTTGATAAAACTCCATTTGACAAGAATAGGGCTGATCCTTCCAGGATCTCCCTATTAGCAATGCTGGCTCCTGATCCAGGTCAGGGAGCATATCAACCAGCACCAAAGCCCTCTCCCCTCTCTCCTTGAGTCAGGAATTGGATCAACCCATAATATCATATCTCCCCAAAACAATTAAAAAAGGCTTGTATTTCCATTGTGTCTTTAACAAAACCATTATTCCCAGGCAATTCACAAAAATGCATCACTATCAATATTTGACCATAAACGACACAAGGGGATATCAGGACAGATGTGTAAAAGCTTGGTTCAACAATTAATAAAGATTAAGAGCTTTTACTGCAACACATAATCAGACTCTGATTATGTGCAAGACCTTTTTCAAGCTATAGAGGTCTAGATAATATAATGTGTAGATTAGTGTCTATGCAGTCAAGATGACGTACTAATAGGCACAAGCAGTTTTTAGTTTGAGAGATTCACCATGAAAACAGCCCCTTCGGCCCACCGAGTCTATAAATGGTGTGTGGGAGGCCAGTCCAATTTGTGGAGTGTGGGAGGCCAGTCCAATGGATATTTGTAAGACAGAGATTGACAGATTCTTGATTAGTAAAGGGCCTGTCCCACGTGGCGATCTTTTTCTGCGGCTGCCTGCGTCATTGACTGACGTATCAGGGTCGCCGAAAGATTTTGAACATTTCAAAATCCAGCAGCTACAAAAAAAATGCTGCGACATTGCCGTTAATACGCCATCATGCCGCATCACGTCGCGACTTTTTCGGTGACCTGATATGTTAGTCAAAGATGCCGGTAGTCGCTGAAAAAAATCGGCAAGTGGGTCAGGCCCCTAAGGGTGTCATGTGTTATTGGGAGAAGGCAGAAGAATGGGGGTGGGATGGAAAGAAAGATCAGCCATGATTGAATGGCGTAGTGGACTTTATGGGCTGAATGGCCCAATTCTGTTCCTAGAACTTATGAAATGAAGAAGAAGCAGCAAAATGTAATTGCTTATTTCACTATTTTAATTGGTGTGGGTGCAAGATTGGTGCGAATTACAAAAAGAAACACTGAGGAATTAAATATTACGAGGAAGCTCAAGGTTGAGAATGAAAAGTAGGTGAGTAAATTTCTTGAACGAAACACAAAGTGCTCAAGAACTCAGCAGGTCAAGCAGTATCTGTGGAGGTAAACAAGTCGAAGCCTTTTGGCTTAATACATTTCTTACTCATCTGAAGGCAAATTATTCCACAACAATTTATATTCCAGCTGAGTCATCCACTTGGAACACAACTGAGTTTAGTTTAGCTAAATCTTGAGGTGATACTGGTAGAAATGCTAAGGAGAGAAATGAATCATGATTCAAGTTGTGGCGAAGGGCAGTTCAGACACCATGATATTGGTCACTGGGCAAACCTGACCTACGGAAATGGGAATGTGGGGGTAATAACAGAAGTGTAAGAACAATTTGCTATTTTATTAAATAGGAGACTAACTCAGAAAAGTACAAACATAATTTCTACAAAGGTAGAATTTATCATATTTTTTTCTGGAAAGTGGGTGAAATGTTTTTGTTTAGGTTAGCGATTCATCATGGACACAGGCCCTTCAGCCCACCATGTCCATGTCAACCAGCGCTCACCTTACACTAGCACTATCGTTCCAATCCTAGGGACAATTTTGTACATTTATGCCAAGCCAATTAGCCTACAAACCTGAACATCTTTGCAGTGTGGGATGAAACCGGAGCTTCCTGGAGAAAACTCACGCAGGTCACGGGGAGAACGTACAAACTCCATACAGACAGCACCCTGAGGTCAGGGTCCAACCTGGGTGTATGGTGCTGAAAGACAGCAATTCCACTGCTGCACCACTGAACTGTCCTTCATGTGAATGTATGTATGGCTTTTGAGGTGATGTGTGCCTTCACACACATGAACAGCAGAGAAAAGGACTGGGCGAGCGAACAAATTATTTGCAGATGATTTGCACAGTTAGTGCAGCAATGCAGCCATACAACACAATCCCGATAGGGATTAGATTGGAGAGTGGATCTACCTGATCCCCTGGAGTGTTCCCATTAATCAAACTCCCAGATAAATTCATGAGCATAGTGATTAAGTTACTGGACAAGCCCCTAGAGTGAAGGATTATTGATCCAGCAGCATCCCACCAATGGATTTAAATTCAAGTAATTAAATAAGCCTGGAATAAGAACATGGCAATAGGAAAAGTGTCCATAAAACTACTGGATTATTGTGAAAACAGAATATTAAGTTACCAATATTAATCAGGGATGGGAATGTCCCAATCTTGCCCAGTTTGGTCTATAATGGTAAAATACAAAGTGCTGGAGTAACTCAATAGGTCAGGCAGTATCTCTGGAGGACATGGATGGGTGACGTTTCAGGTCGGGACCTTTCTTCAGACTTTGAGCCTGAAGAAGGGTCTCGACCCAACGTCACCATCCAGGACAAGGCGGCAGTGGTAGGGTTACTGCCTTACAGCGCCAGAAACCCGGGTTCGATCCGGAATGTAGATGCTGTCTGTAGGGAGTTTGTGGGTTCTCCCTGTGACCGCGTGTTTTTTCTACGAGTACTCTGGTTTCTTCCCACACTCCAAAGGTGTACAGGTTTGAAGGTTAATAGGCTTTGGTAAATTTGTAAATTGTCCCTAGTGTGCAGGATAGTGTTAGTGTACGGGGTGATCGCTGGTTGGCGCAGACTCGGTGGGTTGAAGAGTGCGAGCTTCCATTTTATTCTCGGTTCATGGTTAAAAGCCTGTTGTGCTGCCGCAAGTAAGAATTTCATTGTCCCATCCGGGAAATATGACAATAAACCACTCTTGACTCTCGACTCTTGAAAGCCTGCACCAGCCCATGTGATGATACCAATGCAGTGATTTAAAAGGGGGCCATTGTTGTTGTGTTAATTCCAGCATTGCTACTTTGTCGCACAGGGGTAGAGTTGCAGCCTTACAGCATCAAGGACCCGGGTTCGAAATCCTGACTCCGGGTGCTGTCTGCATGGAGTTTGTATGTTCTCCGTGTGATCACGTGGGGTGTCTCCGGGTGCTCCGGTTTCCTCTCACACTCCAAAAACCTGCAGACTTGTAGGTTAATTGGCTTTAGTAAAATTATAAATTGTCCTCAGTGTGTAGGATAGAACCAGTGTATAGTACGGCACAGATTCAGTGGGCTGAAGATACTTAGATTCTTGATTAGTACGGGTGTCAGAGGTTATGGGGAGAAGGCAGGAGAATAGGGTTAGGAGGGAGAGATGGATCAACCATGATTGAATGGCAGAGTACATGTGACAATAACCAAACCTTGAACCTTGAACCCTTGAGTAGACTTGATGGGCTGAATGGCCTAATTCGGCTCCTATCACTTATGATCTTAGATGCCTTCCATGTTGAGGCGGTCAGTACCTGCGATGGACCGGGCAATGTTTACTACTCTCTGCAATCTCATTTGTTCCTGGGCATTGGAGTTGCCGAACCAGGCTGTGATGCAACCACTCGATGTGCTCTCTTCCGTACACCTGTAGATGTTCATGAGAGTATTCATCATCGTACCGAACTCCCTCAATCTTCGCAGGATCATGTGCAGGCTGATGCAATTAGTTTATTCATGGTCAGCTCAGACATCACGGACTGGAAGGCCTGTTCCTGTATTGTACAGTTCTAAGCTCTATAATAATAATGTTAATAACAACATCAGAGCAATTCAATTCGGATTTCAATTTCAGTTCTCCTTAGTTATCTTTCTACATCTGAAGTGCCTTCCTGATCTTTGGAGCACAGGATATGTGTAGATCTGTATGTGTGTGGATTGTGCTGAACAGGGGACTTCAAAAGTGATTTGCTTTTCCCTTTGGTGTTTCAACTAGACAATTAGCCTACAAACATGTAGTTTTTTGGAATGTTGGAGGAAACTGGAGCACCTGGAGAAAACCCAGGTGGTCACAGGGAGAAGCTAAGAACTCCGTATAAACAACACCCGTAGTCAGGATCGTACCCAGCCTCTGGCGTTGTAAGGCAGCATATCTACAGCAGCAACATTGTGCCGCATTATTGCCATATGACATTTAAACACTCTCGATTCTCGGAAAGTTGTTGCAGTGAGCAAAAGTCGCGGTGAGGACCATGTCGTAGTATGCTGTCACTGCTCAACACATCAACAAGGCACGGCAGATTGCAAGTGGAGCGATTGATAAGAACTGAACTGTTGGGACATCAGCTTGAATGTTATGATCATTACCATCACTGAGGATGCCACCACCAGCCTTGGCATCGGACTGTAAATGAGCAGAATGCCCTCCAAAATGATCTTTGCTGTCTGAAATTGAAAATGGAAAAAATAACAGCATACAAAACAATAGCGTTCAAGATGCAGAGGTTTAAGGTGAGGTGGGAAAGATTTGATCGGATCATGAGGAGCAACTTTTTTTACACAAAGTGTGGTAGGTATATAGAATGAGCTGCCAGAAGAGATAGTTGAAGCAGGTAGTATCACAACATTTAAAAAACATTTGGACAGGTACATAGGATATGTTTAGAGGGATATGGGCCAAACGGATTGGTTGGCTTGGGCAAGTTGGGCTGAAGGACCTGTTTCCATGCTCTATGAGTCTATAGGGCCTGTCCAAATTAGGTGATTTTTTCTGTGACTGTCACAGTCGTGGCAGGTCACCGAAAAAACGGCGACTGGACACCCCCTACAAAAATGTCTACGACAAGCTACCATCTAGTCGACATCAAACTAGGGCAAGCTACAACAAGCTACGACAAGTAATGACCCTGTCGGCGACAACTGAAGACAATTCAGTCGTCGGTACCTGTCGCCGGTTGGTGTAGGTAGTTGCCAATGGAATTCACCGAAGTTAGTGCCCGGCGACAACCAACGTTACCTAGCGACAACCTGCGTCATCCTGGCGGCAACCTATGACAGCACCTACGACAGGAGAAGACAAGTTACGTCAGGCCAACAGTCACCAAAATTTTTTGAACATTTCAAAATCCATCGGTGAGCAGAAAAACGTTACGACTCTTTAGGCGACTTGAGGAGACTACTTACGACAATACAGGAGTCACCCTGCAACCATGTGGCACAGCCTAGTCGCCTGTAGTCGCCGAAAAAATCGCCAAAGTGGGACAGGGGCTTATGACTCTATGAATCTATTAATTTGAAATGTGAAATTGCATTTAAAATTGAAACTGAATTTGAAGGGGTGGAGGCAGATTGGTGTAGAAGGAAAGAAGCTGTGTAACATCGGGAGAAGAATAAACAACAGGGGAGAGACAAGACTTTGCCTTCCATCACAGTGAGGAGGGCTTTGGAGATTCACTGTGATGGATGTTTATGTAAATTGTGTTAATTGTGTGTCTAGGTTTTTTCATGTTTGTATGACTGCAGAAACTTAATTTAGTTTGAACTTAGGTTCAAATGACAATAAACTATTCTGATTCTGATTCTGGTAATGTAGGAAGGGAGGGATGCGTTTGAATGATCGATGTATCAAAATTAAATATGAGACTTAGTAGGGGCAAGTCACCAGTGCATTGTGATGATCCAGTTAGCCGAAAAGTGCTCAGTGATGATCACTTTGAGAAGCACAACACACCAAAGGGTACACTGCATGGGAATTACATAAGGTTTTGCAAAACTTGCACAAAGGTGGTTTGCAACCCAAAGCACCTGATCAAATTTTGGGAGATGTGCAATCTAACCCAGAAATGGTTGCAAACAAACCTAATTCCAAAGAAGTTTGGTTTGCAGACAGACAACATTGCACATTGGGGCAGCACAGTGGTGAAGTGGTAGAGTTGCTGACTTACTGTGCCAGAGACCTAGGTTCGATCCTGACTACGAGTGCTGTTTATACGGAGCTTGTGATTTTCTCCCTGTGACTGCGTGGGTTTCCTCCAGGTGCTCCAGTTTCACCCCACATTCCAAAGATGTGCGGGTTTGTAGGTTAATTGGCTTGGTAAAATTGTAAATCGTCCCGAGTTTGTAGGATAGAACTAGTGTACTAATGTGCTGGTTGGTGCGGACTCGGTGTGCCGAAGAGCCTGTTTCCATGCTATATCTCTAAACTAAACTAAATTAACTAAACTAAACTAAACTAAATTGCAAATGACAACTGTCTAGTTTCGTATGTCTAGGCTGGTTTATTCCGAAGATAGACACCAAGTGCTGGAGTAACTAAATGGGTCAGGCAGCATCTCTGAAAAAAAAAGGATGGGTGACGTTTCAGTTGGGGACCCTTCTGCAGACTTCTTCAGAAATGTTGATTATTATTCTGCAGTGAACCCATGGTTCTCTCTTCAAGTACGATTGGCCTCAACTCCTGTCAGGGAGCAAATTTCTGCGAAACACCATTGGGTAAAAATCTCAATTTAAGACATCTTGTTCCTGATCATTAACTGAAAAAATAGTCTTGTGTCTAGTTTGAAATTTATTGAGTGTGATGCTGTATTTTCCATTACATGTATGCATTCGGAATACTTTGCCAGAGTAGGAAAATTGGAATTAGTCGAGTAAATGAGTGTGGGGCAGAACTATCATCCATTATTGCCTTTACAAGTCAGTTTTGGTGCCTGATGTAACTGTGCCAATGTAACTAGGTAGTAATTAAGCCAATAGCTAATGACAGAGCACTCAGTTACTATTTTTAATCACTAATTATATTGTTAACCCCAGAAGGTAATAACGGACTTTTGAAAACTGGAAGGTTTTGTTTCAGCTTGAGTTGTGGTTTCACAATGTAAACTCAAATGGCCTTTCTTCATAATGATAACCTGACCGATGAGAGTCTGCAGAATATTCAACTGAAGATATTATAACTAGTGTAGGAAGGAGCTGCAGATGCTGGTTTATACCGAAGATTGACGCAAAGTGCTGGAGTAACTCAGCAGGTCAGGCAGCATTTCTGGTGAACAAGGTAATGGTTCGGATCTGAAGAAGGGTTCTGACCCAAAATGTCACACATCCTTTTTCTCCAGAGATGCTGCCTGACCTGCTGAGTTACTCCATCACTTTTGGTATATTTAAGATATTATAACTAACCCTGTCCCTGCCATCACTAGATGTTAGCACACGCACACACACACACAAAATATGATGATTCTGACTTCTGATGAATCGGTAAACAAAACATGTGTCAAACTCACTTGCTGATGTGATCGACATATGTTGAGGATTTGACGACACTGGGCCTGCACTCGTTTGCAGTTTAGAAGGATGAGGGGGGACTCGTTGATAGATAGATTCTTGATTTGTATGGGTGTCAGGGGTTACGAGGAGAAGGCAGGGGAATAAGGTTAGGATAGATCAGCCACGATTGAATGGTGGAGTAGACTTGATGGGCTGAATGGCTAATTCTGCTCCGATCACATATGACTTTATGACAAGAGGAATGGACTGTTTTAACTCCTGAGCCCTATTTAGATCCCATCAGCTTGTGGCAAGGGTAAAGTTGTGATCAGCTTCTTATCCAACAGCCTGGTGACTTTATTGCTAGAAGTCAGGTAAGTCATCACTGGGACTTTGGCAGAATCCTAAGAGGGATGGAGGTGGAGAATAGATGACAGGAGAGCCACATGCTTTCCAATCTGGCCACAAACATTCCCCACGAGCTTCGTCGCATTAAAATGCAATTTCTCAGTTTGTTTATAATGCCAAGTTGTGGGGGGATGTTCAATGCAACGGAGGGCTGTGACATATTACACTAGCGGATATGATGACTAAATTTTGCAGAATGGTCAGATAATAATAATGGGCAAAGAGAAGGAAAGCGATTTAGGTAAAGAAAACAAGATTGCACCAGAAAGGGACAGGGTGTGCAAAGAAACAAACACACTAAAAATAGGAACTGGGCAAGAAAAATTAGAAATTAGATGGATAGGTCTGTAGTACAAAATAATCAAGGTAGAATGAAAAAAAAAAGTTAAATCTAAATGTGGAAACACAAGAAACTGCAGATTCTGGAATCTTGAGCAAAAGACAAAGTGTGAGAGGAAGCACTGGGTTCATGCAGCCTCTGTGAAGGGAACAGACAGGCGACATTTCAGCTTGGGACCCTTCTTCAGACTGATGCAGTAGAGGGGAGAAATCTTGAAAAGGAAGGTGGGGCAGGGCCTGGGAAGTGATAGGTGGATGCAGGTGAGGGAGGGAGGGGGATGAAACATAGAAACATAGAAAATAGGTGCAGGAGTAGGCCATTTGGCCCTTCAAGCCAGTGCTGCCATTCAGTATGATCATGGCTGATCATCCAGAATCAGTACCCCGTTCCTGCTTTCTCCCCATATCCCTTGATTCCGTTAGCCCTCAGAGTTCTATCTAACACTCTCTTGAAAACATCCAGTGAATTGGCCTCCACTGCCTTCTGTGGCAGAAAATTCCGCAGATTCACAACTCTCTGGGGGAAGAAGATTTTCCTCATCTCAGTCCCAAATGGCCTACTCTTTATTCTTAAACTGTTGGATAAGGTACGGAGAGGAGGAGTGAAATATAAAGCCGGAGGGAGACTCGTGGATAGATGAGGCTGGGGGGAGGGGAATGAGGTGAATAAATGGGAGATGAGTATAAGGTGAGTGGAGGGGATGGAACACATAGATTCTGGTGATGGGAGATGGTGGGAAAAATAGGTGCTAAATCTGAAGGTCTTCTCTGTAATTCTAAAGTTTTGTGGCTGAATAATGAATTAACAGCACACATAATTGTAAATGGATATGATGTGATTGCTTTGGTTACAGTGCTGACCAAGGCTTGTAATATTTCACTAGAGGTGAAGGAAAATGGAAAAAGGAGGTGGGGTGGCATTGAAATTAAACAATGAAGCCAGTACAATAGTTAGAAGGGATATTAGTTCTGAATATGAAGATGTGGAATGTCTGGGTGGAGCCAAGAGGTACCAAGAGGACATCAATGGGACAGGCAACATGACTGGAGAAAAGAAATAGATTATGTTTCGGGTCAGAACCCTTCTTCAGAATATGAAACATTACCTATTCCTTTTTTCCAGAGATGCTGCCCAACCGCTAAGTTGCTAAACAATTCTGTGTCTTCTTTGGTATAAACTAGCATCTGCCGTTCCTTCCTACACATTTTATCTGTTCCACTGTGAAAGCTCCTCAAGGTATGCCTGCTTTGAAGAAGTTCTCTGCTCTCCAATGGGAGTTCTGCAACACCTCTCTCACTGCTCCCCCTCTGTGATTCCTGGAGAGTCTGAAGAAAGGTTCCGACCTGAAATGTCACCTATTCTTTATCTCCAGAGCCGCTGCATGACCCCTGGATTTGTCCTTCAAACAATTGGCATGAAACAATGAATTCAAGACGCATGCAGCAATGGGTGTTGGTTTTGGCCAACAAGGGCACAGGTAATACATATCCAAAAAAGCTGCAGAAGGTGGATATCATAAATAAAAACCTCATCTTCTGGAAACAAGCACCAGGTCAAGCAGGGAAATAGATTTCATCTTGCCGTCATCAGTAACTGATGGCGGCAAGAGCCGTTCGAACTGAGGGCCTTTAATATGAAAGATGAAGAGTTTCTCTTCACATAGACGCTGGCCTGTCCTTATGAATGTTTCCAGATGATTTGGTTTTATTTTCACATCTTCACCGAGTGTAAGAGTGGTACAAACAGGAAGCTGGCCTTGCAGCCCATCATGTCCATGCTGGCAATTGGACTTTACCAATCCGATTTATTGCAGTTGTTTAGTTTAGTTTATTATTGCCACGTCTACTAAGGTACAGTGAAAAGCTTTTGTTTGCGTGCCATCCAGTCAGAGAAAAGATTATACGTGAATACAATAGAGTCATCTGCAGTGCACAGATAAAGGATAAAGGATACACCAATCCACGCAAGACATAACAGTGGACTCCGATTAAAGATAGAGCAAAGGTCTCCAATGAGATAGATGGGAGGTTAGGACCGCAGCACAGTTGGTCCTCATGTCTTGGCGAGACAAATTTTCTTCAATATGTTTTATAAATGTTGTGGGAATACCTGCCTTCACCATCTCTTCAGACTCCATCTCCTCAGACACCACTTTCTGCATAAAACAACCCCTCTGCTCAGATCCCATCCACACTGCCTACCTCTCCTCTTATGCCTATTCCCTCTTGTTTTAGACACTCCTCATGGGATATAGATTCTTACTATTCACCCTATCTAGCCCATTGATAATTGTGTACACCTCATTAGGGAACAGGCTTTCGTACATAGGGTACTATATTGTGAGAAAGGATTAGCAGTAGTTTCATCATTTAGTCATAGAGTCAAACTGCGGAAACAAGCCCAGCAGCCCAATTTGCCCACACTGACCAACATGTCCCTTCTGCACTTGTCCCATCTGCCTGCATTTGGCCCATATCCCTCTAACCTTATCCTCTCCATGTTCCTGTCTAAATGTTTCTTAAACATTGTGATAGTACCTGCCTCAATTACCTCCTCCGGCAGCTCATTCCATATTCCCTCTACCCTTTGTGTAAAAAAAGTTACCGCTCAGTTTCCTATTAAATCTTTCCCCGCTCACCTTAAACTTACTGTATGTTCTCTGGTTCTCAATTTAAGATCCATTAGGATAGTGTGAACATGACACAACAGAATTCTTCATTAAGACAAAAAGTGAAGAGGTTCAATTGTCGCTCTTTATACACACTCAGTGATTACTCAATCTTTATACTTTGTCAGTGTCCTCGTTCTCCTGACGGAATATGTTCCTATTTTATTATTCAATTATCTCCCACTCTTTAATGAGCGATTACCTGCCCTGTGCACTACACAGTGATCCTCTGAGTGGCTACAAAGTGGGAACTCACTGATTGAGTGTAAAGAACAGAAGATCACTGATTAAATATTGGGGGATTTCAAACTAAGTTCAAGGAAAGTATTTAAAGAGTGGAAGATGATGGACTGTGCATAAAGAATGGGCGCTGATGTAAAGAGCAGAAAGAGTTGGAGATTGTGGATTTTGTATGAAGAGTGGGGAATGTGTGTGAAGAATGGGATGTCATGGGATTTGTACAATAAGCGGAGATGATAGAATATATATAAAAAGAGTGGGGATGAGAGAATGCGTATATGCAGCGGGATATGGTGAGGGATGGGAAGGGATGGAATGTGTATGAACAGCAGGAGATCAATGAAATGTGTATAAAGAATGGGAGATGATGGAATTTGTAAAAAGAGTGGAAATGATAGTATGTGTATGGAAGTTCTTCAAAGAGTGGAGATGAAAGAATGGGAGATGATGGAATGTGTATAAAGAGCAGAAGATGATGGAATGATTAGATTAGCTTAGTTTAGAGATCAGTTTAGAGTAACAGCATAAAAAGAGGCCCTACGGCCCACCGAGCCCGCACTGACCACGGTCACTAGTTCTATCCTACATTCTAGGGACAATTTGCAGAAGCTAATTAACCGACAAACCTTTACGTCTTTGAGATGTGGCAGTTAACTGGAGCACCCGAAGAAAACCCACACGAACACAGGGAGAACGTACAAACTCCGTACAGACAGCACTGTAGTCTGGACTGAACCTGGGTCTCTGGCGCTGAAAGGCTGCAGTTCTACCGCTGTGGTCCTGTGCCAACCTTGAACACACTAATCTCATGTTCCAGAATGCATATGAAGAGAGGGAGTTGGAAGAATGTGTATAATGAGGGAGAGATGATGGAATATGAGTGTGTATATAGAGATGGAAGACAATGGAATGTGTCTGAAGAGGAGGAGATCATGGAATGCACCTGTAGAGCAGGAGATTAAGGAATGTGTATGAAGAGCTAGGGATGATTTGTGAACATAGATCGTCACATGTATAAACAAGGGAGTGTCTGTTAAGTGAGTGTAAAAATTGAGGAATTGCTTAATGATTGTGAAAGAAGGGAGAACTCAAAGAGAATAGGAGAGGAAGATCTTTGAGTGAATATAAAGTATGAAACCTCACTGATGGTAAGTAAAGAAAGGGAAAATGAATGCGAATAGTGCAAAGTAATTGAGTGCTTATAAAGAACAGGCGATCACTGAGTGAATATCAAGAGCAGATGGCCAGCTTTTATTGCCTGACCCTAATTGCCCATCTGATAATGATGGCAAGCCATCTTCTTGAGTGACAACAGTCCCTTTAGTGATACGTCCATGCTGTTATTGATAATGAGTCTAGACCAAGCAACAATGGAGCATTGGTAATCTAGTTTGAAGACCACACTTTAGGTGGCACAGTGGCACAGAGGTAGAGTTGCTGCCTTACAGCGCCAGGGACCTGGGTTCGATCCTGACTATGGATACTGTCTGTATAGAGTTTTGTACGTTCTCAATGTGACCGCGTGAGTTGTCCCCGGGTGCTCTGGTTTCCTCCCACACGCCAAAGACATGCAGGTTTGTAGATTCATTGGCTTCGGTAACAGTAAAATTGTCCCTAGTGTAGAAACATAGAAAATAGGTGCAGGAGGAGGCCCTTCGAGCCTGCACCTGCGGGTGATCACTGGTTGGTGCAGACACGGTGAAGGGCCTGCTTCCGCGTTGTATCACCAAGCCTACTTCCTATGGTCCGAAACTTCAAATACTCATCTAAAAACTTCTCAAATGTTGTGAGAGTACCAACCACCACCACTTCCTCAGCCAGTATGTTCCAGAGATCAACTGTATGAAAAATATATTCTTCAAATCCCTCCAGAATCCCCTCCCCCTAACCCTAAATCTATAGCTTCTAGTTTTAGACAACTCTGCTATGAGGAGACATTTCTTACTATTGACCCTAGCATAGTTTTATTATGGACTCTTTAAGATCCTCTCGCTGCCTCCTCCACTCCAGTGGAAAAAAAAAACCCCAGTCTGTCTAGAATACACAGTACCTCTATATACTCCACTCTGCTATTTTCCCCTGTGCACTACCTGTTATACTTGTGAATGGCTTAATTGTACTTACGAATAGTATCATTTGACTGGATGGAATGCAAACTGCTTTTTTTTCACTGCATTTCTGTACACATGGCAAATATAAACCAGTCGCTCATCAGAGCTGAAGTGTTCCATCTCAGGCAACAACCTGCTGAATCCTCCATACACACAAAACCAATGCAATCACTTCCTACCTGTAACGTGGCGACCAGAACTGAACACAGTATTCCATGTATTCATACTCACTCAGTGATCTCCCTCCATTTGCACTCACTTGTCAATTATTTGTTCTTCAGCTATTCTCTTATCTTTTCCTATATATTCTCTCAACAACTTACTCCTGTTATAATTGTGTGTACCATCACGTGATCATCCTTCCGTCTTTATATTCATTCTGTAATCTGTTCTTCATATTCATGGACACGAGAAACTGCAGATGCTGTAATCTGGAGCAAAAAAACAAACTACTGGAGAAATTCCCAGTTGGTCAAGCAGCATTTGCAGAGGCAGAGAGATGTTCAACATTTTGGATCAAG